>CM023621.1:12718158-13175658 GCA_013358685.1 Antennarius maculatus | reverse complement strand
GTCATGCGCCTCAAGCCTGAGAGCAAGTGCTTTATGTGGAACTCCTGCTACTGTCCCTTTAAGAAGAGCAGCGCCATCCGCTTATGACTGTTCAATGCAAATATGACACAGAGAGCGTGCCGTCAGCCAATCAGAGGCGATTTCTAACCGCGGGAGATCTAAATTTCGCGGGAGCAAGTTTGGCGCTAAAATACTGTTCTTCCCCATCTCTTGTCCCCTTGTATGGAGCGCGGAGCTGTGAGCTGGACGGACAGGAGTCACGGCCCCGAGCGGAAGGAGCAGAAGGAAGGAGACTAGGCTGGAGAAAACAAGTGGAGCCCGGATCACTGAGACGTGGAAGCCCTCTGCTGTCGGACTTTAAACAATTCTGGATGTTTCACATTTCCTCAGCCGACAGTTTTTAATAACTTGTAAGGCAAGTTGGATCTGCACTTTCACGGACAAAGGAAACAACAGCGACCCGTCTGCTGCAGTTACTCGCGAACATGAACAGGAAATAACGTCAGAGTTGCTTTTAACTTTCACATTTAATTGACCCATCTAGGTCGTGTGGCTATTTTATAAGGGTAGATATTATATATTTCGTATAAAGCAGCAGATACGGACTACTAAAAGAGGGGTTGCGCTCTGAGTGCTCACCACCATCACACTTTTCGACTACCTCAGCTTTACTTGGACTCGGGAACATGATGAGGATGCCCAGACGCGTCTCCCCGGCGGCGGGTCGGCACCAGGCCGGCTTGTCCTGCTCCCAGCCCAAGATGAAGGTTCTGTCCACCGCAGCAGTGAAGACTGAGTTCTTCAGCAGCGGACTGTCCAGCCCGTTAATACACACGGTTCCGACCGGCTACTTCACCCAGATCTGCAACACGACCGAGGCCGAACAAAGAGCCAACAGCCTTTATTCAACCCCCAATGGACCGGAGGCGAAGCCCATCAGAGCATCCTCCGGCCGGCTGCCGGTAAAGAACCACACATCACAAATACACGTTTGTTTGTTTTTTTGTTCAAAGTGCATTCATTGTTTTCCCACGTGTGGGTGGAATAATTCATCATTTACATCGGAATCCATTTGTGATAACATCTAACAGCACATTTCAATATGTTTAGAAGTGACAGGAGGCAGAGGAGCAGCTGAATGTGTGTTAGAATGGATGGATGGATGGATGGATGTGCACTCTGTGAAGATAGATAGATAGATAGATGGATAGATACTTTATTACTCCCTTGTGCTCCCTTTTCACTAAAATGACAGTGAATTGCGCAACAATAGTTAGGGATTACTTATTTTTAATAAATCAGCTGCAGTTGTACAAGAAATCTTCCTTATAACCATGTGACACCTTTCATTAAGATAAAACACAACCTAACCGGTTCATATGACTGTATGTGGAGGGAGTGGGGGGAGTGTCAGGGGTCCCGACCAACCAGTTGGTGTGCTTTCCTGTAAACTGATGTGTCTGATGAGAATGTTGGACAAGGCCAATCTCGTTTCTTTATGCAAGAAAAATGTAACCCACTTCCTGTTCTTTGAGAGGTTTAATAATCCGAGGGAACTGTCGAATGTTCGTTGCTCCAAACCTGCTGATATTGGGGTTTTTTTTAATTACTTGGTCAATTTTTTTTCCAGCCACTCAGCTTCCAGTATTAGATTTACTGATTGCTCTCAAGCTAAGGGGGTTATAGGGGTTAAAAGGGTGTGCAGGGTCTCCAAATCTCATGTTAACCCCTTGCCCTTGGAGCCTCATTCTCGTGGAATAGGATTAGTGGGATATACAGTAAGTCAAGTGAGAAGCAGGCTACCAGCTGGCCTATCAGGAGCCAAGGTGAACGTACAGGAATAGGAATACAAGGTGTCTTGGATGTGGGTTGACCTACACCACCATCAAAAGTGTGACTGAGGAAAAAAACTCTCCTCCTTGTGTAAAAAAAAGATGATGAATGTTTATAATAATATTGAAATTAATATAAAATAATATTGAATTAATATAAATATAAAATAATATTGAAATTCTTCAATAAATTATGGAAAATCAGGTAAATTCTACATGTCTTACACATACTGATGTGATGGACTGAAATAAAACCCTTGCCAAATTCCTTAAATGTAGATTTTGACACATAGAACTGTTCCTTTATTCATTTTTAGGTTTTTATATGTAAAATAGTTTTTACTCTGTCTCAAGAGAAAAAAAGAGACTCTCTCTGACTGCATCATATACAGGACGGAGCTGAATTATTTTAACTATTTAACAACCTCAAAGATATAAAGAGACCGTTCTTTGTGCGCTGACACAGCAGCTTCGCTGCACGGCTCTCGTGTTTACAGGAAGTGCTGAACTCACTTCCTTCACTGTAAACAACATAACAGCTATTGTTGTCTAGCCAAAAAGTTGCTTGAGAAAATCCTTTGGGAGAAAAGTGAACGCTTGACTGAATGTCAACAGAGTCTGCAGAGATGTGGGTTTTACTCATCGCTGATTCGAACTGGAGTAATGACGATGTGTGTGTGTCTGTGTGTGTGTTTGGACTAGACTTGTGACATAAATGTGTTGTAGAACTCGGGATTTTCCTCCTAAGTCCAGTGAAGACCATTTCCTTGCTGATGGCCGTGACTATATGCGCTTCCACAGATAAATGAACTTTTCTGTTTCCGACACGACAAGCGACCCTAAGTCCAGTCAAATGTCGGTTTTGGGCCCACGACTCGCATCTGCATAATGTCAATGAAACAGTGTCCTGTTTATTTCGCACTCTTGTCACATGTGCGTATTCCCAGAGTTCCAAGGAATGTGCACAAGCTGCCAAAAAGGCATCATCTCTGTTATCAGCGTCGTGATCCGCCTGTTTCTGCTGCTTCGGAGGAGAACAAACCTCCTCTGTCGCCTCCCTACTTCCAGAAATCCCTGACAAGCTGGTATGACGCAGGCCGCTTGCACTTCCTCAAACTTTCTCATTCACCCCGGAGCACGCCAGCCTTAATCGGGGGGGTGGGGATGTATTTCACAGTATAACCCCTTCACCCTTCCCTCTTACTTCTCCCACCTCTTGAGGGGCAATAGAATGAGCACTGTAGGCTGTTTGTGGGGTAGAGTTGGTGCCCGACCCATCTTGACAGACGATGTGAAGAGACTCCGGGCCACAGAAATTCCTTCACGTGGTTCTGACTTGGCGTGTGATGTGTCACCGTGGATTTTCCAGCACAGCGGCTGCATAAACCACAAGATTCAGCCAAAAGAATGCACAGAACACAGAGGAGGTCACGTGCAACGTTTGGGTGGAACTGGGCATGCAGGCAGGGTGGGGTGAGTGCAGACGACAGCGGGGTGATATTGTAGGAGATAAAGGGTTACTAGAGGTGTTTCTGGCTCCGGCCTTTAGCTCCTCCCTCGTACACACACATTAGTCGACTAGTTGAAGTAGTGTTTGCGTAATATGGATGACACACCATCGAAGGGAGCACCCAAACCCCCACCCTGCTTCTCTACAGCTGCAGGGTGAAACGGTTGGTGCTGCTCCTACAGCATGTCGCCATACCTGTAGCCGCCGCTCACAATAAAGACATTTAGGCAAAGGAATGAAGACGTGGGCGCAGCTTGATCCCAACATTCAGGTCACGGAGGTTGTGGCCCTGGTCTGAAGAGAACGGAAGCAGATCGTTGGAGTTGTGCAGCAAAATGTAGCCTTGAGGAACTCCGATGAACTCGAAAGAGTCTGTTGTGTTTCTGTTTGAGTCTTTTTTAGAGGAGATGTTTCAAAGTTGTAACCTCAGGAACGTGTTGTCCTGAAAAACAAAAGGCAGGAATGATACAAAAATAGTAAAACAGAAGTAAAAAGACATAAAAACAGACAACTGTCACTTCACCACCGGGGGCTTGTCATCAGTCCATTTCTTTGAGGACATCCATACTTTCATTTGAAACTCAAGGTTTATGCCCATTAAAAGGCAGTTTCTCAGCAAGTTCTTGTTCAAGGCGACATTTGTTGGACCTCTTTTGGTTAACGTGGAAATTCAGTACTCTATAAATAAATTAATTTGGCATACAAACTAAAGAATTGCATTAAACAAAAAAGCTAAACCTGACCACAGCCTCATTCATTAGAATCTCACCCTAAATGCTGTCGCTGGCCACCAGCCCTTTGCTGTGAGTCTGAGTCATAGTGGGGGTTTCTGTTCGGTGCCTCATGGATTAACAGACCCACTGAGAGCTCATGCACTTGCTGTACTGCTCCAGATGTCGCCGGTCAACAGGTGGACGTGTCAGGGAGCACGCAGAGACAAAGGCAGCCTTCATCACCCCCCACACTTATGTGGCATTTCATTCTCCTCTTTTCCCGTCTCCGGAAAAGTCAAACGCTTGAAGCCATTAGACTATTAGAGGATCAGAGGAAACAATTACAATCACAGGTCGACACCGAGCTCGGTGACACTCCAGTGGAATCTCGTGAACTCATTCAGACCGGCTGCAGACTTTATTTCTGTTCTGCACAATTATTTTAGCTTAACATTAAGTTGCAGAAATATAGCATGTCGGGGTTTCACCAGCATTCCTCAGCACTTTCAGTTGTGTTCTCACTCGTCTGCGGTGGCAGCAGGAACGAGTGATCACATGTGATTTATAGCTATTGTGTTCCAAAGGTTGTGTGTTTTTGACAGAAGCTGCCGTCGTTAGTGACCCTCACGTTTACAATTATGGTAATCGACCTGCTTGTGTGTGTGTGTGTGTCTGTGAGAGAGAGAGGAGAAAGGTTATGTGGGGTGGCTTCTGGGAGAAGGGGGTGGGGGGTGGGGGGATGTTGAGTGATTCCAGGGACTTCCTTGGATTTTTGCATGCAGTGGGTTGAGAGTTAATCATCCCCCTTCCCACACACACACACACACACACACACACACACACACACACACACACACACACACACACACACACACACACACACACACACACACACACACACACAATCAGCCCCTCTTGAAGTGTGAGGGGGGTGCTTTGTTCCAGCACTTGAGGGTGGTTGGCACATTTACGACACTTCAACAACCCCCTATTTAGCACATTCATGTCACATTTCCATGGCGGGGGCCGGGTTAGGACGACACATTTCATTTTTTGCGATTCAACACTGAACTCAACCTCATATAAAGTCTAATTTGTCACCGGAAAGAATAAAAGATGGTTTAACAACGACAAATCATTTCTAACTGTAAACTGCTGATGCTGTTGTTCATGCAGTGACAGAAAGATCGGTGGAACCGTACGCCGAGGTGTTTCTCTTTAATTGATGTGCATTTCTCTATTTTTTTTTCTTAAGGCTAAAAGGAAGCTGGACCTGGAGGACCCTCAGTACCTGCCAGAGTTCCGTACACCGAAAGGCAAATGCAACATCGCACCCAGAATATCAAGTCCAAGGAGTGAGTCCACCGTTCTTCTTTTTCACAGGAGAGATTTGAATTACAGTAATCTCGCTTATTCACGCTTCAAGATGCCCACCTTCACTACATCGCGGATTTTTAGTATGTGTATGCGCTGCATTCTGAGGTTCTTGGAACGCAGCGCACTTCTGTGTATTAAAGAAACACTTAAAAGTGCTTTAAACAGTCGATAAGAGTGTGGGGAAAGGTAATACAGGAAGAAGGGTGGTTTAATATCAGTATGGGAAGGGTTTATAAACGTTTAAATTACCGTAAAAAATAAAATAAACAGGTCATCGCTATATTAAAGATTTTCATTTTCTGTGGGTGGTTCCTAGAATGCATTAACCGCGAGTAACGAGGGATTAGTGTATTTAAACTTCTCAGGAAATATTATGACTAGTGCTGTCAAGCAATTAAGAAATAATTAATCTAATTAATCGCATTTTAATCTCATACCTGCTAAAGGCCCCCAAATAAAGAATTTGAATTCTAGGACATTACAAAATTGTAGTGCATAACTAATCAATAGAATACACCAAGAAGAGAAGATTTGAAATCCACATTTTTATTGGTTCAGTGTGCTTTATAAATAAAATTCAAAAGAAAAAAGGCCAAGCACATCAGCAAACCAATTAGGCCAGGTGCATTTCTCAAAAATGCAATACAAATACAGTTAAATAAAATAAATTTCAGAAATAAAATAAGGCTGAGTCTCAAATAGGTACATAAGCAGACTCTCAATCAAAATGAATACTAAAGCTGACTCAATACAGCAATTCAAAATGAATAGTATAACATGCCTCTAAATAAGGCAACATCAATACCAAGGTGTCAACAGGCTTTTCCTTTAAAAGGGTAAGTTAACGTTACAGGAACTGAAAATAGTCAACTCTGTGTCCTTGACATGTTTTGCATTTAAATGATACGTTAGGCTGGAGCTGCTTCGGTGATATGAAAATTCTCTTTTACAAAAGTTTTTGTTGATAGTCCCGTCTTTGTTCTTTTGATAAATAAACTTTCCGCCCAAAGGTCCGAGTGGGCTTGCCTCGCTCTCCTGTGTCGCGTCCATCTCTGTTGTCAGTCACCCTGCTTTTGACTAGTAGTACAGGGACGAGGTGACGTCACTGCAGCCTACGGGTCCCTCAATGGGCCAAATTTAAAATGCTTGCGCATTGACTTGCCACTCACGATTAATTTGCAGCGTAATTAATCTCATTAATGCGTTAAACTGACAGCCCTAATTTTGAGTAAATAAATCTATGGAAGTGCAGTATTTTAATGTTAAATAACCACATATCTTTGTTAATCGTTCTCTACATCTTTTCTCTTAGCTCCCAAGTCTCCCGGTGAACGATCGCGCTACGACACGTCTTTGGGCCTGTTGACCAAGAAATTTGTTGGTCTTCTCGCCGAGTCTCCTGACGGAGTTCTCGACCTGAACTGGGCCACTGAGATCCTGGAGGTCCAGAAAAGACGCATTTATGATATCACCAACGTCCTGGAGGGAGTGCAGCTCATCCGAAAAAAGTCCAAGAACAACATCCAGTGGCTGTGAGTATGTTTATATAAAAGCTTTGGTTCACAACAGATGAGGCTTCAGCTGAACTTACTTCTGTTTACCCATCTGCCCCCTTGTGGCGATGAGGGAGTATTGAATCTTTTCTGTCCACTGTTGAACAACCTCCTCTGGGTTTTGTCTATCACAGTCTACGTTTCTGAGTTGCTATAACCACTCCAGACCTCTTTTTATATATTTGCGTTTATGTGTCTCCTTCCAGCGTTGGGGATGTATTTGAAGGTGGTACCAACGGAGGACAGAAGGCATGCAGCCTGAGGAAAGAGATTGCAGACCTGGAGAGCAAAGAGAAATTTCTAGATGAACTGATCCACAGCAGCACAGCACAGCTCAAACAATTGACGGAAGTTGACGACAACAAGAGATATCCTTTACCTGCATCTGTGTGTGCGTCTGTACATCTCTCTGTGTTCTGCTTACAAATACCAGCTTCACTTCTGCTGCTGTTCTGACCCTTGACTCTGAGCCGTACGTTTGGCTACGTGACGTATCAGGACATCCGCTCCATCGGCAGTCTTCGAGACCAGACAGTCATCGCTGTCAAGGCCCCTGCTGAAACAAAACTAGAGGTCCCAGACACCCCAGGGGTGAGCCAAGTCATCATTGGTTGAGTCTTTCAGCTTGTGTGCAGCTGTACCCTCATGTTAATATCTGTATATACTGCTGACAGGTGGATTTTTACGACAGATCACCGACAGATCAGAGTCACGTTTAGTTAACAGTCTCCAAAACATTCACAGAAGAAACTATAATTTTTTTTCCTGCATCTTCCTCCTACAGCAGGGGTCGTTACAGATCTATCTGAAGAGTAAGAACGGCCCCATCGAAGTTTACCTGTGTCCAGAGGAGGGTCTGGAAGATGCCAGTCCAGTCAAAAGTGCCGTCACCCCTAAAAAAGAGTTCCCTCAATTCCTGTGCCCTACAGCCGTCGCCCCAACGGAGCCGCCGAGCTACGGCGTCAAAGAGGAGCCAGCTGAACGTAAGCGAGTCTCCTTGAAGGACAGGAGGCGTCTGTTGTTTCTATTCTACCATTATTACATAAAGTGTAACCCTGAAAATACATTTTGTGTTAAACAGTGACCATACCTACACCAGCAGTGGCTCCAGCCTCCACTTCCTCTCTGCTGGACGTGGAGGGTCTGTTGGGTTTACCCCCCAGCTTGCTCCAGATCACAGAAGACCAGCTTCCTTCCACCTCCTTCACCCCAGATCCCAACACCCCCTTTGTCAGTTTCTCTCCACCTTTGGATCACGACGATTACCTCTGGAGCCTGGAGGATAGCGAGGGGGTGTCGGATTTCTTCGACGCATGTGACCTCGGAAATCTCTTGTAGTGCAGAGATAGAAGCGGGGCAGCGTTTAATTCCTTGAGGTATTACACTATGAGGTTTTTGGAAGCCTAATTTCATGGTAATAAAAAAGTTTTTTAAAAGGTATTGTACAGAGAATTGTAATAAGGAATAAGAGATTGACACCGATGTGTGTCATCTCCAGCCTTTAGGAAGCACTGCTTACAAAGTAAAGATTGTTTTGGAATTTGCGTCACATTTTCAAATATAAAGATTTGTAAAATCATACAGATAGGGACGTTGTAACGGATGCTGTATCAGCAGCAGCAAAACCTGATAAATTTGTGGATCAGGGAGTCTTAAGGATGTTTTTCCTTGTCCACATAGCCTAAATGTGTTTGCTGTGACCTGTAGGGGGCAGTCTTGCATTATTTCAGGTTGAAACACAGTTCAGTACAGAGTCTAGTTCTTTCAACACTGGCCAAATGAAGCTGTGAATAACCAATCGTTGTAGATCTGAAAGTTTCTGCAGCTTCTTCACACATTATGGTGTGAAATCGGACTTTGAAGGTGTCCGTGTTGCTTCTGCCTCTGCTTTAACCTGCCTTAAGCTTTACTTCAGGGCATCATCTGAACCCACACAGGAGGGTCTGGCAGCTTTATCTCAAATCCAGGTGCTCATCTTTTGATGGGAGTTTGCTCATTTTAATTGTATTTTTTTTTAGTAGTGTATAACTACTCTTGTATTTCTGAGGAAATAACCCAAAAACTAAAGCAGAATCTGTGAAGCAGGGATTGATTAATATAATTCAGGTACAATTGGAGTACAGTAGTTGTTTTTCCCCTGTAGTTGTTTTTATCCTGAAATGAATTAATTCTGTTGAAGTAACAGGGAAAAAAAGGAATTGTTATCCTTACTGTTCGAAGTTTGAGTCCATGTGTGCTTTCACCACACGAGGTTGGAGCAGCCATTACTTTACTTTGTTGGATGGGAATCGATCTAATCATTTGGTAATTTTAATTTTGTGCTGAAACTTGTTTTGTTTTTGTTTTTTTGGCTTTCCCTCTACGCCGCAGAGATAAGCTAACTGTCCTGTCCTATTGAAACTTGAAAATTGTGTGTTTTTATTATGTATGTTATTGACAACTTGGGAAATGGAAGTCATGGTGTGCCTGTGTGTGAGTTTTTACAATCTAGTTAGAGCATGTGAATCCAGAATTTGTAGTAGGGGATGGGGTTTCAAAGAGCATTATTTTGGGGGGGTATTTGTAAATAGTTTATATTTATGGCAATTTTTCTTATGTTTTTCTTTTTCAATTTTTGATAATGGCCTTTTTTCCCAGGAGGCACAATTGTTTTTTATGATGTGCAGCACTTCATATTTGGTAATATTGTGTGGTCTGTTTGACAAATAAATTCTCAAGCCATGTTTTCCACTGAAGATAGTGTGTCAATTTTTATATTACCTCTACATTCTTTTACATGATCTGAGCAATTAACTAGAATTAACTAGAACTCCAGAATCTACAGAAGGAACCCTCAGGATGAGTTTGAGATGTTGAGCCAGGGTATTGACCTAATGTGAGGTGACAGTCCCATGAGCAGAGAGAATAGCCTCACTTGGAGAGCACAATGATGGTGAACAACCTCTAAAGCACAACCAGGAAGACAAAAGCCACCCATCATTCCTTGGAAGTCCATTGTTATGGAGACACAGTCACAAAAGGGAGCTGAGCGTGGTTACCCAGAAGGTCAAAGTTTAGTGGGTCACTATGGAGTGCTGTTCTGTGGGGACTAGCCATTGGTAAGAAAATACATTACAATATAACAATCAGCAGTAAATGACATTTAAAAAAAATAAATTATCCCTGCAGCCATGAATCCCTTTGAATGTTTCATTTGTGTGGAGGACTGAGTGTCTTTTTCCCCAAAATAAACTTTCTTTAGCTTTTTTGTTTCTCTTCCAAACAGGAGCCAAACACTCATCTCCTCCTGAAATAATTTAGTTAACTTTAGTTAAGTCATTCTCAGAAGTTATGTATGATGACAGAGGAAGCACAAAGTGTTTGCCAGTTCAGATAAAGCAACACAGATCAGGCGGTAGAGCTCTCATTAAGGTTAAAGCTAACAAATGAAGTCCTGGTAAGGTGTGGGGTAGTAAAAAGGTTCAAACATGCTGGAAAAGTGATTTTATGATCCTATGTTGCCAACAGTTTGTGCATAAATGAGAATGAGAGTGAATGGTTGTTTGTCACTCTATGTGGTGAACTGGCAACCTATCTGGCTCCCCCAGTGACCCTACAAAGGAAAAGTGCTCGTAGCGAATGAATGAATGGATGGATGTGAGAAAGGCCCTCATGCATCTGCAGTAGTTTCCTGCAGTCCCTTATGTGTGCTCGCTTGTGAGCCGACATCAGGCATCATTAGTTAGGCGTACGTTAACAGATGTTTCACACAACAACTTGTGTGTTAAATGCACAGAGCTGACTGTTAAGTTGCTTGTGAAAGAGCAGACCGGCTCTGTTTGGTGACATCACACCTTGAGACCAATTACCCTGACAACAGAGGACTGAGGTAAATATAAGCTAAACATGTAAGCTGACAAAAGGCAAAGGGTTCCTGGTACGAGTGAAGTGACAGCTCGTCCACACACAGACCAAACCCGTGGCTGAAACACTGCGTGTCTTTGTAAAGGACCTCCATCTTTCAAAGCCACATAATGGGGGTCTTATTTTGAATAAAAGTCAGAGCAATTTAGGAACTATAAATGGTGTGTTTAAGGCCACACACAATCTCATCCAGAGCTGCTTGAAAGTTCTGGCTTTTAATTGAGGCGGTGGACGTTTGAGTGAGTTGAGTTTGCATGAAAAAAAAAAATAAAAAAATACCTGGGAGGAAATAAAATAAAAATAATCTTTTAAACTTGCAGTCTGCAGAAAGGAGGAGCAGTTTGAGGAAAAATAAGTTTCATGCGTGCCACACCAACGAGGGTGGGGCTGATGGGGCAGAAATGACACATCTGCTGTCAGTTGGGAAGACGACCGTCTTCCAGCAGAGGAGTTCCCCGCTGTTTATTCTCAGTACAGTTGTGCAGGTTCTGGAGGCACATTTGTTTCCACTGGGGTCCCTACCCTGTTCAAGACACTTCATGTGTTTATTCCAGAGGGGGAACTGGAGTCCTGTGTTAAACAGTAAATCAAATCTCCTCTCTCTATCTTCCTCTTACTCTCCTCAGTCCTCCCATTCTCAGTCATCCGTGTCGACCAGAAGAAGGGGTATTTTACGGTAAGCCGGGGCCTCCTGGCTTGACAGGGGTAGTAAATTGATAGCAGAAGTAGTGAAGCTGAGTCAACATGCAGAGCGGAGAGGGAGATTTTTCTGTTGGTGGGAGTGAGTGTATGTAGAGACGGGGAGGGGGGTTCTTGTTGCCTCACCTCCGTTGGGGTGCTGGGAAGCAGCTAGGAAATCCTGGCAGCTATAATTGTTACTGGAAGACGTCTTTAGGCCGTTACGCCGCGTGCATCACATCCTCACAGAAGAAAACTGCTCTGATTTCAGTGAACAGGACATTAGCAGGAGCAGCGGCAGGAGGGAGAGCGTTTGACAAAGGAAAAGGGGGAAGAAGAGAAAGGAAAATATGAAGTGAACCACCCTGGTTTGTGTCCTCAGACAGCAATCATCCTCACCTCTTCTTTCTATTGTCATGAGGCTAACCGCTTCCCCTCTGCGTTCTGGGCGTCTACCCCTCCCTTAAAGCAAGCTACTTTCCAAAACTATTTTCGGTGGATTCCCTCAGACCTTTTCTTCCTCTACTTAATCCTTGATCTTGTGTTCTCTGCCATATGTTCAGCGTGTCGCCAAAGTAAACCGGTTTGTTCAGTTTTACAATGAGATCCACGTTGGACGACTGGCAGACACATAAAGGCTCTGTTTCTTTGCAGAAATTTGGAGCAACGCAGAAAGATTTTATATAAAATTAATCCGGACAGACAATTGTAGGCAAAAAACATAATGCATGCAAGAAGTCATGGAGACACTCATTTGTTTCACATACATGAACTGTAGGCACCTACCTGCATCATTGCAAAATGTTTTTGTGCATCTTTACTTTGGTTAAAGGAAGTGCTTGATAAACTGGGTCACCAGAACTATTTTTATGGCTCCTCATTGTTTGGATTTTGTCGTGTGCCTTCACTTCCTTGCATGAATGGATTTTTTTCTCCTCAATGATTTATAGGTTTAACAGAGACTTCGAGCCTTTCTTCTGGACACTTTGGTGCTTAATTATACAAATTACTTCTGGCTTCTGTTAAATTTCACCTTTGTGTTTCCGGGAGCTTTTGCTTAAATGTCGTGTGTGTACGTGTGTGTAAGCACAAAACATACAGTATGTTGCGATGTGTCAGCATAATTACCCGTAAGAAACAAGTTTGAAGTTGTGACTATAAGCAGCTCCACAGTGAGCGCACAGCAAAGACACAAACCAACTAGTGTACCCTATTCATTGAGCAGTTAGAGAGGATGGGTAAAACACTTAAAGCATGCCTTGGATCTGCTTTTTCTTTGGGTAAATTTGTTTAAAATAACCTCAATTTGTCTCAAAATATAGGAAGTGTTTTCCTTTATAAATCTAATGTGTACAAATATGTGGCTTTGAGGTGAAACCAGAGATACTCCATTAGACTTGGGTTTCTAAAATCAACTATCTGCCTTATAGAGTGTCTTGTGTCACCACTCTGCCCCAGGCGAGGCTCAGTGCTACACCTCCATTCTAGGTGTTGACAGGCTTGACAATTCCAGGCATGCAGGAATAACAGTATGTTCTATAGGTCTACGCTCTTCTAGCTTTTCCCATCTCACCAATATTCTCTCTTGTTATTGTTGACTTTGCCACATTATTTCCAATCAGCTCCAGGAATCCTCCCTCTATGAAAGAAATGGGTGTTTTCATGAGATGAAAAGAAAGACGCTTTGGTGCCTACAGCCAGAAGGATCATAGTGCACGATGAGTTCCACCCACTAAATTCCTACTGAACTGCAGCTCCTGCAAAAGACTTGCTTCAGATGTGATGAAAATGTGTGTGAAAATGTTCACATAGAAAGCACTTAGATTCCACGCACCCCCCGATCATTAATCCATTGTGTCACAGTACCTTGGACACACAGGTTATGTTACATGTCTCAACCCATTACCTTAACAATACCCAATGTATACCCAATATATAGTATACTCAAGTATATATCTAATCTCCCAGGATTAGATTATGGCCTGACTCTGGATCCAACTATGTATGGAAATGGAACATCATAAGTTGGACATGTCTTTGCATTTTATTTCCCTGCCAAAGAGGTCAAAGGGACGGTATGGGGTTACCCATGTCCATCTGTCCATCCATATGTTAGGCTGAATAGTAGACCCACATCAAAAACCAGCAGACAGAAAAGTCACATAATTATCACTTGTTTTTGCTATAAGGGGCCATAAAATGTGTATCTCATAATTGTTTTCTTCAGTTTGTTGGTTTCAAGATTTTTCTGCACATTTGAAGATTTAGGAGATTGTTGTGTAATTTGGCTGACATTTGATGGTGAAGGGTGATCCCCGTCTCCTCAAGAACGTTTGTACACACATGCTTTGTAGGGAGTGTAAAGGGGAGTATTTTATAATTGGTTCCTTCAGTATGCTTATTTTCTAGAATTTCAGCAATTTTAAAATTCCAGGATTTCCATGTTGTTTTGTTAAGATGCCACTATGGTAACAGTTATCGTTTGTCCACAGCAGCACAAATGGTATTTCACCAGCTCTGAATGACCGATTAGTGTTCATGTTGGGTAAAAAAAAATCTTTACAGAAACAGACCAATGTGGCATTATTGGAAAAGAAATGAAAAAAAAAGACATAAAATCTGAATCCACACCAGGATCGCTCCTAAAAATCAATATATTCGTAATCAGACCGATATCCATTCATCAAAATCTATGGCCAACTTAATGAGACCTGTCAGCAAACACACAAACAAACGTGACCAACTAAATGAAATGAATTCCAGGGTGTACTTTGTCCTTTCTCATCCCTCAAAACGTTTCATAAAACCCCACCACAGTCTGGTGTTTCAACATAACAGTCTGACCAAGTACATCTCCTCCTCTACCTCTTTCATGGAAATTCCTCGAGTTTCCTTGCGCTGAATGAAGCAGTCTGCATCACCATGGTGACCAAAGCGCAGGCTGTGGAGCTTGCATTGAAATGAGAAGTGAGAATGAAAAGAGACGGGTCTGTTTTCTCCCTGCTGCGAGCGCAAACATTCCCACGTGACGATGGAGGTTTGCGCCTCCCTCGCTGGGCGGACAATAGCGTGTGGCGCACCTCAACGCGCGCACTTTCAGTCCCAACTCGACCAAGAAGGTATCAACCGTCCCGAGGGGTACTTTTCTAAACACACGATGGAGGAATAACGTTAACGTCTCTCCAAACGGGAATGGCATGCAATCCGTGAAACTTTGGCGCACTTTTCTCTTCAGTGATTTTCAGACGCAGCTTCGCTCCAAACATGCCGGAACGAATCAGCGTTTCGGACTTTGTTATCCTGACAAACGAGGACTTATCCTCGCCCGGGACGTCAAGTTTTCAGTCCAAAATGAGCGATTGTCGGAACACAGTTTCTGTCGTGGAGGAGGTGAGAGAGACACACACAGATCCACTCCACATTTGTCTGTTGCTTACCTGTGCGTCACACCGAGCGCGTCACGTTCCTCCGCTTCACACACACACACACACACACACACACACACACACACACACACACACACACACACACACACACACACACACACACACACACACACACACACACACCTGAACTAGAACTCACCCAGGTTTTAAAGGCTCTGATTTGAGGATGAACGACAGATAAAACTTTTGCTTAAAGTTTTACAGAAGTTCCTGGGTTTTTCCAGAACCAGCGATAATACCTTTTCAGAGGCGCAGGGGCGTCATCACACTCATTTTAGGGGTGGGCGACCCCCTTGCGCTTGAACCAAGGAGCCACGTTTAAAAAAATTCAAAGTTCCTAAAAATGGAAGTGCATGAATTTAGATAATTTTATTGAAACAGCGCTTGTAAAGGCTTTATTATATCATTGTCTTTTATCTCTATCTAATATATCCATACTAGTTTGAAAAGGACTCAGATCATAATCTGATCATCCATGTCTGATTAGTTGAATTATTCACTTTGAAAATTTCTGCAAAATCAACTTTAAAAATAACTATTTTCAATATTTTCGATAATAAAAACTACAGTATTGTAAAATAACGTGCTCCAGGTATCTTTATTTTCATATGCAGTGTTTTGACTTCTAAGCCATGATAACATGGAGGTCTCCATTAAAGACAAAGCAGGAGCTTGGGCCCCCAGTAGTTCTTTGATGTCTGGCAGCATCCCTTAGAAGGACTGAAGTGTTTCTATCTATATCGACCAGTGTGTTTGTGGTGACCTGGGAGCATTACTATAGTCACGAACTGAAGCAGAGTCTTTTTGCCCCCCCAAACTGCTGGAAAGTAAAGGTTACATGAGGCAACGCAGCTTTTAGAGCATTTCCTGGGCCGTGTCTCCCATCTCAAGGAGTCAGACTGAGATGGGACACGATCAGAACCCACATGGAAACTCGTGTTTGTCCATGTTCACAAGAGTGTGTGTCTGAACTGTCACCTTGGCTCAAGGCCTGTTCTTCTGTGTGTGTTCGCTTGTGTTTGTTTGAAATCTGTTCTCCCATATCTCGCCATGACAAAGGAGGAAACTGTGTGGCCGCCACAAACTCCACCATAAAACAAATAAAGTGTGCACACAAGCCTGCCCTTCCTTGTTTATTTTCCTTGTAACATGAGTCAGTTTTTTTTTTTTCAATCGCCGTCGTTTTGGTGATACAGATTGTAAGAAAGACTTCAGATTCACACCATTTGGGGGAAATTATTCCTTTCCTATTCTATGGTTGTTTTGACAGCAGCTTGGTCTGAAGTGGGAATCCGGTCTGTTGCCCAGATTGCTGTGATGTTTCCTCCTTTTGGTGCAGTGGATTCATTGCCCAGCACATAGAGAGCCTTAAAAGAGTCTGCGAGAGATGAAATATCTTTATTATTGTCTAGAGACAGACTGCTGAGCGGCGCGGGAGACATCAGAATCCGGGATTCATAAAGAGAGCCGTTTTGGCAGCCGTCTGATCTGTTTATCTTGAACTGATATCCTAATTTATGACTATGACATGCTTGAAAATACATAGCTGGAATAGCTGCTGCAGGGAGGGACATGCTGGAATCCTACACATGTGCAGACAGACAGACAGACGGACGGACAAGACCCACCCACAGACCCATGTAAATGAAACCGTCCCTTTATAGAGCTATGGTTATTGTATTTAATCTGCTCAGCTGGGGCCGGCTTGATTAATGGTTACAGGAGTGTGTAGGCATTTACCGCCACATAAACCCAACTCGTTACTTATTACTCACAATTAAAAGGAAAGGGAATGACCAACAGATAAGGAATGGGTTTGAATCTTGTGTAATGGGCTTCAATTAAATTTATTTTTAAGACAGCAGTTTTTCCAAACACGACATGGTCAATGTTGAAATATAATACTTAAAGTTTCCTGCATCAGTGTGTGTCATCATGCCTCCTTAATGCAGTAAAGACGTATCCGATATCCATAAAACGTGAAACATATCTGATGGCACTGCAGAAAAAAATTAAAGCTACTTTCTCAACATCAACAATTTTCCAGGTGAAGCTCTTTACTCTCTCCAGTGTGTGTGTGTGTGTGTGTGTGTGTGTGTGTGTGTGTGTCATCGGTTGGGTTCCCTGCTTGTGTGTGTGTTTTTGTGCGTCGTCACATTTCACACAGTCCAACAACCTGTTTCATTTACTTGCACCAGCTTGTTTCCACTGTTTATTCCCTGCTTGCCAACTAGGCAGAGAGGAGAATATGGCTGAAGCTGCCATATTCTCAACTTTCCCATTCATTGTCTGCAATCACATCACACAACACCCACACACCGCCTTTTAATTCGAGAACCAACACTTAGGGAGTGGACTTGACCGAAGGACAGCGGCGTGTAAACAGCGCCATCGAACAAGGCAGAGCCTCCTTTCGGTCTGGATCACTGGCTCATTAAAGCTATTTCTGGTGACACATACTGTAGGTGGAGTACAGTGTGAAACCGGGCCTGTGTGACGAGGATTAACCGGATCCAGTTTCAAACCATCTTGCTTTTGAATTGATCGATCACCCGAATACGATCGAGGCAGCTCGCAACTTGTGAAGCTCTGTTGTCACTGTGAGAAAGTGTTGTCTGAGCCCCGAAGGGCAGCAGCTCGTCGGACAGGTGGAATTAGACACGATGATGTCATTCCGTGTTGTACGTGTTTGTCTAAGCAAATGCCGACTCACCTGTGTTCACACTTGTTCCACTGCATGAGGAAATGAAGCATTATTAAATGTAGGCGTATTGCTACTGTCAGCGTGCGCTGGTGTTTGTGCTTTTATACGAGTGTGGGTTCCACTCATTATTTCTCAGTGTTGTGTATAATCTGTATGTTTTATGTGCAGAAGCAAATTCTTACAAAATTTACTTCACCGTATCATCAAAATAGAGACGTCGGTGTACTGAAAGAGAATTCGCAGGAATTGAGGAAGGGTCAAGTCCAAACATCATTATTTTTTTTCCTTAAATTTGTCTCGTCTCACCTTTCATTGCAGTCTCTGGAGATGGACCACACCACTCTACAGAGGATGAAGAAGATGATCAAAAGTATACACACCTCTGGACTCTGTAAGTGTCAATAAGTCAGATGACATCATCTCATTCACATGATATATATTTGTTTTTTAAAATAAAAGAATCACTTCCTTGGCATTCCTGGACCTTTTACCTGTTTCCCTGTTTTATCAGTGAATGGAGTTTACTCAAGTGGCTGCAGTTCTGTCATTCAAAGAATCTGGATTCGGACTTCAAATTCATGTTTGCTTTGTCGGGAAATTCAGCCTTGATCTTTGAAATGCTAGTTTAGACAGGACTGAGGTCTCCCTGCAAGTTTAAATTTGTGTTTGAGATTATTTGTTAATGTGTAACGTTTTGCAAAAGTTTCAGTTTTGTTGTCCATTATTATACCGCAGATATGTCCTCCGATTAAACATGTGTTAGTTTCCGAATAGAAGCCGACCTCTGTTGAGGCAGGATGAGCTGTTCGGTGCTTCAATCGTGCCTGATTGAGGTGACCTCATCCAGTTTGTGTGTGTTTATGAGTGAGGCCTCATAATATGGGACCAGGCCACGTGGGAAAACGTTGAATGATTGTGTTTATATCTATACAAAGTGTCTGGGTTTTGTGGTTTCTGCATGCTGGTGTGTTCAAGTGAATGGTATTCGCAGCCCCTGCAACAATGAGCTGCCATGCAAATCCATGGGGTCACTCATTTAATGTCGGTGCGTCACGTATTTGTCACGCAGGCCCGTCACCGTCCCGTCAGAAGTGAACATGACTAAGATGCAAACGTTCACCCCAAAATCTGTGTGGGAGCAGCAGAGGAACTGCTCAACATATCCTGGACTTGTTTTCCTGAACTTTTTTACAAGCCTGCTTCCCATTTCGAGGAAGTTTTTAGTAAAAAAAAAGAAAAAAAAGAAGAGTGATTCACGGAGCCAGTTCTACACCAAATGCACTCAACAGTTATAATGGAGCTGCAGATCTCTGTGGCAGTTTTTTTTATATGCATTCACCCCCCACCCCCCCCCACCCGGACTTCTGCATTCAGGAATAATAATATATGTCTAAGTTCTGGTAAATTCACATTGCTCCTTAATCAGTCCTGACTTTAATCAATGGTCTGACTCAACATGCATGCAGACACATTCAAACGCCCACTCCAACCCCTCCGTTACTTCGCTACTCAGGCAAAAACATGCACACATGGTAATATGTTCTCCTCTTTCATTCTCCGCGCCACAAAAAAAAAAAAACCCACTAAGTATCACTGTTCTGTGAAGAAGCTGTGGGCTGAGAGTCTGTGTGTGTTCTGTCAGCGAGGGTCGGAGGAGGCGAGCCGCTCTGCTGGTTAAATGTCAGCTATGAGATCATTTCAGCTCCTCTGTGACTCACCTGGTTGTCGTTTAAAACATGCATGGTTTTTTTTTTTGGAGGTTTTTTTTTTTTTTTTAATGAATGGCATGTTTCACCCGTTCTTAAATCTGCTAAAGAAAAGACGACCCTACTGTACTCTTCCTGCTTTTGAATGTTTAGTCTGATGTCGGCCCTTCTGCAGATGTCCGGTCCATGTGTTGCTCGTTTCTCATCAGTTTCCCATCTTTGTTGTTTCAAAAATGATGGCTTCCAGGTTGTGATTTTGAATTTATTTGATTGTTCTCACCTAAACCTTGCTTAAAAGCAGCTGTAGGGTAAATCCTCATTGTAACATAAACATCACTAGTGCCAGTCGCTTCTCAGATTCTTTTCCATCATCCCTTTTCCATATGAATTTGAAAGACTTAGACCTTGCAAAGGTCATGACCCTGAAGGGATGGGGGGGGGGGTATAAGCCCGAGAGAAACCCGGTTCCCTTTCTCTAAGATGGGTGGAAACCAGTTTTAATTCATCCCACATGTCTTTCTTGTTAAAATAATCTCATTGCAAACTAGGCAGCTCAACTGTGTGTGCTTGTGTGTTGTGTTTCAGCTCACGTGGACAACAAGGAGCATTATATTGAGTTGCTGGAGAACCTGGGGAACAGCCATCTCACCCAGGACAACAACGAGGTCTCAACGGGCTTCCTCAACCTGGCTGTGTTCACTAGAGAGGTCACGGCCCTCTTCAAAAACCTGGTGAGGAGAATGGATAGGTTACCTCAAGTTACCCTAAGGTTTTGTGTTTTAAAGCACTCAAATAAGATCAAACTCACACACTATTACATGTGGTGTGTGTGTGTGAATAATGAATGTGTGCACACGCTCGCACGCATGCACAAAAACATGAACGAAAGGGGTTTTCAGCAGCTGCTGACTCAAGCCTCTCGGCTCCAAAATGTAGGGCAGTGCAGAACCCTCCCTCTGATAGTTTCTATGGCGTTGATAATTCATCCCAGACCTCCATGTGTGTGTTAACACAAACCGTCTCACTCGGTCCCACCCTCCCAATGTCAATCAATGCCTCACAGGGGAACCTGGGAATTACAGATGCGAAGAGGAAGGGAGTGTAGAAGTCTAACAGGAGGGAGGTTTAATGAGCGTTAAGTCGATCCGATCCAGTGTCCCTTGTCCCACGACTGCAGCATGTTAATCCATGTAGGTATTCAGGAGCTGACATTGAATATGTTCATTTTCATGTGTCAGAACTCGGTGTAGAATCTGAATGACCTCAGGTTTAGATACCAATAGTGATTTTACTAAAAAAAAACAAAAAAACAGGCCAGCTCTCCAGCAAGTGATCGGACATTATTTATGTTCAGATCCAGGTGCAGTTTGGTTGAACTCCAGCAGGATCCGTGAAAAAACTGCAGGAACATTTACAAACAGACCTTTCACATTTAAACACTGTGAGACCGGAGATTTGTGGATGGGAGGTGAGGAAACACAACCGTAGCCACGCTGCATGCCCATGATGCCATGGGGGAGCCGGTGCTAATCGTGTGTTACTGTAAAACGCAGCTGGTTGGGGTTATGTTGTTCTCTGAGTCATTGTCATCAGATCCCCAACAGTCTCAGTTCATCTGAATTTCATCCAAACCTCAAATTAATCTCCACTTCCACTACTGTATATAAAAAGTGAGGAAAAACATTGCATCATGCTCTGCATCATGTGCAGTAGTTCAGATTATTGAGTTTTCTTTCAATGAATCACCAAAAGTGTCTGAATCACCATGTTTTTGGGTCTCATTTCCACTCATTTCTCCGAAATTCCAAGTCCACGGGGAACTGGTAATCTGAAGAGCAGTTAGAATGGGAGCGTTGGCTAATGCTGCAAGAGATAAGAGCCACCAGTAAACACTGTGTGGAATTTTTCTAACGTCTTTTCTGGTTTCCTGCTCTCTCTCATCTCACAGGTGCAGAATCTCAACAACATCATGGCGTTTCCTCTGGAAAATGTGTTGAAGTCAGAACTCAGGGACGGCAGACTAGTGAGTCTAGATTTTATTACAACTTCATTAAACACTATTTAAAACAATAACATGTAAACTGGTCATGATTGTTGTGAGTTGACCACTTTCACAGTCCTTCTGCCGCACCTGTTTGAAACTTTTTGAAACAGGTTTTAACATATTTTGACAAAAATGAATGAAATACTTCATGCATTTATTGTCTTTTACTTTACGGTAGTGAATGGCAGATTCACATATTCATAATCAATTTCTATGTGCCATCCTCTATAATAGTTTGTTTAGATTTATTCTTCTGGTAAAGATGTTCTGTTTTACAGCTCAAGAACTTTGTTGGCTTCATTTGTAGATATTGACACCAAAACCCAGTTTTATTTTGTATTTCCTCTTAAAGCTCTTTGCTTGTATCACAGAAACAGCTGAGCTTGCTAAAATATTGGATAAAATGCGTTTGTTTGTTCTGATTAACGGTTAGAAACTTGGTTTTTTTCCAGTCCTGGAGCGATCTGCCTTTCCCAGTGTTTGTTTTTTGATTTGCCATGACAACAGGTAAGTTAGCCAGATCAGGCTAATGCCTCTGAAAGCTCCTGTTGTTGTCCTGTCAGTGAAACAGCTGATATGACAAAGGAGCATTGCTTCACTTTAGACAAAGAGCAAACTGCTACTGAAATCCCGTTCATCCAGATATCCGACTAGTCGGCGCGTTGTGAATAATCGTGTGTCTGGTCATTAACTGTCTGGCTCCACCCTGATCCAGGCAGGTAACAACAGTACCTGTAAATGTGGCATTAGTGTGAAATAAGCAGGTCGAGCAAATGCTGCTGTTTGATGGCAACATTTTCCTTTGTTGAAATTAGTCTCAAATAAAATGTGTGTATTTCTCTTCTTCTCTTCAGGAGCTCAAGAAACAGATGGAGAGAAGTTGGAAGGAGTACGACATTAAAATGTAATCCACCATTCTTCTACCTTTCGCTTGTTGTCACACATTGTTATTCATCTTCAAACCTTATTGCCTCATGAAAAGGAAAGGAAATGAAGCCTGAGACACGTTGCTGTTTCCGAGGAGGATCACGTTACACATTTACAGGTCTTACTCATCTTTTATGGTTCACAGAAGTTGCCGTTACAGCAGAGGTTAATGGGATAATGGTTTATTCCCCTCGACCTTTCTTCAAGTGCTGTGAAGTACATCTCGGATGTTGCACTTTGTTTCATTTTAAAAAGCTCGCCTCCTTTTGGTTGTCTTTCATTCAGCCTCCTCTCCCTTCTTTCTGCGTGAAGACGCTGAACGGGTTATTGGGCAAATAAATCTGACAGAAGAAGAGAGTTGATAAGACCTGTTAGTAAGCATTACTTATTAATTAATTCTTACTTTGCCTCCCCCCGTTAGAGGTAAGCTGGAGAAAGAGAAGAAGGAGAAGACCAAGCAGCTGGGGCTGATCAGGCTGGAGGGATCTGACGGAGGGGAAGACATGGAGAGAGAAAGACGGAGCTTTCAGCTGCAAATGTGTGAGGTGGGGGATGAGTGCCAGTCAAAATACCAAAACCCAGACAACATTTATTTCACATGGGTGGTCTACACTCTGGATTCTGTGCCCCATCTATGGTCTCAAATGCATCAGGGACTTTCTTATATCTACAGTAATTGTTAAGATGGAGAAAATATGCTTTGGAAATTGAAACGTGTCTCCAAGAGCTGGTTCACCTACATTAGACACTGTTCAAAGGCAGATGCAAACGCTTCATGACCCACACCTGAATACTGAATTTTCCTGCAATGCATTGTCAGCAGTCTTGCAGAAGCGCTGAGAAAAAGTGGCCGGGTTTGACTGAGACCAGCTGTTAAGGAGAGGAGGGGAAAATGGAATTTCCACTTGCTGCTATCCGCTCCACCCGTCTGTCGCTCTGTATTTCTTTTCCTGTGCCAGAATACAACAAATATACACAAAGAAGACACACTTCAGTGAACCTGTGTGTGCTTCAGCTGCAGGGAGACAGATGGATTTAGACTTGGTTTTATGGAGCACATACGATGCAGTCATTCCCTCCACACAGAGCTAATAAACCGCTCTCAGAACTCTCTCTTTCTGTTTTTTTTTGGGGGGGGGAGATATATTTTGGCTTGGTGAAATGAGACAAATGACCTTTGAAACAAAATGAACTGTGGCCTAGAGAGGAAGAAACCTCACATGAAAGAACAGTTTGTCCAACTCGCTGTGTGTCTTTGCTTCCAGTACCTTTTGAAAATCCAGGAGCTGAAGGTGCGTCAGGGTCCGGATCTCCTCCAGAGCTTCATCAAGTATTTCCAGGCCCAACTCAGGTCAGTTTTAGTGAGTGAGTTTTGCACAACAGACAAGGTTTTAGTTTTCACCTTTCTCTCACAGGCTGCTATTAGTGTTGTTAACCATTTACCTATTTCACACGGAGAAGTTTATGTTGGAAGAGAGTTTCCTCTACGGCCTCAGCATGTGATGTTTCGGTGGGTGTGAACTAGGGTGTCTGGACTCGACTATCGTGACTCAGCATCTGTTCTCTTTCTGACCCCAGTTACTTTCAGGATGGACTGAAAGCTGCAGAGAATCTCGCTCCCTTCATTGAGAAGCTGGCTGCGTCTGTTCACACGGTAAATGGACGAAGCGGCTGCTGGTTTGTCGGTCTACCTGTTTTATGTCATTCTGTGTTTATGGGGGTGAACGTTAGTCATTGCACGGCTGGAAAAAAATGTTTTCATCCAGCTTTGTTATGGTTCCAGAAGAATATTTAATCATGACTAAGAAGTCTGTTTAGGGTCTGAGCTGGTTGTTGCTGTCCTGACTCAAACTGATGTTATCACAATACAGATGCAATATCTCTTTTTCATCATGTTTTCTTCATTTGTCATCTGTTGCCGTGTCAAAAAACGGGTAAATCTCTTAATAGTAGTGACTTTGTTTTTTATAAGCCCATCTCAGAAACAGCCAGGGACCGGGAACATGAGCAGAGACTGTTACTAGAGCCTTTTCCCAGAAATACTCCCCCCCCCCCCTGTTTTCAAAAGATGAAACTGAAAGCATCTCTAATTTTCATTCCTTCCCTCCTGCCGATCTGTTTCTCCAACCGCTCTGACTGGTTTCCAGTCTTCCATTCCTCTGGATTGCCTACTGGAAACGGACTGTAAACTGCGTTGCTGTGTGTGTTGGAGGTTTTTCTGGTTATGTGTGTGGGGAAAGCAGAGACCCGCTCAGACATGCCAGACCTCACCCTCAAGAAGGAAACTCATGCAGAGTCTGCGTAATAGTTCCCACCAAGAAAGGGAAATATATCAATTGACCAGATGTAAATTGTACACTTGACTGTTCATTTTGATGCTTTAATACAAAATGAACAACCTCCTGGGGCGACACACCCGTGCACTGAGCTCTGGTGTGCATTATTTAGCCCATAGTACAGGACTGTCTTTTCTTAACACACCCAATTCTTGGAGCTAAAATGAAAAAAATTAGGCATGACCAAATGGACATGTGAGGGCACAGGAAATAAGCTGTTGATCTAACTAATTAGAGCTTTTTTATTGTTGCGGCTGAATGTGTCTTTGTGTGTGTGTGTGTGTGTGTGTGTGTATGTGTGTGTGTGTGTGTGTGTGTGTGTATTGCAGGTGCGTGTGGACCAAGACGAGGAGGTGAAACAACTCACACAGCTGAGGGATTCGCTCAGATTACTTCTACAAGTGGAGGGGAAAGAGGTGTGCTTATTCACAACGCCCCATTAATTATACGCTACACACACACACACACACACACACACACACACACACACACACACACACACACACACACACACACATATATATAGTACTTTGAATGAGCACTCTTTAGTAACACTTTTGATATGTAACCAAGTTTGAATTTCTTTCTCACACAGGAATATCTGAACCGGAAGAACTCTGGCAACGGCTACAGCATCCACCAACCGCAGGGCAACAAGAAGTACGGGACAGAGAAATCTGGCTTCTTGCTCAAGAAGAGCGATGGGTGGGTAAAGGCTTCAGTTCCGCTGTCCAAGTGTTAAACTGAAAGGAGATGTAATATCAATACCCTATTAGAAATTAACTTTAAAATGGGCTGTAAGATCTGCTCACTGACTCAGTGGAGGGCATTCAGAGCTGGGTGAGAAGGGAAGGTGTGGGGGGAGAAAGTGGGAGTCGGTCTGCTCCACCTGGTCCTCATTACTGCGAGATGAAGAGTCGAGCAGGGGCCCCTCCTGTGGAACTTATTGGCAGACGGTCTAACTGGGCAGATCCAACCTCTGCGTCATGCTAGCACACACACACACACACACACACACACACACACACACACACACACACACTCACAGTCGGAGTGCTCGATTACAGCGCGATAAGGGGTTGTGGTTGAGAACAGTGAATAGGAGACAGGAAGGAAACAAACTTTCCTCAGGTCACTGACAACCATATTTCAAAATCCTGTCAAGATGAGGAGACAAAAGTAAAATATTTAGATCATCATTACTTCAGCCAAAGGGAACATGTTAAAACTCTTAATAACTTCACATCCTTGTTATCTCTCTTGGATGTTTCATGCATTTGATTTTACATCTTACAGGATCAGAAAGGTGTGGCAAAAGAGAAAGTGTGGAGTGAAATTTGGCTGCTTGACCATCTCACACAGTACGGTGAGGACACGCTGGATGAACTCGTGACTGTTCGCCCACATTCAGATGAAGTCCAGGAGTTTTCGATGCTTACTCGTTGTCTGTCTCTAGATCAACCGACCGCCGGCAAAGCTGAACCTACTGACTTGTCAAGTGCGACCGAACCCAGAGGACAGGAGGACGTTTGACTTGGTCACTCGTACGTTCAATCCTAACGTCACCGTTAAATAATGAAGGATTTCTGTGCTGTGCTATTATGTGGGGCCCTGCCTGTTTTGCATGAGTCACTATAAAAGCTGAAGAACCTGTATGATTCATTCAACTGTTGTGATGTGAAACAGGGGTTACTGCTATGCATCATGCTTCTTTCACATCATTTTATGCAACCATTATTTCCACCAGCCGTCTTCACTCTCTCCCTATTGAGCAACTTATTAGTGAGAAACCCTGACAGTGTAACTGTGGTGTCTCCGTTTCCATAGATAATCGGACATACCGCTTCCAGGCAGAAGATGAGCAGGAATGTGTGATGTAAGTATTGCAGCCCCTGTGTGTAGAGGTTTCACTTGATTCACTTTATTCTCTTTATATCTCATAAATAAATATAAATAAAATATAAAGAAATTCCTGCATGTAATGCACCTTTATTTATTTCTATGTGCATACAAATGGTCTTTGTTTCGTAAATGTGGGACTGAGGAGTGTGCATGAAGGCTGTTCTGTCTTCTGCTCTTCCCCCGTGTGGGGGGCCTCCCTGCGTTTTTTTTTTGATGCGATGCGATGTGTCTGTTGAGGGTCAAAGTCGGTTTCAAGAGAAAAGTACCGCAGATTCAGAAATGGAAGATGTGAGGTTTAGTTTGAGTGTCTGTGGCAGAGGATTGTTGGAAATGAGAAAGTCAGATTGATGATGAGAATTGAACAAAACCACACGTTGGACCACTTTGGATTTTCTTTTGGAAACGGTTCAAATGAGTGACCGTGGGGCTTCCCCTCTGAGTTCTTATGAAATCTGAACAAAACCATTTTGTGTTTGTGTGTGTGTGTGTGTGTCTGTACTTCAGTTGGGTGTCGGTGTTGCAGAATAGTAAAGAGGAGGCCCTGAACACAGCCCTTGGAGGAGATCAGCTCCACCTTCAGGACAGCGGGCTTCAGGATCTCTCCCGTAGTATCATCGCTGAGCTTCGTCACATGCCTGGGAATGAGGCCTGCGCCGACTGTGGAGCCCCTGGTCATTCAGACATTTCTAATTATCATTTTAGAATGAATACATACACCAGAAGATAAAATTAGAATATTTTCTGACCAATTTTGAATTATTAATGGAACTTTTTATGACTTTTTTTGTCATGTACCTCAGATCCCACATGGCTATCGACCAACTTGGGCATCCTGACCTGTATAGAGTGCTCTGGCATCCACAGAGAGCTGGGGGTCCACTACTCCAGGATCCAGTCACTCACTCTGGACCTGTTGAGCACATCTGAGCTTCTGGTACAAAGTGCACACATGGAGAAACACGAAAACAGACAGTCTTTTATTTTTCCTGATTTTACACATTACGTAACTCTGCTATTCATTAAAAAGTCACGACTGCCTTGTGTGTCGCTCCAGTTGGCTGTCAGTATTGGGAACACCAGATTCAATGACATCATGGAGGCTGGTCTTCCAAACGACGCTGTCAAACCAATGCCGCAAAGTGACATGTGAGTGCCTGATGTCTTTCAAGCAAACAATCTGACTCTAATAAAGAAATAAATACCAGTTTGTTGATCATTTATTTACCGTCCTGTATGTTTCTATCCCATATGTTTACTGGGAAACCAGGAATGCCAGAAAGGAGTACATTGTGGCAAAGTATGCTGACCGTCGGTACGTCGTACGTAGAGAGGAAGCGGATCCTGGGCGTCTGTATGACGCAGTGAGAAGTCGTGACCTCACGTCTCTTCTGCAGCTCTACGCTGAGGGGGTGGACCTCACCAAGCCTCTCACTTCACCTGATGGACAGGTAAAGAGGATTTTCTCTCACAAATGTGCTCCTTTAGGGAAGGACCGCCTGCCGTGAAGCCACATCGTCTTGTGACAAATTGAAACCTTAACATCCGCACAGATGTCATTTATTTAGCTCAAATAAGGGTCTAGATCCTGACAAGGCCGCCCACCCGGCTCTTTCAAAGATGCACAGGATTTGTGTAAAGTGTCAAAAAGTTATTAATTTGTTCCTGTGACTTGAGAAGCAGAGCCAAAACGGCTAAAAATAACCCAAATCCTCCTCCTGTGAAGACGTACAGTATGCAGGAGGTGTGGACAGTTAGAGTATGTGAAGAATGTGTTAATTGTCTTCTTGTGAGCTCAGCGCATGTGGGGAAGTCGTCAGGCCGTCTGTCTCCTCTGGCCTCTCGTCCGATTCTTCTCTGCTCTTTTCTCCACTTATCCTCTCATCTTGTTTCCCACCCACCTCAGCTGTCTCCCTCTCAACGCCTCACCCTGTCTTTAATTACGCTCTTCCATCTCATCGTGCACTTCCTGCTCAGTGTAAGCAGCGTGTGCATTGTCACCCTGTGTGTGTGTGTGTGTGTGTGTGTGTGTGTGTGTGTGTGTGTGTTTGTTTTTCTCAGCGCTCAGTTTATTATTTCAGCTTTCAGGCCAGAGCTCACATCTCTGGAGAACAAGCGAGTTAAGCTCATTGAATTACAGATACTTCTGCCTTTCTTTCTGCCTTTCTTCTCTTTATGCACGTCACATGAAGAGACCTGTTTTCACTTATAAACACACAAACACAAAGGACCCATAGTGCAGTTCACCCTCTATCAGCTTCAATATATTTCAGCCTGTTTTGAGCAATAGTTTTTTGTCCTAACTTCTCCTCCTCTTCCTGTTTCAGGGGGTCAGAGAGACGGCTCTCCATCTCGCTGTGCGTTTGGAGGAAAGAAGCTCTCTGGCGCTGGTGGACTTCCTGTGCCAGAACAGGTGAGACTCTGAGCAACGGCCGAGTCTGATTTGTAGAGGATTAAGCGATGGGTTGCCTAGAAAGTTGCTAATATTTTACTCCATCTGTTTAAACAGCAACTGTTTAGAGAAGAAAACAGCAGAGGGAAACACAGCTCTTCACTACAGCGTCCTGCATCACAAGCCAGAGTCTCTCAAGCTGCTGCTCAAAGCGAAGGCGGCTCTACTCACAGGTACTTTTAATTCTGTTTACTCTGTTCCTCACTGAGGAGTGAATTCTGAACTCGCATCCTCTTCTCCATCTCCTGTAGTAAATTCTGCAGGAGAGACGCCTCTCGATGCTGCACGCAGGCTGCAGCACCCGCAGTGTGTCGAGCTGGTGAGAACCCACTTTACCCTCATTGTTTTTGTTTTCTTGTGCATAAATACAAAGAAGACACACAGTTAGGAGAGTTCAGGGGAGGAATCGAGTTGCAACATTAAAATGCTGACCAGGAAATGGATAACAGAAACAAAAACAGGACAACTTGCACAGATGGAAATACTACCTTAAAGTAACTCCCTGTACAGCCAAGCTCAACCAAGGGTTCACTCCCAGGACAAATTAAACTTATCCTCAGTAGGATCCAGTGTGTATCGTATATAAAATGGTTTTATTACCCGTCATCTGCCCTACTCAATCAGCCCTACCCTGTGGAATATCCTGTTTTATTATGTACAGCTTTACAATTGTCCCTGTTTCCCAGTTGGCTGTATTTCATTTAGCATTTCTTTGTTTTCTGTCTTTTTTTTTCCTTGCAAGCCACAACCGATGTGGTCCGGCCACAGATTGTTTTGTTCACTTTGATAAAACATAGTTCTTTATTCATATCTGTAAGGGAAATCCTGGCTTTGAAGCAGCAAAACGACAACAATGATAAATAAAGACTGAAGAAAAAATATAACCTAACTTGTAATATATATGATATATAACTTATTTAAAATTTTTGTGTACACTGGAGAAATGTATAGATGATCTTGCACGTTTGTGGTGTTCTGTGTTATAGCTGGAGCTGGCCCAGAGTGGGAAGTTTAACTCTCAGATCCACGTGGAATTCATGTGGGAGACGCAGCCTCAGGAGTTTTATGACAGTGAGGATGACTTGGATGAAAGGGTAAAGACAAGGAGAAGGACAACAAAATAAACTAATGAAAGTTGAAGAGAGATGATAAAGTAACCTACTCATTCTGACTTCCTGCTTTGTCTTAGGTGAGCCCGCTGCCTAAAAACCGCTCTCCTCCGTCGTCCAGTGGAGGTGGCGGATCTTCTTTTGCCCGGTGGAGCGTAGCTAACGGGGTCAGCAGTACTGTTGGAAGCAGGCCTTGTCAAACCTATGAGAACATAGACTTCTTATACAAAAATCAGGCAGCCAATAGCGCCCCCTGTGGAGCGTCAGCCCCTCCACCACCGCTGCCAGTTAAATGCATCCAGAGAGGTGAGAACCAATCCAAAATTTTTAAACAATTCATGAAAGTGAGACAGAATTACAAAAGGTGCTAAAAAAGAAGTAGTAATTACATCCCGCTTCAAAGCGGTGATGTATTGTAATTATCGGCGTTTGTGTGTTCGTCCGTCCATTAGTCGACCAAATATCTTCGCAACCGTTGCAGATAGAAAGATGAAACAAAAAGCACATTAATCGGGTGGCAAAGGGGGTGAAAATGAGATGATGACCTTGACCTTGAGAAAACTAGGTCAAGGTCAAGTTTCAACTTTTATACACTCAAAGAGGATAAGATAGAAAGACAAGGGAGAAGGCCAGTGTAAGACGATAGATCAAAGCTAGTGCTTTGATTTACGAAAGTAGGTCAGGGTAAAATTTTGAATTCAGGGGTGTCGCGGGATGTTGCAGTCTCTTGACTGCCTTGTTTGCAGATTGAGTTTGTTGTTTATTCTAGAATATTTGGGGGACATTGATACCAGATGGGATTTGAATGTCAGTGAGAGGTTAATAAAGACGTTGTTATGTGCTGTGTTTGTTCATGTGCTTTTATTTTCTCGCCCTCCACAGGTCGCTCAGACCCTCAGATCTCAGCCACATCACAGGAAGCCGGCTCACTTCCACGACGACGCTCAAACCCAGCCTCCCACTCCTGCAGTCCTCAAACACAGACCAAACATAACGCCCCTTCACCCAATGCAGAAAGCCAAGGCCAAGGGGGGAGACCACCGAGGTCTCCACATGGACAGGGAGGTCTGCTCAGGGGACAGAAGCAGTCCTGGGAAGGTCAACCTGGTGCTATTTGTGGGCCTCAAAGCAGTACCATGACAGCATCCACTGTGAACCACATTGGGCCCGTCAGGTGAGGCAGACAGATGCCCCCATGAAGCCACTGCAGTTCAAGTTGATTCAAAATGTAAGGCCTTGTTCAGTCAGTGTTGTTTTAACTTCTCTTCATTTCAGTTCAGAGAAAACCACGTCGTACCGTCGGACCAGCAGTGGAGGAGGCAGCCAGGGAAGGTGTAGTGTGTTTTCTCCAACTTGTGTGGGCAGCCAGGAGGAACTGTACTGCAGCTTAGTGGGGAACAATCAGGGCCACGCTCCGGCTCCAGCTTCATCTCCATCACAGTCACCTGCAGTGACCTGTGTCCCCCGATCCCGCAAGAACGCTATGGTACAACCGTTTAGAAACCTCTTTCTGTTATGCCTGTAGCCTTTAGTTCAAGTTCTTTATGTTTCATTCTTCAGTTCTGTATAACTTTGTAATGTGGAAAATCCGAAAAGGACCATGAGATTTCAGTCAATATAAAGACCCCTGGTTGCCCACTGAAAACTGAATGGTATGTCTCCTCCAGGTTTCCGGCACCAGGCTGCATCAGAAGCGTGTCAAGGCTTTGGTGGACTGCAGGGCAGTCAGTTCAGAGCAGCTGGCCTTTTTCAAAGATGAAATCATTGTGGTCACGGCCACTACTGACCCCCATTGGTGGGTAAGTGTCACTACAACCTCTTCAGGATGGATGCCTTTTCCACTCATGTGGAAGAATTAAATTTAATTTTAAGCTATAATTTTTTTTTTGTCAACATATGTTCACATCATAAATATTATATGTTTTTAATTATTTTAACAGGTTGGTCACATCGAGGGGGACCCGAGCAGGAACGGGACCTTTCCTGTCAACTATGTACACAAACTGACAGACATGGAAAGATGAAAGTAATGTACAGTAACAGTGAAGCAGCATGATATGTTTACTGGAATATAGTGGAATTTATCCACAGGAGTGGATAAGGACCTGGATCTAACACAAACCCATGGCTTGGATCACACTGAGACCATTAACCCGTCAGGAGATGTTAGGAAAAGGATGTTGGAATACGTAATTGGCACGTTTTTGAGATTTTGATCATTTAATATTTACTTATCCTGGATACCATCAAGGGAACTAAAGGCTTAAACTTTTTTTTTAACTGCATCGTCTCTCTCTTGTTCTCTAAACCCATGAATGACTTTAATAGGTACGGATGCATTTGTGGTTGAGGAAAAGACTGCACTATTGTCAATTTAGCCATTACTGTTTTGTTTAAGTGTCCATACTGCTCTAGCATCTGTACCTAGGGGGAAGACTTTACTGCAAGGCAAAAACCCGTTTGGCACTTTAAACTCACTGAGAAGAAATGAGAACTGTAAATATGTATATAGTCAGCTGCTTGTGTAAGGATGGAGCAGCTTTTCGTTCTGACTGGGAACTTCCTAGTCTAAACGGCGGTATGCTGAGGTTCAGACCTGCCCTGCGTCCTCCCCCGGGTCTCTAGAGTGGCGTTGTGCCTTCCAGTCTGTCTACATGAAAGCGGCAGGCGTCTGGGCAGCCGAGGAGCGATCTGAAACTGAAGGTCTGGGCACGGCTCCCTGGCTTCAAGGAGAACGGAGGATCCGGTTTCCTCGGGCTCCAGGCATCTGTCTCTGGAGGAGCTGGAATAGCAGACTGTCATTTAAAAAGAAGACTCTGTTCTAGCAGAAAATGGCACTCTGAGAGTTTAATGACAGAACCCCAATGCACTCATTTGTTCAGTGAACACGCACTGTCTGCGGACACATCACCCGATGTGCACAAGCACACTTATACTTAACACACAGGTATCAAGGATTTTTAGGCCATTTTCAGAAAGAGACGAGGGTGGAGATGGGAACCGGTGTAACTGGACCCATATGTAACATATTTTACTATTTTATGCACAAGTTATTGTGCAGAAATTGTGTAAAGCTTGTATGTACTACCCGTTTTCTCATCAGTTATCTTTATAACGGTAGTATCACTCAAGACGGTATTACTTCACGTCAGTGAATTAACGTTCTTTGATTCAATATCAGTTTGAAAAAAAAGATGAAGTAGACACACACAGGATCTCGTCTCCCATCGATCCCAAACCGGGCCGGAGAGCAAGAAGCAGGTGTTCATTTCTTGTTAATAGTTCCTGATTGTACACAGACGAGTCCGTTTGTTTGTTCTGTCTGTTTCTGTCAGTTTAATTTTGTTAAATAATTGATCATTAAATAAACACCAGACAGCGGTGTGATCAGATAGTGGTGGTACAGTGAATGGCTGTAAGTATGAACTCATTTCAGATGTATTTGTAACATACATGAACTTCCTTTAATAAAGTGCCAGTTTTTTTATAAATTGTAAATTGTGTGATTTTTTTTTTTTTTTACTCGTGTGGCCTTTGACTCATGGAGCATATAGAACCACTGAGTGATATCATAATTAAACCTGTAATGTACAGCTTGTGGAAAAATAATCCTGATCAATATTTGGTATTGATGGTATTGGTATTGTATTTTCTGCACTATAAGGTGCAGTGGATATAAGACGCACCTTTAATGATTTATTTCATAATTTATTTCATATATAGGGCGCACCGGATTATAAGGCGCATGTAATAAAATAATTTAAAATAGATTTAAAAAACTAGTGGCACACCAGACACCTTTGTCTGGCAGTGACTCTGCTCTTGAAATTTCAGAAAAGGCTGGAAGTTCAGTTTTGAGGTTCTTTCATTAGCCTTTAGGACAGTTGCTCCGTGTGTTTCCGCAGACTAATAGAATGGACCGTCACTAGATTCCAGCACAATGGCATTTTTAAGACCAATTACGTTTAAAGTGGGTTAATTCCGGTGCCACAGTAGTTGGGAAAAACTGACGTCAGTCAGTGAGTCAAACTTTATTAATAGAATTGTTGAAAACTCCCTGTTTTGCTACGTTATCGTAACCAGGCACCTGTGCTCTTCGCTGCTCCGCCGTCAGACAGCAGCTCAGGTAGAACGGCACTTCGGCGACGCCCCTTGACTACCGTTGTTAGGGGGCGGAGTGCCGGCTGAGGGTGCCTCCTGGTGCGGCATGACTGCCGGCCAGACTGCCGGCTTTTTTTTCAGCGATCTTGTTTTTAACCAATACTAATATTAATATTTATCCATATATAAGGCACATTGGATTACAAGGCGCACTACGGGACTACGGGAAAGTTATAGGCTTTTAGGTGCGCCTTATAGTGCGGAAAATACTGTAATTATATTAAAGTGTTTTAGATACCGTCCAGTCCAAAAATGAACTGCCCAGAAACTTAAATAAAGCAGGGCTTTGAACCGGTTCATGGAACGAAAACGAAAACCGGAAACTTTTGATATTTTGGCAGGAACGAAAACGAAACTGAAAACTTTATATTTTTTAATGTTCCGGAACAGAATCAGAACAGAAAATAATGGTAAACCGGTTAATACCGTTTTTTTTTTTTCGTTCTTGAAAATATGCCACTGCTCAGTGGTAAAGCGGGTGGTAGAGCGGGTCATCCTATGATTCAAGATCGGCGGTTCAATTCCCGCTCCCGCCCAAAAATACCCGGAGGTGAGCTGACAGTGGGAGGTGTCAGCTCACCTCCGGAGCACTGCCGAGACACCCTTGAGCAAGCTGCCGTCCCCTTTACAAAAATTGCTCATTTGAGGCGCACCAAGAAGGAGCTGCCTGCCACTCTACCTCTCTTGCATGCCTATAGGCCCCCTTGTGTGTGGTTGTGTGTATTACAGGGGCCTGTACACACTAATATGCATGCGTGTGAGACTAACAACTAGAGTGTGAGTTCTTAATTTCCCTTCGGGGATTATAACAGTGTATAAAATTTTTTTAAAAATTAAAAAAAAAAAATTGACCTCATGTTTCACTTCCTGTCATTCACTGGACACGGGATGAGAGCGGAGAGAAGTAGCGGCTATCAGCAACAGTTAGGAAAAGGGCAGTATCCCAGTCACAATTTAATCATAACAGGTAAACACTGCAGTAAGTCAATCTTAAAAATGTATGATTTAGACATTAACTCATTGGCTGCAGTCATTTTCACAACGGTGTGTTCCCATACTGCCAGCGCTTTGTAGCAATATTGAGCTATGGGAGAAGCACAATGAAGATCTGTTGTTCAGCAATAAATGACATGGTGGAAGTTATTCTTGTCTTATTTCATGTTGTGTCTAAGTAGGAGGCATAAGCCTTCACTGCAGTGATACAACTGTCATAAAGCAGAGGTGTAGTGCTGTGGTACTGTTTACTGTAGGGTAGGGATATATCTATAATTATAGTCTATAGTATACGTATAAACTAATTGCTTTAGTTGCCAATTTAAAAGTCCTTAAGTTACCGTATTTTGCGCACCATTCGGCGAATTGTATAAAGAGGCGCAGTCTAAATAACGGAGTTTATTTCTGTACTCTAACCGGACACATGGCGCACCTTATTGTTCGGTGCATGCTTGCAAAAAGTTGACTGTGGTTGAACTGTGTTGTACTACGTATTTAAATTTCAAAAAATACACCGACATTATTTTTAAAATATGTTTTTATTTCTTTATTTTTTGATAAATCTGTGCTAAATCCTTCGAAGTCCTCATATTCGGTCTGCATTGAACAGCTCGGTGATTTCTCTATCGCTGACCGTCACGTTTCCGGGTGTCTGTCCGGTAATGATGCCGGCTTTAGCGAAACATCGGACCAAAGTCGAAGCAGACACGTTAGTCCAGGATCCACAATCCGCGCACATATTGTGGGGGTGTAACTCGCTCGGCACTGCCCCCCAGTCCTGGTAAACGTGTGTTTACCATCGCTCCACGACACACGCAGCTGAACTTTAAAGCCTCTGTTCACACCGATGTCCAGCGGTTGGAGTTCTTTCGTTAATCCTCCAGGATGATGACAAGCTCCGAATTCAGCCGCTTGACGTGTTTTTGACAGAAGCGGTGGTGTGGGGGGGCATGGAGTCACAGACCAAGAGAGATGGCGAAGCCTGAAAAAAGCCCCCCCGGTCTCTTTACGTGAACCGGAACAACCGGAACTGGTAGCCTGGAGTTTAAATGTTGCGTCGTAAGCATGTCTCTTCGCTGACGCCATTGTCGGGGGTCTTCAGCCAAACAAATGCTGTTAACAGCAGACCTGCGGTACAGGACCGGCATTTACTGTAGTGTATACCGGTACCTACCGGAGGTGTGCCGGACGTAGCCTCGCGTCATGTTCTCTGATTGGTCTATCGCTGCCGACGTACGTAGTGACGTATTACGTCCTATGTCGGCGGACAATGGCAGATCTGGCGCAGCGCTGACTAAAGTCACACAAAAACATTTTTACGGATTTTGGAACTCAGTGTACACATAAGCCGCTTAATGTTAAAAGGCTCAGCGTTGATTTTTAAGAAATTTTAAGGTTTTTAAGCGCGTCTTATGGTGCGCAAAATACGGCACCTACATACAGTATTTATATTTACAAGGTACGTTATTAACCGGTTCAAGAACTTTTTTTTTTTTTTTTGTTCTAACCGGTTCAGGAACGTCAGTTTATGGGTGGAACGCAAAACCGGAAACGTTATAATTCCGTTTCTGTTAGGAACGAACCGACTGGCAAAAAATTCTGGTTCAAAGCCCTGAATTAAAGGGAAGAAATATAAAATGATGTGTATAAAAAATATGCGATTAGGAAAAGCATTTCTAAAAAAAAAAAAAAAAAAAAGCCTAATGGTGCAGTGAGGACTAGAAACTGAAATGGAAAAAGGCTGAAATATAGCAGACTCTGTAGCTTATATACATGTGGAGATTGTTCTCCCAGTAATTTCTCATGATCTCACAGGGTTTTTCTTCTGCTCATTTTAATGCCTCCCTAAAGCTAAATAGCTCTACATCCATCTTTCCTGGCAGCTTCCTCTGCTGCACACCATCATTTTGTCTCTGTCCGGATGTCTCTTCGCTCTGAACCAGGATGATGAAAATCCAACCTGTCATTTATGTAACCAGCCAGCTCACTAACAGAGAGCGATCATTACTCCACGGCCTGTTCTATGCTGCCCGAATAGCCCATCCCTCCAATTGGCCTGCCAGCGTGGGCTTATGCTCAAAATAGTAGGTTTATTATGTTTGTACATATTCATGAATGGATTTTATTCATGCACATTTTATGTAATGCTAACGTACATCCTGTGGAATTTAATTGTAATCCATGAAATGTTGAGTAAATCCTGCATTAATCTCCATTCATATACTGGATGCTGTTTAAAAATAGTGTAGCTCAGGCTCATTATTAGCATTTATTCTTATATGTAAGTAGTTTGAGAACATCTATGATTTGAGAATGAAATGTCACGGAGGATGCCCTAACCTTTTAATGTTCTACATCATCAAATCTGCCTGTCGAAAAGCGGTCTACATGGGCAAAGTCCTTCATTAAGTGAGCAGCAGCAGGAACAGAAGCTTAATGAGACTTTACAAATCCTGGCTTGCAGTAATAAGCACTTGGAAGTGGGATATATTTCCAATAATTCTTCACTTTCTATGCAAACACTTGGTTATCTAACCTCCATTAAACCAAGTAATCAGTGGATGTTCTGGCAAATAACTCTGAATGGCTGTGTGCAGCTTCTTCCTGAGACATGAAACAAAAGCATTTTTGTCATTGAATCCATTTATTCTAATAATTCAGTCTATATTACAAAAACCTGATAATGATTCAAATCTATTAACATTTGTGAGAGTTGTACATTGTAGATCTGTGCTAATGTAAATGATATTATTAAGGAATTGAAGTAAGTGGCAGCAAATTTAACCATCAGAACATTCATTCTTTCACTGTGCAGCAGAAAGGAAAAGCCTTAACAGAAGTAGTGCAAGCACATTAAAATACTAAATTCAAATCCAGCTGTTTTTCAGCACGTGGACAAAAGTCTGTCGCAGATTTAAAGTTAAGGCTCTGAAATTATGCAAATAGCTGTGCCATTGAACATTTAAAACTAAATGATGACAATTAAAATGAACATTCGTACTCGTAGAATATACAGCGTTCAATCAAAAATATTGTACTATGAATAAAAAGTTATAAACACCTGATCAAGGAGAACAAAATGTTCATTGAACTTGAACATATCTACATACATTACTGCACGTCATACAAATAAACACACAAAAAATTATTGAAAAGACACATAAAGTTGTTTTTGGACCTGTGGTTGTAAATAAAGGGCCATGAGAGTCTGCCGCTGCTGTGTTTGGGTTCTAATCTCTTCTGTCAAAAGTCATGTGACTTTAAATGTACACCAATGAATACCACATGATTTATTGCCAACCACGGGCTCAAACAAAATAGATATGATAATAATATACTGTGTAGTCCTGTTGAAGAAAAGAAGATCCTTTACTTTAAAATTGATATTACATTCAATTTGCAAGTGGGCCAGAGATCTTTGGGAGATATTTGTCATTGACAGAAAAACACAAAAGGTGCGGTCCCAAGACAAGGTGTGACAAGACAATTTCTACCTCTTCTTCTGGTGCTTAATGGTCGCAAATCCACCTATTTAATCATTGTCAGAAATATCATCGCTGTTGCCATCACTACCAATGCACAAACACTGTATAAGGCATATGAAAAGCAATAAATAGGACAGGTGTATATTCTGTAATGAATCTAGCTATTTACATAGGACCATGGATACATATTTAAGGCCCACTAGACCTTTTTTTTTTTTGCACAAACCTTCTACCTGCGGCTAGCGTAGTTATATAAATTTTTTGGTATGAACACACATGAAGATGGCAAGCAGTAATTTCCTTGGACATGTGGAATTTTTATACAGTATAAAGATAATTAACATTCAAGTTATGTGAAATGTGAACGCTGAGAAGGTCAAAAGTGACATCAAGTCGGTCATTTCTTTGCTTGAAGGGACGCTCTAGTGATTTAAGGGGCATCTATTAAACTAGGGGAATTAAATGGGACTGATTGGTCAAAAGTGGAGCGCAATTCTGTATGGGTCAAATCTTATATTTCCCATAATGCCATAGGATCTCTGCGCTTCATGTGTAAAATCAGAGGAGTGCCATCATGAACAAATGGATCATTTAAGCCCTTACTTTTAAATTTAAAACATTAACCAAGGCTACCATGTGCCATAGTTCTCTCTGAAACATAGAGTCATACTTTACATTATTGAACCTGTCCATTTATGAAGGATCACAAATATGAATACTGGGTCTGCAGGGTCTCTGATTCAGGCAGATCAATAAGGTCAACCTGCCTGCATTAAGACATCTTTTGTCTCCATCATTGCAACTCAGAAGAAATCCACATTAGAATATCAGGGCATGTGATGATTAGTATAGAAACCTGGGATATTATACAATCAAACCACATGGTTCTGTTGGAAACAGCCTTGCTTTGTTCTCTGCTGAAGTTGTTTATAATATGATAGCAAATCTAGCACCATCAGGGAATCTGCTCCCACAGAAACTGCTTGTTATTCCTCCGTAGTAGCACGTAGATAGACGGATGCTTAGATAAGGATCCCACTCTGTACATGTTTTTTTTTCCTCCAAATGTTGCAGTGAGATTTAACACCTGCCTCTTTTCTATAACCTTCAAATGCCTAAAATAGCTATCTCTGGTGCATTGGTTGTGCGTTCCACACACATGCAGAGCTGAAGCTAGGATTTAGTGTCATAGATGAAAACAAGAGATACGTAGTTCTTGCTAATCCAAACACAACAGAAAAGGGAGGAAGAGAAGGAAGAATTAAGCAAAAAAATGAATATGATCTATGTGTAGAAATCAGGTCACCCACTGCTTATGGGATAAGGGTACACCTGTGCAATTGAACTAAATTATTGACCAATTTTTCAAATGAATGAAACTCTTGGCTTTGACATGCAAACCTTGCATGAAGCCATGTTTTCAAAATGCCACAAAAATAATTACAATACCAGTGAGGCACTTACTGTGCACTCATATGGCTTCTAAAAGCTTGTCATTGTCGCATAAAACGCCAAGATGCAATCATCAACTATGATAGCCTAAACTTACGGTTGAACTTAAGTCCAACCATCGAATTATCAAGTGTGAAAACATTTTGAAAATCTTGTCGGTTGTAAGTAATATTACATAAAAGCAGCAGATACATTATAATAACCCTAACCCTTCAGGGGGGCCTCTATCTCATGCTCTGCTGGACACATTCTAAAGGTTTGCGGAAAAGGATTTACAATCAATGCATGGTTGCTAGGCGACTGGATTAAAAAGGAACCACATGTGGGATGGTCCCGGTTTGAGCTCATTCAGTGACATGTTCACACCGAATGTAAAGTGGATTTTCATCAGCAATAAAACTTTTCGGGACATTGCACATCTGGAGGTCAGAAGGTTGACGCTGAGAGTTTATTTGAGTTGTTTATGGACAGCTGCACAAAACAACTTCATAAACTTCAAGATTATAAAAAGGATGAGCTGGGAGAAAAGTCAGCAAGGAGAATCTGATAAATCCTGAAAATGAATTCCTTAATGTAACCAAATGCAGAAATCTGATTTACGTTCGGCGTGAGCACGTAATAATGCTCTCTCTCTTAAATAGAGATTGTGAACATTGGATTGAATGTCACAGAGAGGCCAAGGCACGTTTTCCATCTTTTGTCCGAGCCATGTAAATGCACACATTGCATATTTTGTCTTTTTCAGGCTCTCCATTTCCTTCCTGTTTACTGCATCCTTGGTTTTGTGTAACCGTGCGGCATTCAGCATCAGAGCCTCACCTGTGATTCTATCTCACCGTCCTTTACTTCACACCCCGAAGAGGCAGATTGTGCAGTGCTGTCACCTTTCTTTACCCCACTTCTTTTTGCTGACTTTTTAAAAAAAATTTCACACATTCTTCTCTCCTGTTACATTTTAAATCATCTCTACTGGCTTTTTGATAAACAAAAATTAAACATTAAGCGACGTGCACCCACCTCTTGCTGTCTAACAGCTCTAACAGTTTCTACCTCTCCTCCCACATCACCTGAAAAATGACTCATCCACACAACAAGAATTCTCCATCAATGAACAATCTCCTACACAAATCCAACGCCGCTCTCACAAGCAGTGAGGAATCTCTGACAAGGATGGAGACATAATAACACATCCTGCACGCGTTGCATCGGAAATGATATGATTGGTTTACTAGCAGGAGACTTTCCGCAGGATGCTGAACAGGAAGTTTCTTACTTTCATTTGTGATAATTGTAGGCACTCTAAAGACCTGGAGGACCAGCCTCAGGAGACAAGAGCAAAAAAGTGGAAACTGGAAAGCAGCCATGTCGATGAGTGATAGATAAATAATCTAGGTCTATCCTCCATTTAATGTAAAGCACATTTTAATGGCGGAAAGTCAAGCTTCTATTGTCCTATTTGAGCTTCACAGGCCAGGGGAGGCACGTGCGGAGACCCAGCATGGAGGAGAAGACGATTGTCGGTCGATGTTTCTTGAACCTCAGGCCTTTCTTCAGTCGCTGGCTGTTCTCAGCCACGTAAATCTCCCCCTGCTGCACACCACCAGATATCCGTGACACCAGTTCCCCATGAACCACCACCTCCTGCTCTGAGCGCACAAACACCTCCCTGAGCTCCTCCAGCCGTCGCTCCATCTCTCTGATGACCCGCTGACGCTCCTCTACCTCCAGGAGGCGGCGCCGAGCCGCCTCGAACTCCATGCTGGAGCTGGGGGTGACCAGCTTGGAGGACGGGGCAGTGGCAGAGGTGGACGGTGGGTCCGACCGGGACAGCAGAGCCCCCGTGACCCTCCGGAAGTCTCCCATAGATATGGAACGCCTGGTGGCCGGAGAAGCCAGAGCCAGGAGGGCAGAAGCAGATGTAGAGGATGTCATGGCTAATGGAGGGAGAGAGGGAGAAGATGATGATGGAGAAGGTGAATCCGGTGGGAGGAGATCAGGATGTGGGTCCTTATTCTCCATCACTGCTGCCGTGTCCTCTGCTGTGTCCTCATCCTGGGCATGAGATTTTCTTTGTCGTCCCTTCATGGCCACTATTTACGTCTTACTGTTCTGCTGCCGTCTTGGTCGTGGATGTTGATGTTTTCCCTCCAGTCGTCCGGTGTGAGAGCAGAGGGCAGCCGAGCGGAGAGTGCGGCGATGTGCAGTGATCCAGCTGGGAACGGCTCCATTCATTAATAAGAGATCTGAGCTGGGCGAACGCTTTTTCTGCATCTGAGTGGTTGTGCTTGGTAGGAGCCTCCCGGCAGCTCATTGGCTGCTGAGCTCACACGCATGTCAGCTGATGATTGGGCAGCTTGCCTCTTTGCTTCTGATGCTAGCAGCCTGTTTTTTTTTTTTTTTTTTTTTGCCTCGTCTTCTTCTACTGGAGTTTTGCATCAGTCAGCTCTGCTCGGTCGAGTAAGACAAAGCTTGAGGCAAGACAAACAGAAGTATCATCTTTCTCTCTCTCTGTCCTTTTTAGCAGACTGTATGGGCTCCCTTCCTCTCGAAATTCACCTCTTCCTCCATTCCTCTTGCTCGGCTGGTTGCCCCTAGCAACACAGTCTCCACATCAGATGGCAAACACATGAGGGGAGGGGTGATGCTCCACTTTCTCTCTCCACTTTATCACCTAGCTTTCTCATGGTTGTCACCCTTTCCTGGAACTCATTTTCTTCCATGCTCTCTTTATTTTTTTGACTCATTTTACAGCCTGCAGCTGTCCCAGAAACCATAACCTCCTCTTTAGGTCACATAGAAACACTGCAAGATGCTCAGAAAACATGACCAGCATGAATGGCACTTCTAGTTACTGGTGACATTTCTGAATTTATCTCACATACCACACAAATGGCGAGCATTGATGACTCAGTCTGACTTATCAAATGGCATTTGCAGGATTTAAATGTGCATCAAACATAATTCAAAGCATTTTCATGAGTATAACTCTAAATTTAAATATGTTTAAATTAGTGCTGTCAGGCAATTAAAAAATGAATCTAATTAATTACAGGATTTGTAATTAATTAATCTAATTAATCACATTTTAATCTCATACCTTCTTAAGGCCTCCAAATAAAGAATTTGAATTCTAGGACATTAGAAAATTGCAGTGCATGACTAATCAATAGAATACACCAAGAAGAGATGATTTGAAATCCACATTTTTATTGGTTAAGTGTGCTTTATAAATGAAATTCAAAAGAAAAAAGGCCAAGCACATAAGCAAACCAATTAGGCCAGGTGCATTTCTCAAAATTGCAATACGAATACAGTTAAATAAAATAAATAACTGACAACAGACAACTGTATGTGTCCTTGAGCGAGTTGCTCAGACAAACAGGCTTGTTTCCATTGTCTGAGTGTGAGGCTGCCCTCTTCTTTTGAATGATGTTACCTGTGAGTGAAAAAAAGAGTCTCACATGGCACAGACGTGGCAGGGGCAGCCAGGTATTTGTGAGCAAGAGAGGACAGCTGTTCATCAGCTCCTGCGTGAGCTGCCCACCACTCCAGTGGACACTCATGCATTCCAATGCACGGCTCAGCTTTGTAGCGGGCTAGAGGCCCCTGCTCCTCCTCGTCTGAAGACAGCAGGAGGAGAATCTTCTTCGCTGCAGGCTCGTCCTCCTTTTTGTTGATAGTCCCGTCTTTGTTCTTTTTAGAAATAAACTTTCCGCCCAAAGGCCCGAGTGGGTTTGCCTCGTTCTCCTGTGTCGCGTCCATCTCTGTTGTCAGTCACCCTGCTTTTGACTAGTGGCGTAGGTAGGAAGTGACGTCACTGCAGCCTACGGGTCACTCAATGGGCCAAATTTAAAATGCTTGCGCATTGACTTGCCACTCACGATTAATTGAGTTAATTTTTATAGCGCGTTAATTTGCAGCGTAATTAATTAATCTAATTAACGCGTTAAAGTGACAGCCCTAGTTTAAATCTAATATGTTGTCAAGGCACTAGCCTACTGATGAATATAAACTTTCAGCCACTTCAGTCCCATTTTATATCACTGCTGCACATAAACAACTTTTTTACAATCAGTATTACTACTGACCAGTTTCTACCTCATGATTATTGACTTTACTGACCTGATAGTAAATAGCTATGATCCTTTTTGCCATTTTCCCACTCTCTACAACCTCCATTTCACCAACACACTTAAGCTGACCCAACCCGTCTAGACAAATATCGACTGGTTCTGCTGCAGCATTGCAGGGGACATACGATATGATGGCATGAAGTGATGATGAGACATATTCACTCAAATAAAACACACACACACACACACACACACACACACACACACACACACACACACACACACACACACACACACACACACAAACACAGGTAACACTGATGCATTTGGAGCACTAAGTGATTTAAATAACTGCCTTCAAAAACAACGAGGCTTTTAGCCGGTCAGAGTTTATGCATGCATCTGTGAGAGCCCTGCTCTTGCATATTTGAGTATTCACTTAGTTCTTTGCTTTTATCTCAGGATTGGCAGTACATTAACAGCACAACTGACACGCACACGCACACACTTTTGCCCTGTTTTTAGCTTTACTGAAGGACCGGTCTCCAGAGATATGATAGCAGACAGACAGAACAGGTTGTACTTTATGTGCTTATTGAGGGAAAGAACAACAGGAAGCCCTGAAGATGGTGTTCAGCTCTTTGTCCTGCTGTTCAATAAGCCGGGGAGACTTTTGTGAAAAGAAGGAAGAGGAGCCCTTGCAAAATGATTAGAGAAATAAAAGGCTACAAAGACAATTTTGCTGCTGTGAAGCTGAATGAAATTCAAAATTTTGTTATGTTAAATCATAATACAGCACATATCTGGACTTAACACTATACAGAAATAAAACAAATCCATCATGAGGACTTGAGTTTGTAAAGTGTTACACTGAATGTGTTGTGTACTATTTAAAGAGACAATCATTTAAAATATACACTCTGATGTGATTGTGGGATACCTGGTGCTGCTTTATGACCTTTACTTGTGTTGTACAATTTTCCCCCCTCCTGATCCAGTTATGCAACAAAACATGACATACTTGTGCAAAAGATTTTAAGGAACATGAAACCTATTTTTGGAAAGTTCAAGTGGTTGCGCAAGATCCCTCAGTTTGAAGCCACTCACTCTATGCTGACCCCACATGGTGTCCTCAGTTTTGCAGGAACAGATTGCTATCATCATGACAAACGTCTTGAGCAGCAGGGTTTGGCCTGCAGGCAAACAGAGGGAAGCTAAGTATATTATTGAGACAAACACTGTACTTTAACACATTGCTGTACATTTATACTTACATACTATGTAGTCTCTAAATTCCTTCAACAGTTCCTCCAAAATACATTTTTAACTATCTCATCGTCCATTTCCATTTATTTCTCATCTCTCTTTTTGTAGCTAAATTTGGTGGAATCCTGTTCTCAATCTCTCATAAACCAGCCACGTTCCAGATTACTTTAATCTGTGCAGTACAAGTGTGTTCTTGGTGTGTGTGTGTGTGTGTGTGTGTGTGTGTGTGTGTGTGTGTGTGTGTGTGTGTGTATACACAGCATGACGTGTGACCATCTGTGAATCTTCACTTTGTCCCGTCTGTGCTTGGTTATAAGTGTACTTTCATTTTCCTCTAAAATGTTAGCATCAGAGTTGTGTGTGTGTGTGTGTGTGTGTGTGTGTGTGTGTGTGTGTGTGTCTGTCTGCGAGCTTCATATTATGTTGTATTATACTGCTAATGCCCAGTAGTAGGTTACAACATGACATAATATACAGAAATTATTACATCATCAGATTTGAGTTGAGTGTATTAAACTGCGGCAGAGTCAGGCTAGGGGAAATAGACGCTGACGTTTGAAAATAAAACCGTAAATGTGATGTTGACAGATGTACAAAAATGTGTGTGTTTATCAGTGTTTGTTTTAGCGACAAATAATTTTCTCCATTTGTTTTGAATGTAATTTATGCAAGTTAAAAACAAATGGCAAAAGGAAGGAAGGAAAAATGAGGTACGGTGTATGAGAAAAGTGAAAAGTATGGATCTACCTGGGGAGTCACCAAGCATGTGGTATCAGGCCTTTTCTGGTGACTTGGGTTCTGCCATATTGTTTATATAATTTTAGTCATAACTCATTTTGTGTCCACAATATGAGTACCCTTAATTGTCTGAAAGAATGCTATAATGTTGTTTTGCTGTCAAATTCCACAAATGTTTTGTGGACTAATTTTCCATCATTATGGATTATCTTATACTATATCTTTATGTCTTCTCCGGGTGGAGCAGTGATGGTGTCAGTCATTGTTGGCTAACCTCCCATATATGTTGCATCCGTTACACGTTGCTTAAACCAGCCGTGAATCACATGCCTTTAGCAGATGAGGTGTAATTTCTCACGAGTATACTGTACTTTATATATTCAAGGTGTATTCTTAGAATAGCGTGTACTGTTTTTTTGCTTGTGTCCAGTCTGTTTTGTTGCTATAGAAATGAAACCTTGACCTTACAGCTATGTGCTGTTGACAGAACAACATGCAGTTTGTGGTTTTTGTGCTTGCCTGTGCAATTTAACTGAACCACAGGAGATTCGCCGTGATGCACAACACAGCTAAGACTTTCAATGACCTCTTAAAGAGAGAGCATAGGAATAAACAACGAACTGGTTTAGACAATCATGGTTCAGGGTAAGATCAGACATGACATCCACCTTCATATAAACAATTCACTCACATCTTTACAAAAAAAGACAAAAAGTAAAAGCCTTCATTTAAAGCTCTTTTCTCCCCTTCACAAGAGACAGATGATGCTGGCTTATTTCCATTCTGTAATCAATATCCCTCATTCTGCTGCAAGACATGTTAGTGTGTTTGTGTCTGTGTGTGTGTGTGTAAAAAGAACAGGAAGTCATTCACTGTAGTATAAATTACTGGTAAGGTGGCGTCAAAGCACAGAGAGCAGATCCCAGTGGGACTGTATCTGGACATAAATGGTATCAGCGTATAAATAATTAAATTTACTGCATTTCTCTTGGACATGCTCATGTGCAGTAGTTTCCAGCATGAATCATCATGTCAATAGGAGGAAGATGAGTGAGAGAAACCAGCAGCTGCAGTGTGAATATGCAAGCGAGTGCTGTTTTGCAGTGTTTAATACTGCAGAGGAGAACTGGTTCATGGTGTCAGTGTCAAATGAAGCAGGAAACACACGGATGATGAGCTGGAATGTGATGAAAGTTAAAATACTGCAGGCAAGGAGAAACAGATGGAAGGGCTCTGAAGACGATAATGCAAGCTGTGTCAACTGTGCATGTAATAAATTTAAATATGGCCTTTAGTGCACCACAAAATACAAAGATGACAATTAATGGGAGATTAATAAACTCAGTAAGTAGGTTACAATGGTTGTTGAATAGTGTTTGACTTTTACGTAAGACGTCTGTACTTAAACTCCCTCCAGTGACCAACTATGAAATCACACCCAGTTTCTGCACTCAGGTTCCCACATCTTGATGGTAGATTTCCTCCAGGTATAATTGCCCCCCCGGGGCAAAACTTAGCTCACCTTACCACAAAACCTGTTCCCAAACAGAGATGCAGTTATTCAGACAGAGAAATGCCTTTTGAAGGAAGGACAAAACTAAAACAAGAGACAGTTTGTCATAGCAACTGAATTTTTATTATTTGTAAGATATAAAAATCTTCATCTTTATCAATAACATTTTACCATAAATTTAGTGAAAGTAAGGAGAGTTTCTGCCACCAAACAAGAATTACAATATAACTTTGATCCTTTTTGAGGTATGACAGCTGGTTCATTGATTCTTTAGCCATTCAGGTCTTTCCTTCCACACACTATTCTTTTCTTTTTATGTGGTATCCAAGACTCACCTGTAGGCACCAAGATGAAAGTGGGGCCTACCCTCCAAAGCTACTCACGACACTCAACTACTCTTTTTTTAAGGGTCTCAAATTGAAAGTCGCTCAAATGAAAAATCCTGAAAGTTATCAGGAGTGGAAATGGAAATCCAAACATTATAAAGGAAAGAGTTTAACACAAGGCTGCTGGCATTTCTGTGATATTAACAACCTGTGATTGGATAGTTTTTAGAGGGCGGGAGGCTCTGTTGAAGCAATAATAGAATCAGGCTTTCTTTTTTATGTTCCTAAACAGAAGGTGAGGCCTGTACAGCAAGTCCACAAACAGCTATGTGCTCAGCGTATCAGATTTTTAATCACCACTTCCTTTAAGCGAAACGAAAGAAATGCAAACAACAACAAAAGCAGCCAACACAGGAAACAGCATTCAATACATATTACCTAAGAAACACGGTGGAAACCCCCCTGGAATAACAAGAAAACAAAGCTAATACAGAATTTTCAACATGCCACATTGTTCCTTGGCAGGTTTTCTTTCACAGAAAGCCACCTATTTTATTCGTTTTTGTAGTAATAAAAATAACAGACATCTCAAAGGGTTGCCAGCAGGTTGACCAAAGCAGAGGAAAAGAGAGAAGTGGGACAGCCACATGACATCATCACATCACCGGACATGCATGTGACCCTGCCGCATCCTGCAAGACAGTTAACATACACACACTCTCACACGTCATGCAGATGACGCCCACGCACGCACACACACATTTTCACACACACATACACATACACACATAAACACACGCTCTGTAAAATGAAATGCAAGCATAGATTAACATTACACTCCGTCTTTTCTGGCTGTACCAAAGCCAAAGAGGCATTTACGGCAGAATTGTTTAATATTCATATTAATAATGCTTTTTTCAAAAACATTTAACAGCAGTCGGACATACATGTGTTTTTTGTGCCATCAGCACAGGTTGATTTTGTGGCACACCCGGTATAAAGCTCATCAACGTTACAAAAGAACAAGAAGACTGACGACGAAAACGGGCAGACAGGCGCGCAGCAAGCTGACAAACTGATTACAGCAACGATAAGGAGAGAAAAAAGTTGTTTTCACAATCAAAATAACAACGGCCGCATCGACTCTCTTGGCCGGTCATGCGCCAATGCACTCACACCCTCACACAAACGTACACACAAAACACACAAACAGCACTAATACGTCTGCCAAACTTCGACATCCTTTTTCTTTTTGCCCCTCATCACCCCACCCCCCCCATCAATCTTTACGATCTTTTGCCAGCCCGAAGAAGACTGGGCTGACACGTCCAAACAAGCAGGGTGATAGAGACTACTGATGTCACAAGTTGGGGGGGGCGGGACCACAGTCACCGTTTTCTTGGCTTGTAGGAGGCGGATGGACACCAAGTCCCCGAGAGCAAGCTAACTGGGTGGTTGGAGTTTTTGTTCAGTCTCCATTGAGCTGATCGGCTGTTTCAAGTCTCTACAGGGAGGTGGAGGGAAGCTTCTTGACACGCCTCTGGGCGAGGAAGGAGCTCTCAATGGGCTTTAGCTCTGGGGTTGGCTGGGAGTTCTTCAGGGCAGAGTAGGTGGCGGCCATTGCACCCTGGACATAAATAACAGCATGGTGAGCACAGCCAAAAAAATCCATAAATCATCTTGAATTAAGTCTTCTATTGTCAGCTATATGCAACGATTAGTCAAACAGGCAAATAAAAACACCAACAGGGCTCTTCTGCTTTTGAGGATTTACAGAAATTGAATTATATCAGTAATAAAGAACATTTCCAGGTCTCTAACCTTAACCAGTTTGGGGTCGTGATGTGGGAGCTGATTTGTTGGAAGTTTGTCCCTCTGGACGATCCAGGGATGTTTGAGGACCTGTTTAGCAGTCAGTCTCTGATGCGGATCCACGTGAAGCATTTTTGATACCAGGTCCTGGACGGAGCGTGAGAAATGAAACCGTGACATAAGAAGAGTTATCTCTGAAGAACAGGAGCAAAGGAGCTGTGAGTCAGATTCGTAGCCCTACCTTGGCAGCATCAGACACGGTGTCCCAGTTTCCTCCATTTAGACTGAAGTGGCCATTCCCTATCCTGTTTAGGATCTCATTCGGGGTGTCTTCGGGTCCGTTGGCGAATGGAGTAAAACTGGAGGAGATAAATGACAGAATGAGTACGACTCGCATTGAGGAAGAGAAATCGACTGAAGAAGTGCTGCTATTCACCCAGCCATCATGGTGTAGAGTAAAACTCCCAAACTCCAGATGTCACATCCTTCGTCATAGCCCTGACGTTTCAACACCTAGAAAGTAGAAGCACGTATTTTATTTTTCAACATTTGTAATGTTTGTGGTTTAATCTGAGTTGAAACAATGAGCCCTCCTGACATGAGACTGAATGAATTACTGCTCACCTCAGGAGCTACGAAGTTAGCCGTGTAGCACGGCGTCATCAGCAGTCCGTTGTTAGCGCGCAACTGCTTAGCAAAGCCGAAGTCACAGATCCTGATTGACTCTGGATTTCCTGAGTCGTCAACATAGAGGATGTTGCTGGGCTTTAAGTCCCGATGCACCACCTGGAGGGAGGGAGGAAGGAAAGAAGGAAGGAAGGAAAGGAGGTCGGAGGGAAGGAAGCAGGATTTAAATTTAGGAAATGGTAAGTTCAAAATTGGGAATTGAATTTTTTGAAATGAATTGGGAAAGCAACGGAAGACATTTAAAAGGGAAAGATTGGTTTATGCTAAAAAAAAAGTCATTTTAAAAGAGGAAGCGGCAAAGTTATTCCACAATGATTCCGATGGCTTGAAGTAATTAATGAACTATTTAGTCGCAATTACTTTTATGACAACTGTCACCACTAAAGATTCATTCAGCTTCATTTAAACAAACCAAGTTCAAACTGGAAGCTTCATTCGCTGAAATAGTTTCCAAATGTCTTTTTCAGCTTCTTAAGTCACCCTGACATGCTGTGTACTGCTTGTCAGTATTTCTCGTCGTCCTCACCCCCTGTGAGTGCAGGTAGTCTACGGTCTTGGCGATGGTGTAAAGCACAGCACTGGCTTCTCTCTCTGAAAAGAACTTCTGCTTCAGGATCCGATCCAGCAGCTCTCCTCCACGCATCAGCTCCGTCACCAGGAACACCTGCTTCCCATTATCGTACACCTGTGACAAAAACACACGCATATTATCATATCAACTGTCACACATCAAAAAGTGTGATAAAAGTGCAAATCTTGATTCATACATCTTTCAGCGTTATGATGTTAGGGTGCTGTCCATATCGGAGTAGAATCTCAATCTCCTCAGAGGGGTCTGTGCTGGTCTTGTCAATCATCTATGAATCCCAGAAACAAAAGTGAAATACAGTAATTTTTTAAATTTGGTTATTTGGTGCAAGTCATCTCTTTAAATTTAATATTTAATAAAGATTTACCAATTTGGTATCATAACTGAGCTAATACGTATCACAAACACAACCATTGCTGGTTTGTGTTCCAGTGCTATGACTTGTTGTGTGTGTGTTTCTACCTTGACTGCATATTCTGTGTTGGTGGATTTGTGGATGCATCGTTTACAGACGGAGAACGAGCCCATGCCAATATCTTCTTTCAGAATGTAGCCGTCGCTGAACAGTAGGTTCTTCCCATGCAGCTGCTGCAGAGGAAGAATGGAGGATTGAAGAGTGATGGTGAGGTGAAACGCCTTGGCAAGAAATAACATTTTTCTCCTCTCCTAGGCATAAATCTGTGAAACGAGTCTGACCTGAACCACCGGGTGTGGCTGAGGTTTGACCGGCTCGGCCGAACCTTCCTCATCCAACAGAGTTGATGCGATGAAGCTGAAACCTCTAAAGAGCTGGTGAGCTCCGGCACTGGGGGGCACGCCGGGGGAGTCTGGAAGATATTGAGTCATTTTAGAGACACAATGAAGACACAGATGTCCCCACTACTGAAGGAACAGAATTTGTGCTGATGTGGGCAGACTCTTCCTCCTATCATAGGCGAATGTGGACAACCTGATTTAAAAAATGAGACAGGATGTACAATTTTAAAGCCTGTGTGAAATTTAATCAGAGTTCTGTCAAGTGAATTATGAACAGACTTCACACAGTAATGTATGAATACACAGAGGGACAAGGTGAAAAAGAAGCTAAAGTCTCAAGAGGCAATGAAAAAAAATGGTGATGAAAATTTTTAACTAGCAAAAAGCACCTCGTCAGCATTTTTCTGTTGTGTTTGGCGAGTTTCATGAAAAATTGTGAACAGATTTTTGAGTTATGCTCTGAAAACAAAACATGAGGGACGAACAGATGGAAACCATTTCAGCCCTGACTTTGGGGGACCATAACCCACATGTCCACTGAACAGAATTCAGGATGGACATCCAGACAATGGCAGTCATCTAATACCCTGTGACGGCACCAGGTGAACTGACCTTTGGGGGTGCGGGAAGTGAACTCAGAATCAAAGTAGAAGGTGTCATCTGGACGCGCTACGGCAGGTCGGAACGGGGGCTTCAGTTCTCTTCTGAAGAGTTTCTGAAGGGAAAGCCACACAGTCGGGGCTCGGTGGTTGTTTCAAATGTTTTATGGTTCATTTATTGAAATATATTTGAATGGTTAAAACTCACATTCCAGTCAATAGTAGAGAAGAAACCATGCCGCTTGATCTCCTCTGCACCATCAGGACCAGATCCTGCAAAACAACAACAGTAAGCAGCAAAGAGCTCGACAAACAATCAGAGACACACCAATGCAGAAATGTGCTGCTACTGACCCAATCTGTTTGCTGGGTTCCTCTTGAATAGAGCCCGGAGCAGAGACTGGGCCTCTGTGCTCAGGAACTGAGGCATTCCCAGACGGGCCCTGAAGGGAAAAGGAGACGGGTCACAGGCAGTTTGACCAGCAACAGCATGTGAAAACAGAGATTTTGTCTTTCTTCTGCCTAAAAAAATACTCACTTCAGAATCAGGTTCATAGTTTCTTTGCGGTCCTTCCCTTGAAAAGGCAGCGCTCCGGTCAGCATCTCAAACTGGGAGAGAGCACAAAATAATCCATCGGCGTGTATGAACACAAATGCAACAGAATATTTACTGTGTGGTAAAGGGCTGCCTTGAAAATGATCTAAATTTGAAGTCCCTCCCGCTTACCATTAGTACTCCAAACGACCACCAGTCAGCGCTGTGGATGTGTCCCTGCCTGTTCACAACCTCTGGTGCCATATACTCCACGGTACCACAGAAGGAATAAGCTTTCTTCTCATGATCAATGGCTTCTTTACACAGACCGAAATCTGGAAACACACAACCCGCGACACAATCAGCAATACATCAACGAGAAATGAATCACACGTCTCAAAGCTCACAGCAGTTTGTCTCCGTTTATTAAGATTACAGAACATCACTTTATGAAACCGCTAAATGTCCTCTTTGGTTCAACAGTGACAGGACCAGGGGGAAATAAATGGCCCTGATTATGGATGATGATAGAGATAAATAGAAAGTGTGACGTGTAATCATTAACTTGGGAAACATAAAGGGCAGCATGCAGATATCTGGAGTCAAGGAGATAAGGCAGACTCCCTGCTGTGAATAATGAAGGTCAACAAGGTAGAGGAATGTGTGTGTGTGTCTCACCTGTGAGTTTGATATGTCCCTCCTCATCCAAGAGAATGCTGATAAAACATTGTCAAACGATTAAATAATGAAGGTGTGAACATTTCAATCATAAAGACATATAACACTGTGCAGCCATGTTTTAAGGACGGTTAAAGGTTCATATCTTCTGCTTCGACGCTCAAATGGGAGCGAAGCACTGAGGTTGATGAATGCAAATCAACTTTGGGTGGCAGTAACGCACCATGAAAGAGGAAATGCAATTGGAACTGAGAAAAAGGAGGGTGAACCGATGCAAACAATGTGTGGTGCACAACTTTGAAAGCTTTGCTTTTGTTTTGTCACAGAAGGTCACATTCACAGGCCTGAAGGACAAACACCTTTTTGTTAAGAAAGATTATTTCTTCAATTTTAAATTGTTTGAAAACTCTACTTGGTGCTTTTAAACTGCAGAACAACAAAATAAATGAGTTTGGAGATAATGCATTAAAATTGATTTCTTTTCAGCTTCAGTGCTCATCTTCAGGGGTGCAGCAGAGATTCTTACACACTACAACAACAAATCTTACTACCAGAATAAATTTAATGTGCAAGGTGATGTGACAAAACAAAATGCACAAATAAATGTATTTGTTTGCATCTCTTTCTGTGATTGTCCAGTTGCTCTCACTTCTCAGGCTTGAGGTCCCTGTAAATGATGCCCAGACTGTGGAGGTGGTCCAGACCTAACGCCAGCTCAGCCAGATAAAACTTCACATCCTCCTCTGTGAACATCACCTGGGAGACATGAAGAAAGGAGGGTGTGGCGTGAGAACAGTCAGATTACAGCATCACAATCCGACAAAGCTATTCAGTCAGCCAAAACACAAGAGATTTAAAAAAAAAAACGTCTTCACCTCTTTGGAGAGTCTAGTGAAGAGATCACCTCCTCGGAGAAAGTCCAGAATCAAATATAACTTCCCTTCAGTCTGGAATGCTATAAATCAAATGAGATTCAACAGTACATCAGAAAACACATCTGGATTTCAAAGCAATAAGGCTGTAATGAAATCAGATGGTCCAATAAAATAAAACACAAACGGCTTTGTGAGGTGAAGCCACCGGCTGACTCACCATAGTGCAGTTTGACGACAAATGGATGGTTGACATCTGCCAGGATGTCTCTCTCCATCTTGGTTCTCACACGGTCTCTCACTGGATGACAAGAAAAGAGTAAGAATGCAAACACCTTAAACAGACTTGCATCAGGTGGAAAACACATTATTATTCACTGCAGTGTACTACAATGTATGATTAGCGCAATAAATGATCAATACTTTGATAGTTCACAATGATTATCTGAAGAGGCTGACAGTAATAAGTGTGGCAGATTAGTGACACTCTAGGGTTTTGAAATTGAACACATCACAACCAAACTGATATACTGTATATTATTAATGTTCTTAAATAAATGCTTAACACCCTCTTACAGTCTTTTTGTACAGATTTAAAGGGGAGTAAAATGGTTCCACTGCAGCTCATACTCTATAGAAAGAGGACCTGGATAGAACTTTTCACATCATTCAAGGGAGAGACGGAGTGGAAAAAAAATTCATGCCCTGATGCATATCAAGAGGATTGTTCCATCTGTGCACAGAAGTCACAAAAAAAAACCCCTCACCTGTAAGCTGCAGTGGTTCTTATCATGCCAACATAAAGCTACGTATCTGTACTGTCCTCACATGAAAGCGAAGGCGCTGCCACTCAAATTGAATAAATCCATCTCAAAAATGAAAGAGGACGCATTACAAAATGATGAGGATTGACTCTACTAAAAAAAAAAAAAAGAAGCTATTTATCTTTTTCAGGCCAATAAAATACCACATGAAAACATAAAATTTTTGTTTTTATGTAAAGCGTACACAAATATGATCAGATAAAAGCAGCGAGCCCTCATATTTCGAGAAGCTGGAGGCGGGTGTGTGAATATCAAACATTTGTCTTCTCTCAGATGATCAGATCAGCTGCGGATCAACCGTCATCCAACCTGACAGCACAATGCAGGCTGCGCTACCTTTGAGTGTGGCTTTCTTGAGGACCTTCATAGCATACAGCTGGTTAGCATCGGGAGGGGTCACCTTTCGCACCAGAAACACCTGCAATGAGCACAACGGAAACACAACAAAACCCCACTACATCAGATCTGAGGTGACGATTCTGAGAAAGGAGGGTGAGGAAAAGTGCAAAGGAAGGGAGTGGCAGAGACTCTGTGTGTGTGTGTGTGTGTGTGTGTGTGTGTGTGTGTGTGTGTGTGTGTGTGTGTGTGTGTGTGTGTGTGTGTTACCTTGCCAAATGACCCCTGTCCCAAAACTTTGAGCAGTTCAAACTGGGAGGCGTCGGCCTTCTCTGAGCCCTCTTTGACCACGTGGGTGATGTTGATCTCCTTGATGTCTCCATCTTCCTAAGGAGAGCAAAGTGGACAGCAAAAGGTTTAAAGAAGTCAATGACTGCTAAACAAATGGTTAAACCAGTTTCCTTTCAGTTTTGTGTGGATTGTGTGTAACAGAAAATGTCAATAGAGGAAATTATACTCCGTTTAGTGTCTCTTGCTGTAAATCCCACTTCATCAAAATAAAATACATCAGAAAGAGGAAGCAGAGTCAAAAATAAGATATGTGTTTCTAGGAGTGAGCGATCAAGCCTCCCTGGGTGCTTTGTGTGTTTTAAGTGGTTTCTAGAACATTATGAACATGCGACAGTCTTTTTCAAACCATGTGATATATAAACGGCTCTGTTGATATATTCATGTGTTTGCAGGGTGTAGCGCTGGCACTTCTGCAACTGCTGACCCTAATGTCAACCTCATCCACAGCTCATCCCAAGGCAATCGCCCAATCCGCAGCGAGCAGCAACTTCGACAACAACTCTTTTTTTAGAGGCGAGGTTATCAGGTGTTTGTACTCACAAATATCACACTCTCACTACGTGGTGAAGCAGAATCCTATGTTGTTTTCCTCCCAAATCCACCCAAGAAGCTTATGACTACTTTCAGCGATTCATTAAAAAACATCTCGCCTGCTGCGCAGTTCATTTCCCTTGAATTTGTCCTCTGCAGATGCAAATGAAAGCCATCAGAATGCAACGCAAATAAGAGGTGAAACTTTGAAACACATGAAGCTGAAGAGGGGAAACAACCTTCGTCAGCAGCTAAGGGAAAATATCAAAGCAACATTGGTTATATATAAATCAATAAATCATTGATTAGTTTATAATAAAAAAAAGTGACTGGATGACTAAATTGTTACTCCTGCTTTTCAGCAGTCATTTTTGATAATTGATCAATCAATGACATTAACTAAATACCTTGTAGCGTTTCTACTTCCTCTATTTTTTACATCATTTTCGATTAAAGATCCTTCATTGTTTACAATTCTTTGAAGAAAATAATCAGTGAGAAAAAAGTTTTTGCTTCCTGCAGATTGCATGTTTCAGTTTTCTAGCGATCAAAAACCGTTGTTTGATTCACTGAATAAACATGACTCCATTCAGAAACACATGTTGTGAATTTAAACTAAATTATTCATCTGTAATCTGGATAATCAGTACTATGGATTCTTAACTTTCAACACTGACAGCCGTCGCCTCAGGCTCTGTGGCGTGGGACTTAATTTGACAACAGGAAACCAGAATTGGTCGAACATGCAGGCTTTCAGCTGCACGTCTTCCTAAACAACAACCGCTAACAGCCTGCAGTATTAAACCACTTCTCTGTTAGTTCATTAAAACTGTAAGTGTAAAGCTGACAGCTCTCTGGATACTGTTCAACACCAGGAGAAATCTCTTTACCGTCCAGCTGTTCCTTGCGGCAGGTGAATCTTCTGCGTTGCCGCCTGCTGCTGTCGGAGACCTGCAGCCGTGATAGTGAAGGTTTTTGCTCTTTTTGGGCAGGTACAGGGTCAGCAACCGGCTCAGGTTGAACTTTTTCTTGCTTTTCTCCATATCAGCATTGTCCAATCCTCTGATTTACCATCCTACCTTTGTCCATAAGAATGCAAACACCGCACTGCCTCACATAAATCATCTTCACCTTCTCTCATCTCACCATAAAGTTCACTTTAGACTCATTTGTGAAGTCATGTCAGAATTGATTCTGTGGATAGAAGGTAAATAAAAGAAATCCCCTTAAAGCCTCTGCTCTTTATCTATTCTCTCTGCGGAGGCGTTCTGCCAGGGCATCCGCTATAAATGTTAATTAACACATTCATTTTCTCCTTTGTTATTCCTCCCTCTCTTTCTCTTCTTGCAGGTCTGATTAGTTTTGTGTGTCCTCAGTGACTGACTGCAGCTGAAGCAAACTGGAAGCGAAGGAGGCAGGAAGGAAGAGCATGCTCTTATTCTCACAGTCCTGCACCCAAAGTGTCACAAACACTAAAGCAGCTAAACATGACACACCGTTGTCACAGAGAAACAGAGAGGCAGATTGACAGATGGGTATTAAAATAGCACCAAAAAGAGGAAGAGAGGTAGAACTTTGCCGCATCACACAGTACGCTTCTGTCATGTTATGTTAAAGTGGTGTGACTGCAAAACTCAGCATCCCTTTACCCACAATTTAACAAAGAAGAAACTGGAGGAAGAGGGGAGGCAGGCAGATAGAGGATGGGGGAGTCCCCCGCTTGGTGTCAACACAGCAGAGACGATTCCGACAACTCACCCCCTGCAGATGACAGAGACTTTCCTGTCCGAGGCCAGCCATGTCACCCCCCCCTTCCTTCACAGAATGGTCTATTCCTGCTCATCCTGTGTCTTAAACAGGCTCTCATCCTGAGCACCTCTCTCACCCTTGTTCTCGCTCCATATCTCACTTCATTACACATAAATATCCTCTTTATTGAGAGGGAATTGGCCACTGCATACCCTTGTAAATAGAGCGCATGAGTCGACTAATTTTTCTGACCTGATGGGAGATTAATTAAATTGTCAGCAGACCTAGTTTCATTTGATTAAAAATTAAAATGCATTAAAATCCAAAACGATATGTGATTGGTGGATTTGATTTCCAGAGGGAAGACAAGCAGGTGTGTTTTCCTGAAGTGGTTAACAGGCAGAGATAATACTGTGAGCAGTACTACGATTATAACAGGCAGGACTGTGTTTGCTCAGCAAGGTGGAGTTGTAGATTGTCCTGACTTAAAGCAACGCAGTAGAAGTGGTGAGAGCTTACCTGGGTTCTAAAACCGGCAAAGTCCTTCTCTATCCAGGTGATATGAGACTTGTTCTGGGGGGGTTAGGGTAAAATTTGAGGTGATGGGTTGTGTTTCAATGATAACATTGAAATAATCAACAGAAAAGAATGCATGCATTTTGTACTGCATTACAACAAACGCTTCTTCCTATTTTAAAGAAATACTGCATAAGAAAGCAGAACTCACGCACACGCACACACACACGCGATTTAAAAAAGCACAATAGTGAAGGTTGCCTCACTGCTGACAGGAAAGCTCCCTTTCCTCCAACTTCCTCTTTTCTTGAACTGATTGCACTTCCTGACTGCTCCATAACTTCAGCCTGTGCGATGGCACCAGTGGGGAGTGTTTAATATTTTTTAATTTTAGCAGAGCAGCATTTATCCAATTCATTGAGTTGACAACAAAAAAGGTGAAACAAGGTAGGCCAATGGCATTAATGTAAGAGACATATAGTGCCGACTGACATTGTCTGGGGTCATAAATTAAAAATACTGGCTGTATTCAATAACTGGTCTGTCTGACATTAAAGGAAACCATCTTAATTGTTAGCCTCATCATCATGCTGGTGCCCTTTAAAATATCCTCCATGTAAGGAAAGTCTGCTGCTGTCATGTGTGCCCCTTCCACTCCCCATCGGCATACAGTCTTCACAGACTCACCATCTTTTCATCAGCCTCAGCAGAGTCATAAGCCGCCACCACCACCATCAGTGTCTGGACTCCAAGGAGGATTTATCTTGTTTAATCTTCTGCAGAGTCAAAGACTTTCTGATTGACGGCTGATCATCTTCTGCAGTTAAAAATCATCTTTACTTCATTCACGTCTGATTGAACTTCAGTTTATTACTAACAAAACATCATGGACGATACTTTATCATGAGTCTGCAATGGCACTGGTGGAGGTAAATGCTCCAAAATATAAGTGTTAAATGTGACAGCAAAATGAAAAGACAAAGGTTTGTCTTCCAATAAGTCAGCTACACTATGCACAACACATTTCAGGGTTTGAGGAGGTGGAAGTTAAACACATCCTCCTATGTTTTTTGGCACTTCACAGCTCAGACAATGGCAGCTCGGCAGCATATCCAACTGTACGAAGGTAACCTCTTCTTGCTCCCACTCCTACTCTTTTTGCAGAAGCTTCAGGCAACTCCCCAACCCCTAAAAACATCCATCACCCAGGCACCACCTACACTCACAGAATTGGAGGTAAAAGACAAACAAAAGCAATAAAAAAAAAGAATCAACTTGCCTCTGCTGCGCGGGTTTTGGTGCGGAATAAGAGCCTCCACATGTTTGTGTGCGGATACTTCCATGTCACGGTCTTACAAATTCACCTCTGTGTCAGTCAGCTTATCTCTTCTGTGGTCAGTGCCATTATGACATCACCATACACACGCAGCAAAATGGGAAGTGAAGTTGGTTGCAGATCAAGTGGAAGTGTGTCATCGTTGATGAAAAAAATGAAGTGACAGAGGAAAAAGGGGGAGATGTCTACTAAACAACTTTACCCGATCTGAACTGAAGTCGAACAAAACATATTTACTTTGCATAATTATGCTACCTGTATTCAGTGTTGGTGATTACAGAGCTCCTGCTGGCAACAGTACAAGTTCACACAGAGGGGGAGGAACCTGATTGCAAGCTGGTAAAACCTCGACAAAATTCATAATTCTTATAACATGTGATCATTTGCATTTTGCTTTGTTGAAAGTGAAATTCTCACACTAACAATTAAATCTCAGCTAAAACAACGTGTGAAGAACATCACCTCTATTAGTCATGGTGTAATGCTGTTTGGCTAACACAAGGGGCCAGTGCAGGGCTACAGAGAGGCCAGCGGTCAGGGCTCCACAGAGCAGCATTTTGAGACCGGAACTTCAGCAAAGCAACGGTATGTCGACACTGTCAACCCGTGACCTCTGCGAATCTCACTGCCACAGAACAAAACAGCATAAGTGACAAAAAAGAGCAGCCTTAAGGGAGTATGGAAGCGGTTGCAGTGATGCTTGAAAAGAAACAGTGAAAGCTATACAGATTAAAATCTGGGGAAGGAGTACTTTGGAGGCCTAACAGGAGGCATTAGAAGAAACACTCATAAAAGAAGATTGAGCGTGTGTCTCGCTTTCTTTCCTGGAAAACAAAGAGCGGCTGCACCTGTATGCTTGCAAATGTGACAGCTAAAAAAGATGGGGAGGGAAAAATAGACCCTATGTCCAGAATTAACTGCATAAATGATGAATGCAGACTGAGGGAAACAGAGGAGCCTCAACATCCATCCAACAAACCGAAGCCCAGTCTCATTAGTGGGAAAACAAATATTCTACATCGACTTTTTTCAGTGTGAGCACACAAAGACACATTCTGTGCTCCGCAGCGCTACTTGGACTATCACTCAGATTACATAATTAACTGAAGAGACTTCATAATGTAGGCAGTACATCAAAAATAACATGCCAGCATGGATATTTTTAGGGAAGCACTTAATAATAAAACTGACAAATATTAAGCACTTCAAGTTGTGACTACTAGGTTTATTTCTGATGATAATCCAATAATCTTCATAAACTATTGCTAGAGTGTAACTAAAAATCGTTATCAACCAATCACACAAATAAGTTCTGCATTATTTGGTAAGTCTTATATTGTACAAAATGTTAAGCCACTCTGAGCAAAATGTCCATTTCCATTCCTCAGGACACAGGAAGAGAGCCAATGAATGTTGCCGTGTGAAAATACTTCAGATTATTTCTTTATACAAACATACATGCTAGAATGATGCACCATGTGAAAAAGGCCATGTAGCAGCAGAATGAAGCTCTACCACCAACAAATCTATGATTTGACAAATTACAGCAGCTTTACAATCCATTGGGAAGAGTGAATTTTTGTCTTTGGTTCTTAAATAATCGGGACGCCTACCCCAATGGACTATTTGTCATGAGGAATCAGACCAAAATCGTGCTATTACAATGTTTTCCAAATTGTAAACTCAGTGGATTTCATAAGAACAGAGAGATTTAACAAGCCTTTAAATACAGTCGGAAAAAACATTTCTCGACTGCAAAAAACAAAAACACAGAACAAGCTTCTCTTAATAAAGCCAGTACTGTAATTAATTCAAACGTCATCACTTGTTGCTAATCATGCATCAGAAAGGAACAACACAAGATAGCAATCATCATGGAGCAGTGATTTACAAATACAAATATCTAATTACATTTAGTGATTAATTTAGGAAGATGTGACTCGAAATGGAGAAGACTGTAATATAACAGCATGACAAATGTTTTATGCCTCGTGTACACAAGAACAGTAATAGTACTGCATATGAGTTAACCTTCATGTGGGAAAAAAATATTCGCTTAAAAAAGCCAGGCTTGAAAGCATTTTAAAATGTGCTGGCACGCTAAAACATATGAGTCGTCATATGATGCTGTTAAGCAACAGGTGACAGTGATCGAATTGAATGGACTATTTTGTGGGAGACGCTTGCTGGCTTTGATACAAGCTGGTGGACATCTAGTTGATGAAATGAGTTTGCATTTGTGTGTGCATTGCCCACACTCTTGTGCACCAGTGTCTGGGAGTGTCGGCATTGCTGCCAGACATCCAAAACTGCCAGATACAAGAAAAAAAAAGTCTTTCTTCATTTTTTATCATCCCTAAACTAACTTTGAAGGCAGCGGCTGAAGACTGCTGCTAAATTTCGAAGGGCAGGGCTGACTCACTCATTCAGCCTGCTTTTTTCCCATTCAATCTTTGTTCCCCTTTGATGAACAGGCTGTTGGTATGACGCACCTTATTTCCCTTCGCCCAACACTATATCCATCTGTCTTGTCCCTGTTCCATTTGTTCTCACACTCTTTTTGCAGCCTAACAACACCTTATATGACAGCCATAATTAACAGGCTGGTTTAAAAAGGACAAGGTGGAAGAACTGAGGAGCGGCACTTCTACGGATGGACGTTAACCTTGTCTCAATGCAATCCTGGGACATCCCATCATGGTGCTTTAATACTGGTTTAGCCTTGGACAGACAGGAGGGGAAACAGATTAATGGAACATAATATAGAAAGGTCAAGTTCAAGAGACTCAGTACAAGCAGCCCAGAAAAGATTTGGAACCCTAATCCATCACTATTTCATGTGATCATCTCTACACTATCCCAAGTAACGATGAGAAACTAAAGCTTCATCTGTGGACAAGAAGGTTGTGCCTATTCACAGGCCGTCACACTTAAGAGGTAACATGTTCTGGGCCCTGACACCTCAGCCGAGGCTCAAATTATACACATCCTTTAGTAGCCTGTGCCATCTGTCTCATCTGCTGTTATAATTAAATTCACAACATTCACTTACCAACAGCATCAAGTTTTACAAATACGATAACGATACAAGAAAAAACACAATTGCGCCCATTCAACCATGGAACACACTGAACCAAATAGAAAATGTAATCTTTAGCATTCAGTGAATCTTGACTATTATAGATACACGTTTTCTATCAAAATATCTCTGATAAAATAGTTGTGGAAAGGTACCAGAGGAAGCATAGGATTAGCAGAGATGCTACAGGAAATCCTGCGGTGGCATATGTAATATTAATAGCACTGGTGAGAATAGTAGTAAAATGATAGGCAGCACAGCTTTCCACCAGCTCACATAAGGCCATAATGACTTTGAGTAATATCCATATTGGCAGGAATGGTCCAATGGAGACAGAAACGGCAGGAAGTGGTAAAATAAATAAAGGACACTGCTCACTGTTCTAGACTTGCCAAGATTTTAAACCTTAGACCTGGACACATGACTAATTGACTAGCTCTTTATCAAGCCAACTTATTTTTGGACTGAATCATTATTTTAAGATTCCTTGAGATATAAAAAATATATCTCGCTGCATGGACTGATATTTTGCTAGCATTATGTAATTTTAACCTCAAATTCAGTGTTTCTTGTATATCGTCTACTCTTTTTTTTTTTTGGCAGTGTAGGAGAGATAGATGAGGCACAGGAAGAGAAGTAAGAGTGGATGCTGGTAGTACAAACAATGAGATCATCACAGTTTAACTAAGCTGGCTCGCTGCTGTGGAAAAGTGCAGCACTCTTCATTTCCATGTACAGACTGTAGCGCCTGACAGCTAGACAGAAATACACAACCGATCAAGACACAAACAATAACATCTTGAGATTCTTCTCAGGCAAATCCTGTTTCTCTGTCATCACGTAACTATTCCCACCCTCCTGGTTCAAATTCTTCACACCAGCCACGAAGAGTCTGAAATAGCAGCTTTGAAGCTTCGTCAATACTTCCCGTTTCTTCCCTGTCGTGGTTCTGATCTTTCCTTAAATATCAAGCTAACCACTTGCCAAGATTGCAAAACACACATGGACTTCAATGAGAACACTTGTGTTTCCCTTATGAGCATGTAATTTACAGCCAAGATAGCCTTCTAGTTTGTTCTATGACATGTCCTATCATATCCTATCAGTCTAATATGAACTCCACTGCCAGCACACTGGTGATCAAAGATTTAACAGGACTTTTTCATGAATTTTCATGAAGTCTTCAAGTCTCAAGGGATGCATTTATTTGAATTTGATTATTTGTTGTTTTGGCCATTTGGTGGCAAGTGAACAAGCTGTGAGCACCATGCACTGACAATATGCTAAAGACAATGTGGGAAACAGTTGCATTGTCACTAATTTGGGGTACTTGATAAATATAAGCCCAACAAGTTTTACTTCTGTTCTGGTCTCAAATGATTCTTAGGGGAATTATCTGGCATATCTTCAGAACTCCTTTGAAAGACCTAGCATTTCCAAAAATCCATAGACCCCAATAAGGACTTGCCCATCTTTTATCTGGTTACCGATGTATTGTACTTACATAGTACTGTCCGTTACACTTAGTTTCATGGGGACTAAAACCATGTGTGCTTGTTATACCGAGACAATTTAAAAATCATTCGCCTGCTGTGACAGAACACAGAGTTGGTGAAATTGAACTAAAACAGTTAAGCTGAGTGCCCTGCAGTGTTGTGGTGCATGGCTGGGTGAATTCTTAGTGGCTTTAACTTAGACAAGGTGACTAGACTACCATCCAAAGCTGCTGTAAATGTTATAGATTGGCAAGAGTAACACATACCATTATTTGCTTTGTGGATTCAGGAAATGGAGAATCGCCTCTGGTAATATCAGACAATGTTAAATCAATGTGAAAAAAATTCCCCCGAAGCCCACATTGTATTAAAGCTCTGTGTCTTTACACTCGCACACCTTAGATGAGGAATTACACCGCTGTTGACCATAAAGAGTACATTTACCATTATAATTTACATTCTGGTGAAAGTATTACAGTTATTAAAAAAGAAAAACAGATCTGGAATCTGATTTTTAAGTAAGATTTTTAACTCAGGGGTTTTGTATCCAAAGAATATCCAATTTTGCATACCATTAATATGAGAGGGTGTTCATACTCACTCACTGTTTGGCATTATGACTACCTTACTGAAGAGAATTAAAGGATCTGTAGCAGTATACATAAACTGACTGAAATGTGTTATGCAGCATATCTGAATTGACAGTGTTGCTATGGCAACCAGAGGTCAAGGGTTATATGCTCCTGGGGGCAAAATACTTCAAACTGCTGAGAGGGAGAAACAGATGAGAGAAATATAAATGAAAAACACACACAGATACAACACAAGGCAAGACTGTGACCTGAGATGATAAACCAGTGGTTTATAAAGGGAAAGATACAGTAGAATTAGAAGAATAGATGTTTGATGAGATCAAGAGAGAAACATAAGAATGGACAGAGCAGAGAAAACCATTGACATCCATTTTAATGAGAAGTACAAAGCATAAGAGCAACTGGTCAGAACATTTATCCTTAATCGGCGCTGAGAGGGGGAAGTGTGAAACTATGGCAACTGTGTTACTCCATCTCCCTTTCTCCCAGCATCCTCATTTTAAGACACGAACTGGAACCAGAGGCAAGGCCACACGAGCACGCAGGAAACATTTTACATGATGCTTTCAGGTAACATTTGCCAGCCCATATTTTCATGAATAAGTGTACTTCTATGCCTTCAAAATCAAATTTCATAAGCGATGTGATGCCATAATTCTTCCTACACAATCTATTCTGCACAGAAATGATTTCATCAACATCTAATCCAGAAGTAATATATTATGATGGCTTTTGAAGGCCGGCATGGTCGCTTATGACTCCAATATCCAAGACAAATGCACACACACAGGAATGTTAATGAGGCTTTTTCTTTCTGAGGCCAATGTAATGTAATCACATTGGTGCTGATGTACCTGTGTGTGCGCTTGTTTGTTGCATCTGAAGCCAAACATCACATATTAACAAAAATCCCTGCTTGACGTCCAGCGTGACTTTATAGTGCATGTGCATGTATGTTTTACCATAAACCACTGTGCTACGAGCTGCATAAGTTGCAATCAAGGCTTAGCGACGGCGCAAGGACACATAGTAACCATGACAACTAGGGCCCATAGTAGTCATGAATGGATGGAGGAGGGGAATGAAGTGAATAGATGGATGGATCATGAATCTGAGGGGTGGTCTGGTTCAAATCTAGTCTAAAATGATGAAACTCATTGATATCTGGACAAACTTTACCAGTACACACATGCATGCACACAAACACACACGCGCGCACACGCTTAGACCGTTAACTAATACTTTAATTTTGTGAACATTTTGTTTCCTGTGCGCCAGTGGTTACCTTTGTGTTTTCTGACCCCAAGCAAGAGATCTGAGCCAAGACTCGAAGCACCTGCTAATCAGTGGCAAACCAGGAACTGCTGGTTATGATACAAAAAATGCTGATTATTAATAATCAGTATTAAAAATTGCTGATTATTAAGTTTATACCCTATTTGTCCAAGTTTTACCACGTGTATGTTTAACCCATGCAATAAAATAATAAATCTGTATCAATAAAGCAGGTCAGCATGACATAGTCATCCAATTAGTCTGTTTGCTGTCTTTCGACCACTGTTGTATTGTATGGGCTGTGAAATTGTTTTTTGGAGGTGGAAAGCAATATTAAAATCATAATAATCATAACTTAATTGGAAATGTTGTTTCCAATTACACCCCCCACCTAGGAATTTGGTGTAATGATATTGCATGGAGTCAGGATGTCAAACATGCAGCAAAAATAAACTGATTAACCCAAGAGATGGTTACCAGAAAATTATTTGCTAATTTCAATTAACTATTTTGATTATTGACCTACTTTCAAGCAAAACTGTTCAATATTTGCTTTTCCCATCTCTTTTTTGGTCCACCATGATTCTGAATGAGAATGTTTTGTGCAATTTTTAAATTTCTTTTGGTATTTTATTGAATAAAATGAAAATAATCAGCAGACAGTTATTTCCATGCCCAGATCTCTGCCGTACGACTTAGAAGAGCACAATATTAGCCAAGGATTTAGAGGCCCCTTCTAGCACTGAGGCAGTCTGGGTAATTGGGCAGTAAACCATCTCCCTGTGTGTGTGCTTTGTGTGTGTGTGCCAACAATCACCCCAATTCACCTCAACTGCTGCTGCCATTAACATCAACGTCTGCTGATGAAAAACAGATAAGAGGACACAGACGCTTCAATCAAACACCAGCAACGCCCTAAAACACACACAGCACACAGACACACAATGCACAGCCCACTATCAACACTGATTAACTTCTCTCAACTGCACACACACACACACACACACACACACACACACACACACACACACACACACACACACACACACACACACACACACACACACACACACACACACACACACACACACACACACACACACACACACACACACACACCCTCTGGGCTTGTAGAGGCAGTTATACTGTAACAAGGTCTGTTAGCTGCTGCATAGAATAAAGGCCCATTTTAATTTGTGTTAAAGGTTTTTGAAAAGGCACGATTGTGTATGAGCATAAACACAACTCTCTGCAGCACATGTAGCAAGATGTGAACGAGGTAGTGCGTGTATGTGCGTGTACTTTTGTATGCCTGTGTCTGCATGTAGATAAGCCTAGGTAATAGATTTTTTTTACTGCAACCTGAAAATTAGACACGCGCGTGTGTGTGTGTGTGTGTGTGTGTGTGACAGAGGTGGACAAAGACTGACTTGCTTGCGTACAGAGACTAATTTTCCACACTCCACACTCCTAACTGACTAACTTGCCACTCAGAGGCAGAAACACTAAGAGTTGTTAATATATAACAGATGAACCAGACATGGATTAAAATACTCAAAGGCTTTCCATAACCCCGCAAGGAATCACAATGCCAAACAAAATCTTGGGGACAAAAAAAAAAGCAGCATTCAGGAGTGGAAAAAGGTTTTCAGCCAGAGTTCATTCAGTCGTCCTTTGAGTGACAAACTTCACTGAAAGTAAAAGACATTTGGCTCAGAACAGGGTCGAACTGGAAGGGACATTTAAGGTCACCTCCTCAAAAAAAAAAAAAATCACTTAAACAGCAGGGTTCCCTCTTGCCTACAAGTCATGATGATGAATTAGACTTTAGAGAGGAGCGCTGCGGAGTAGTGATGAAAGATAACGAGGGAAAAGGAGAAGAACAGGACAAACTGTACAGAGCAAAATGATGAAGGGTTGTGACGGTGAGGAAAGAGGGCATCTTCAAGCCTCAGTGCTTTTTCGCATTTGGACAGCTATAGTGTGTGTGTGTGTGTGTGTGTGTGTGTGTGTGTGTGTGTGTGTGTGTGTGTGTGTGTGTGTGTGTATGTGTGCGTCATCAGGGTTCCCTTTTGGTCATCATCTACAGTGCTGCTGGTAAACCAGTCTACTCAGTGCACCACTTAGCCAGAATGCAGACATATCACCAGGGATGGTCAACGTGACATCTAACCAGTAACACCATCGCCTTTATCTCCTCCACCATTAATGAATTATGTTTTTTGACTTTATTTTACATCCATGGTAAATATACTTTTAAAGAACTTATCATGAAAATACTTGAATTATTCTTTAAAAAGAACAGGAGCACTCAGCTAGAGCAAGCTTCCACTTAGGCCATAGCATTTAAAAGAGTTTGTGTAGGAGGTTTGTCTTCTTGATAATTTGCTTTGCATAGTTCTAAAGTTGTAAGCCTAAATGTTATGAAAAGTTAATAAACCTTGGGCAAAAGAATCCTCTTAAGTAGTGATGTTAAAAAAAACTAGTGATGTTAGTTGCCCCTTTAAAACAAACAAACAAAAAGTTTCTGATCCAACACCTCCCTGGATAAATGGAGAAATCAAAAAATTAAAGAGAAACTTTAGGATTGCTGAGAGACGATGGAGGAAAAACAAATTAACCATCAACGACCAAATTTACCGTGAACAGCTGATTATCTATAGTAAGGCAAAAAAGCAATCAAGACCAGCACATTTTTCAAAACTCATCAGTGACAACAATGACAATCCAAAATTTCTTTTTTCAACAATTGATCGTTTAATCAATCCTGTTTTTAATAACACAAATGCTATGTCATCCTACTCAAAGTGTGAGGAATTTGCAATTCTCCTAGACAGACTTTATATCCTGTTTGGCATCTCTACCGTTTTAAACTGGTTCAAGTCATATCTTACTGGAAGAGAATTTTTTATTAGCCTGGACGAATATTCCTCTAAGAGTTATGAACTGGAGTGTGGTGTCCCCCAAGGCTCAATTTTAGGTCCAACTCTTTTTAATCTTTATATGTCATGGCTGGGGGATGTCATCAGGAGGCATTGCATTAATTTCCATAGTTATGCTGATGACACACAGCTTTACATAGCCGTGTCCCCTGATGACACTGGGCCAATAGATGCTCTTTTAAAATGCATTTTAGATATTAAGTTATGGATGGCGGGTAACTTCTTAAATCTCAACCAGGAAAAAACAGAAATACTTGTCATCAGTCCTGAAGCACACAGAGAAAAACTTAATTTAAAAGTCAAAGCCCTGGCTTTTAAGACATCTGAGGAGGTAAAAAAACCCTTGATGTTATTCTAGATTCTAAATTGAATTTTAATGCTCATGTCAAAAGTATGGATAAGAGTGGTTTTTATCATCTAAAAAACATTGCCAGGGTAAGACCATTTTTATCTCAAACCAACACGGAGACACTAATGCATGCTTTTATTACTTGTAGAATTGATTACTGCAACGCTCTTCTTTCTGGTCTCTCCAAAAAAAGCACTACTCCATTACAACATCTCCAAAACTCAGCTGCACGAGTTTTGACGAGGGTCAGAAAGAGAGCTCACATTACACCAATTTTAAAGTCTCTGCACTGGTTACCTGTAAGCTTCAGAATCGATTTTAAGATCCTTTTAATGTATTGTAAATCTCTTAATGGTCTTGGTCCTAATTATTTATCTGATTTGCTTTTAACATATACACCCTCTAGATCTCTCAGGTCTTCAGGCTCTGCCCTTTTAATTACACCAAAAGTTTTAACCAAAACATATGGTGAGGCCTCCTTTTACCACTACGGCCCACGTTTGTGGTATAGTTTGCCTGAGGACCTGAGGAAATCAGAGTCTGTGGAAAATTTTTAAAAGCAAACTCAAGACCAACCTTTTTAACTTGGCTTTTAGCTAAAAATGTATTTATTTATTTACTTTTTTCTTTAAAGTACTACTTTTAACCTTTTAGTCTAGCTTGTGTGTGTGTTGGGGATGGGGGGGGGATTTCTCCTGTGTAAACTGTTTTTATATTGTTTTTATGTAAAGCACTTTGGGCTACTCACTTTGTATGAAAAGCGCTTTATAAATAAAGTTTGATTGATTGATTGATAAAAAAAAAGTATTTGTGGCAATTCCACTTTCACAAACCCTGAGTGTACATAAAGTTTTATAAACTTACAGGTACACTAGTTTCTACTGTTGGAGCAAAGAAAAATCCTGTTGCATTCTTCCAACAAATAAAGCACTTAAAGCGTAATCAGGCTGAATGAGGAGTAAATATTAGAACAACTTTTCTTTTCTCAAACAAGGTAGCTTTTTGCGAAAGAAGGGACCAGACTAATCGTAGTTGTGTCTCTGCAGGCCTTGAGCTACTTTCAATAACTCATAAAAGCACCATCATTTTATGATTTGCTATCAAATCTTGAGATCAGTTTCCAGGAAGTGGCACGCTGTGCAGACTAGATATTTGCAGGTCAGTGGAAATATTTAAAGCTTAAGAGTTTTATGTGTACAAACTCAAAGTTTTGTCTTCTTCAGTAAATAATTTTGCATCCTCTACATCAGTATCAGAGCAAGTTCTAATAAATTCTTGTTGATACAGATGCAGTTTACAGTATTCATTCTTGTCAAGCAGAAAGAATATGAAGTGTGATAATGACTCAGCTGGCAGTCATTTGCCTCGTAACACCAGATTAAAAATGATGAATCTATTACGTTTTCACAGGAGTCTCAAACAATTGGCAATGACAGACACTCATTTCGTAAAAAATAAGATTAATTTTTTTCTTTGCCCTGGAGTTTCACACGTTGGTGAGCTTGGAATCGAGTGGTAAACTGAAGCACTCTGATGATGCATCATTTGTTAGTAATATCCTTCTGGGAAAAAGGACTTACAAACAGCTCACAGTTGTAATTATGTCCATCAGGGTGGATATGTATGGAAGACAAGGTCAAAAAAATGTTTAATCAATTAATATGTAAACGCTGCAGCCTCTTCAACGCTAATCCTTCAATGAAAATAAGATTAAACATAGATACTCCATTTTAACACACTTTTCAATTTAGGTTAGGTCTTTGGTTGAAGATTGTCTACACTTTGGAAGACCAGGTTAAAGAGTGGTGAATCAAGACACTCCATACGATAGACGTGCAGTATATAATAAGGGATGGAATCTCTTCTGTGACTTCACTGAATTGAAGACATTCAATAATAGTATCAAAATGCATGAATCCAGATTTCTCATAGAATGACCATGGTCACACCATTTATTTGTCCCATTCATAGACTGGACCAAAAATTTTCACCATCTATGAACAAATTTGAATTAAAATTATGACAAGTTTGAAAGATTTAAGGACTCCGCTGCCCAGGAGGAACCTGAACCAGTCAAGACAAGTGTTCTAGTTTTGTGGTCCACACCTTTTGTCTTGACAATGCAATGTGGGCGACAAAAATGCATGTGGCTGTACATAAAGGAGTAAAGGTTTCACATCCACATGAAAGCCATTGGTCATTTTGACAATAAAGGGATACCCTGTATTTTCTCCAAATACTGCATACACACACCACCTCTGTGGAAACTGGCCAAATGTGATCAAGTACACAGAGTGTTCACATCTCATTATAAATACAGCACACACAATTGTGGCCAGTCATTGAGCTAGTCTATATAGCTGTGCATAATCACGTGAGTACATTTTTTAAAATTTTATATACTGCTCTAATCCCCGAAAGGAAATTAGGAATGCACACTCTAGTATGTTAGTCAATCACAATAATGCATATTGGTGTGTACAGGCCCCTGTAATACACACAACCACACACAAGGGGGCCTCTAAGCATGCAAAGGGAGGTAAAGTGGCGGGCAGCTCCTTCTTGGTGCGCCCCAAAAGCAATTTGTAAAGGGGACGGCGCCTTGTTCAAGGGCATCTTGGCAGTGCTCAGGAGGTGAGCTGACACCTCCCACTGTGAGCTCACACTCTGGGTGTTTTTTTGGTGGGAGCGGGAATCGAACCGCTGATCTTGGAACATTGGACGACCCGCCATACCGCCTGCTCTACCACTGAGCCACTGCTGCCCAATAAAGCAGTGGTGGTGCTCAAATCTTGCCAGTGGAAAAGAGACAGGAGGCACAAGACAGGATATTTTGATTTTCTGGCTGAAGACAGAAACAGAAATGAACAGCTTCTGGTGGCTTTAACGCTTCCATCCTAAAAGGGGTTAGAAATGCATCACCACAATTTTGTGTGAGCCAAAGAATCGAGTCTAGCAGTGGCATCCTGCTCTATTGATGTTTCTCCAAAGACCAATTCCTCTCCTCTTTAGTGAGCTTGTAGTTTCTTAATCCAGTCTGACACGGCCTCTGTGGCCTTGAGCTGAATTGGAGTCTACAAACCGCTGCTTTGTCCAGAACCTTTGGTCATGTTGTGACAATGCTGGCTCCACCGATCCCTCCGGCATGCAGTGATTCTGACTGGTAGAAGAACTGCAGAATAATTACTTTATAATATTTTATGAGGTTGAAGCTGTAGAACCATCGTAATCCACAATGACGGGTTTAATCAGGATGCGCTGGCACCAATTTATGGTTAATGTTTGACATGAACACCAGGCTTCCGCACATGTACAGATTTCCAGTAGAAGTGTGCAGCAGAAACATGAAGCACGCAGGTTTTTAAATGCAAATTCAAACTTTTATTCTCGAACATTTTTCTTTATCCTGCAGTGTGTCCTCACACATATGTCAACATCCATCTTTACCTTATGCTTCATTTAGAGACTTTCACTTTAAATCACGAGTCATATTGAAACAGCACAAGTGGATACTTTAATCTCCAAATCCAATTTTATGCAAATATGATCCCCTGGCATGTAACCAAAACAACAATATTTGCGGAAATATTGATTGTCTTCTGAACCATTTAGACATTGATCGGCGAAAAGTGAACTCCTGCACGCTCGTGTTTTACGAGTGTCTCTCGCCTCTTCGGAGAGATTGCTAACTAGCAGCTAATCGCATAGGCAAGGAAATGAAAGGAAGTGCTGGGGTATAAAATGTAATAATGCATGTTGCAGAGGGAGAAAAAAGTGACAAAGTAGAAGCGGTGACAGTAGGTGGGAGAGCAAAGAGCAATAAGCTCCGTCAACACGGTCATCTCAGAGGCTTTTAACTGTCTGACTCCTGAAAGAATGGGACAGCAGTGGCCACATCTGTCATAACCAGAGGTGATAAAGGATGAGTCCGACAGAATTAAACATTATTACATTAGAGGCAGAGATTAATCCTACGCAGTCTGTCCCTCTGCTATAACTGGGGCTTTTGTGCGTCTTAGTTTGTGCACATCTGTCAGCTGCCTCCTAGACAAAGTGTGAGCAAAGGCAAAGCCGTCAAACTCTTAAACGACAGTGGTGACAGCAGTACAATGCAACAAAGGTGCTAATCCCAGATGGCACACACTGCTTACTGTTGTTATCTTCCTGGGTCTGTGTGTGTGTTTATGTATTAATGCGCACGCATCTGGGTACACAGAGGCCGCATCTGCGACGGTCACAACAAACGTCACCTCCGTCGGCGCCATGGTGCTGCTATCATCAATCCCTCCTCTTGTTAAAATAAAGGTTGACATTTTTATTATTTCTACTCTCGCTCCTTTCTCAATCCAAGTCACATTTTCTTTGGGGGTACAAAAATACACACACAGAAACAATCAGCACACGCACACACACAGCCCACAGCTGAGATACAGGAAAGCTGGAAAGCCGCTATAATTTAGGTTAAACCGAGTTCAAGACGTCACACATGGAGACAGACAGGCACCCATCTTTAAATCACAACACAACACACACATGGAACCGATGGTAATGAAATCAGGGCATGTTGGGCCGAAGCCTTCCAGTGATACATAATCAGTGGCAGGCGGCTCTGTCCTCCTTACCTCCTCCCCCTCCCCCACTCACAACCCCTCCCACCAAGTCTGCAGTGGAATGTGCAGCGTTAAACTCCATCAGGCTACAAGGCGTGTCCAAACCTTGTTAATACAGGCCTTACTTACTGCCTACCGGGGGTCACTGCCAGGCAGATGTCGACATAGTGCATTACTGCTCTGGTGGTGTTTCACACTTGTATGCCGTTTTATAGGATACTGGTTAGATTTTTGTTTTCAAAATGTTTAGAAAAATGTTTATCGATGTTGTGCTTCAACAAGAAAACACAAGATCGAGCCCGAGGTGCAGCGCTATCATCTCCCGTGTGGCTCACCACCGCTCTCCTGTAGATGTTATGTGGTCATTTGACTTCAATTGAGATGAATCCATGCGAAGAGCTGACCTATTTCAGCCATGTGCATCTCCAACGGTGACCTAGTTGTTCACATTTTAATAACGGGATTGTCACAAGCATTTGGAAATCCTTATAGAATTCTTTGAAAATATGTGAGCAGGAACAGAAGTTGAGTAAGCAGGATTACCACATTCTCTGTGGTGTCAGGTTTTTTACTAAACACAAGGAAAATGATGGACGTGCTTTCTTGTTGCAATCTCAAACTATCAGGCACTCTGAATGCTGTGAATTGTTGCAACATCGATGTGCGAGTGTGAATTTCACTAGGACCTCCAGGCATGTCAGGGTCGCGAAACTGTCTCATGCAAAAGGCCCAGTAAACTCACATGAATTTCAGAATTAGTCAGCAAAACCCAAAAAAAAGATGGAAGTAAGTGGGGCGAATGAAAATGTTTTAATGCATCTCGCCAAGAGGTGAAATGCGAACAAGGATGCAGGGATGCAAGCCAAAAGAGAAAGTCATCTTATGTGGGAGAGGAGACATTAGGTAAAATAAAAAAATAAAAATAAAAAAAAGAAACTCTGCTTTTTCTTCATTTGTCCTCCTGCCCCCAAAACCATTAAGGGGAGTTCAGTGAATTTACCAAACTGAAATCCCTCAAACCAACAACTGCTGCACGACTACTAATGCTGCCATTAACAGTCATGTAAAATGAGAGCAGACGGGCAGGAAACATACGCCGCGTGAACAGACTTCCCTTTAAGAAATACAGAAATGTGCTTACTCGCTGTTTTACTGAAATTAACATGAGGACGCTGATGTTAGCAGCATGAAGGGGAAAGAGCTACCCTGGTTTTTTCCATGGCTAATATCCATAAAGATCACCAAGTAATATGACATATCTTGCTTGTTCAATCCATTAATGCTGAAGCGTAGAGCTAAACTGTGGTTGTACCTCTTTCCAGTCTTTAAACCAAGCAATGCTTCATTTTCAGCGTGAAGATTTGATTGATATCAATCTTTGCATCCAACTCTCTTTGAGGACGAGATGGCCACACATCTTTAGTCATGAAGTATTTATTCCACGGGAGGAGAGGAGCGTTAAGTGTTTTTTTGTCTGTATTTTTCCTCTCATGATTTCCAGCTTCTCTGCAGACCACTTTGTATAATACCATTTCCAACTTCGATAACCCTTTACTGTCTTAATTAGAGTTGTGGTGGTAACTTAGCAACCAAACCTATTCACAAAGAAGCGGGGAGCTGTACTTGTTGTCGAATATGCATAAATTCTCCATGCATTGCACTGCATGGGCAATTATATCTTAGCATGGGAACAAACAGGTTGTTATTTGCTTGAATCCACAGTGAGCACTGCCTCCTGTGGTCAGGAAGCATGGAAGCGAATGCATTTTACAACAGCGTGTTAACACATCCAGACCGATTATGCATACGCATTTATCGCCATCCATGGTGATAACATGGGCGTTGAAAGAAGACAGCGTTGTGGAATGTGTGTATATGAGTAATGCCATATAAATCAAATGAAAAGTCAGGCTTGTAAAGGAAAGAGAACAGTTGCCATGCCTACAATATGCATGTGTACACAGAGATTCACAGAGGAGCTTTAGGTTACAGAGTAGCACACAGCAAGGCGATGGAGACTTGACTTCGTGACTTTTCCCATTTCCTGACTCGCAAAGTGGGGATCTACGGAAGCCCGGAGGTCAAAAAGCTCATGGCGTGAGCTTCAATCCCTGCCTACACTCTGTGGCCGCTGGTCAATATTTAATCAGCCCTGGAAACACTCAACACCGGGGCAGCGCTGAGCCCTGCTGATGAACGTATGGCGAGGCCTGCGGTTTGTGATCCGGACGGATTAGCTGGACAGTGCATTGGACTTCCATGAGGGTGCGATGTGCGTAAGTGTGCATCATTCCCTTCATTCCCAACATTCCAAGAGTGCGTCCGCAGCGCTGAGTTATTCTGCCACTTCCTCCTTGTTGGTTTACTGCATGTCGGGTCTTTTTCTCTCTGAACTGTGAGACACCGTTAGTGTCGACAGCTGAGTGACTGGAGGGTAAACTATGCTAGCGGGAGGCTGACGTTTCCACTCGTCTCCCTGATCCATACATTTGCAAACATTGTTGACGGTTTGTTCTTTTCTCCCCTGCTTAGGGAGGAGAGAATGAATGGAAGGAGCAAACTGTTGACAAGGACTGCAGATGTATGGATTAAAACTCCCTTGCTCCGTTATGCTCCTTGCGCTCCGTCACTAATTCACAGATACCACTCACTCGCTAGTAAAACTACAAAAGTGTCACTGACTGAAGTGTCCGATGGAAAAAGGATAAACTTTTTTGGCTTTCTCCCCCGAGGTTTATCAGTTAGGAGCTCAACCTTTTCTTTCAAAAAACCAAGACTTTTTTTGAGTGCTAGATATTTGTTTAATGTATTTCACAAGGCATTTCACTGCTGCACCATTTCTGATAAATCAGTTTTGGGTTTGTTCGTTCTCTTGACTCAATGGTTCTTCTCAAGCAAACAGCTCTTTCCCCGGAGTAAACGGTTCATTCTCTCGACCAAGGAGTTCATGCTGTTGACTCAATGCCTGTTCTCTCTGGCATTGTGAACAATAAAAGGATTCTAAATATGATCAAGGGGCCACTCCCCGAGGCTGACGCTGTCAAAGAGATTGCAAAAGTCTTCCATCATGACCTTTTTTGCATGAGACATCTCTAGAAAATGTATTCAGTCCACTTGGAGCGCCACTTTGAAAACATCCAACTTCCACAGGAAATGTTGACATCGTCTACCAAATCATATACAACTGCTTTTATATGATATCTCATATTTATTTACACTTTTGACAAGCAAATGAACCTCTTTACATTTTAAACTCAGCGGCCTCCTAGAGCTTGTTGCCGGAAGAACAAATGTACAGTTTTCCGGCCAGTCATCTCAGAACACTCGCTTTTTAGGTGTGTTTTTAGGGTTTTAGTGTTCTAATTTTAGACAGTCCCATTGCACATATGCGGCCAATAATCGCTTGATGACAAAAGTTAAAAATAGGTAATCTATGCTTCTCCCTATGTGTCAAACGGCTTTGTGGTCTGCATAAAAGCCTCTCATTGCCCAGTTTTGGCCCGTGGGATGTCAAGTGGCAGCCCCCTGCTTTAGTGGCTGTGTTCTGTTATTTGATCATCCCATCAGTACGTCTCACATGTCTTTTTTTAAATGGAACACAAATGATCACAGGAGGGGAAGAGGCCAATCAGAGACAAGAGCAACAGAAAGAAAAGAGGATGGTTTTGTCTTTGAGTAACATTGATAGAAGCAGTTGTTCAGCCTTCTAAATGTCCATTTGTCAGTTTGATTTGATTCTTAACTGGGTATCTCCTGAGACGAAACAAGCAGTTCAAACATTGCGTTCTCTCTGAACTTGCCTGTGATCCTTCATCTGAAGGAACATCTTCTTGAAAGGCAGCGTGTCTAATAAGTTGTGAGTGGTTCCTCTGAGTTACCTTCTTATCTGACTGATAAAATTACACAGTGACATAATAAAAGGAAGAAGCAAAGATTCCGAAGAAAAGAGAAAAGACACTTGGGAATGAGAACAATCATCTTCAAAGCGCGACTTACCTTACCGTCACCTTTACCATCAGGCTAAAAGCTCTGAAGAACTTTTGGGCGGGATGAAAGCAGTACTACTTGTCAAGTAATTTGTTCTTGCGTGCTCAAAGGTTTTCACACCATATGTACAGAGAAGGGCAGAGAGACAGAAAAGCCCAAAGAGGGTTCATCTAACATTAGTTCATCCACTTACTCTCTCCGTCAGTCTTAATCGTTACCTTTACCCCTCACTTCCACCCCCTCAGCAGGTCTGGAGGAGCCAGATTACTCCCATGGCTAGAGTAGATAACAGCATCCATTATCAGATTCTCAGGCTCTAAACTGCAGCTCGACATCGATTGCTGTCGTGACAGGTTTCAACCGCCGTGCCTGTTCGGTGCTAGAACGCTCCAGGATCGAGGTTTTACCCGCTCCCATGATAGCCGTGATCCAATGCCTCAGAGTGACAACATTTCCTTTTAAATCAATAAAAGACTGCTGACTTCATTTCACCATATGCATCAGAAGAAACATCAGCATCATATGCTATTTGGGCCTCTACATCCATCTTGTTTGAGAAACCTGATCTACCATTTCTGTAGACTCTGAGACAGAAAAGAAGGTATCCAGTGAGGACATCCTAATGAACAAGGTTACATAAATGATCTGAACAATGAAATACTCTCCTATAAATTAACAAAACATGGAACTAATGACTAGTACTCAGTCCAGAATTATCTATTATTTACTCTTAATGGAGTTGTGGTAAGATAATAGATGTACCAGTCCAAGCCAAATGTCATCTTACATGGACTGAGACAATTACCGGTATCCGATTTTGATTTTCACCTATTGTCAGCAGATCTGTAGAGGCCAATCAAGAGACAAGTCAAAAATCAGCACTGAATCATGAGGTTTTGTACTCATTGTATAATGTACATATCAATCTGATGGATTATAGGTTTTATTGAGCCTAACAACCCTTCCATAGGAGGAAGTGGAAAGTGTTGCTGGAGGTCATCTGAGATAACCCGTTTAACCCGACCCTTGTTAGACGGAAAGGAATATCTGGATGGATGTCTATATTACAACATAGTATCCTGACAATCATTTTGGTTATATGGCCAATTTTACTAAAATGATTTAAATTGGTTTTGTATTGAGTTTTATTTTTATTCCATAAATGCATTCAAGCCGAGATGTCTGTTTTCAGTCTGCCGTCAAACGTTAATGTCGCTGACCATCGCGGTCCGGTCATGCTGACTACTTCCCATAGAGATAACCCAGCTCTTCCTCGGTCATACAAATAAAAAGGATAAAAACATCCCCTTCAGACTCTGGCCCACAAAAGACGGAAGTGAAAAAAAAAAAAAAAAGAAGCTAAGGGACGGGAACGTTGCCTTGTCCTTTGCTTCATGGCTGGAGAGAAATCATCTGCGGGAGGAAACAGGATCATGTTTCACAGCCGGACAATGAAACACAAAGGCCAGCCAGGAGGCAGGAAACGGTTGACCCGATGACTTTCATGCGTGTTTTGAGTGACAGGCGAGCAAGACACATTCATCATGGTGTAATAATACACACAATGGCTTTATTTTATTGACCCACAAGCATCATGATGCACAATGGCTAGGCTGGCTCGATCTGCTTCACCCACACACTGGTCAACACATTAAACTCCAGCCTGTTAATGTGTTCTGAAGGTTGCTGATGCAGTTGTTAAATGAATAAATTAAAGTCAGAGTCACACTTGTGTGTATATCTGTTCTACTAAATGTCCAAAAATGAAGATTAACAAAAGCATTTTGCACTTCACTGAAATGTTGCCTCGTGTTTAGTCTGTTATGCACATCAAAGAATTCTGGGACAGGAGTTGCATCGTGTCAGCATTTTAATTTATGGGATGTTGAATCACATTTGCTGGTGTGTGTCACAGAGATGCTATGTACCTTGACAGCAGGCGTGACTCCGTCCTCAGCGGTGCTTTGGCCATTCTGTCAAGAAAGCAGATGTGACAAACAGTCAGTGTGTGAAAGTGCAAATATTATGCATATATGGGTAAAGAAGGGAAATACAGAAAGAAAGAAAGAGAAAGAGTAATATTTGCAAGACTGTGTGGGTGGCAACGGTCTATTGTATAGAGAGCTCTGCTCTACCAGGAGCTAACCTAATAATCTTATGCTGACATACAAATGCACATCTCCTCGCCTGCCCTCCTGTAGGTGCATCATGTTGATTATTGCTATTTGTAAAACAAGGCTCAGGCAAGAATATTTGGGAATTCAACACAATGTGAAGAGCAAGAGAGGTGGTTGACTGAGTCTGAACATGCAGCAGAAATTCAGTCAGATTACGGAACCATTAAATTCTTATCAATGCACTGGACCACGAGTACATCCAGCCCATCGGGAAACAATAAACTGAGGTTTATTTTTATTTGAACAGAATCTAAAAACTGACATTGATGTCAAGTGTTGAGTTTATCATGTTAGCAGGTAAAATATTCTAAATAGAAAAATACTTGTTGCGTTTCTTCTATTTTCTGTGCATATAAAATCAAAACTGCAAATTTGCATTGGATAAGCAGTATACCACAAAATATCACAATATACTACAATATGAAGATTCACAAAATTAGTTCCAAACTTATTGATTTCTTTCAAATAAGATATATAGTTCCTAAGTTAATTGTTTCTCCATACTGTAACAACCATGTTGACTTTATACAACTAACATGTAGGATGAACAGTGTGCCCTTTTGGTGAGGATAGTGTAACACTTCTGACACTTGAAATAAACCTGTGGGGTCGTTCCACTGATCAAAGAAACCCAGATTTCACATTTCGACCCAGACTGAGAATACCCTAAACACCTCCCATTTCCGCTTTGTATTTCCTTTTCCTGACGCTGTTCACTTCCTCCATGACCTCTTTCTTCTCCCTTCCTCTTCCTTCAGACTGCACATAATGGGACAGACAGTTCACACAATGACAAGCAGTGGCCTTAACAATCAAAAGACCCAAAACATCCAATTTTTTCTCTCATTAAGGCCCTCTTCTACTTTGTCGTCTGGTTTCACAAATATCCAAAAGCTATAAATTGTCCGCTCTGGGCATTTTTACAGAGGGACACTTGGATCTGGTTCCACTGCAATTGAGATCTGCAGGGACACAATTAAATTAAGCCAAACTGTCGTGGTCATAAAAGATTTCAGACGCTCTACTGTGAGATGACATGAGAGAAATGGAAACGATTAAGTGGCCGAATGTAAACAAACAGATTCAAACACAGTTTCAGGAAAACAAAGGGAAATATTCCCTCATCGCTCCACAGTCTCAATCTTTTCATTCATCATAAATTAACTCGGTGAAGTATGTGCGGCTAGTTTGGTTTAACCCAATGTGGTGAACACCAGTGGCGGGATTCCTCAATGTGTGAGATTGGTCATGGTCAGTAATGCCTTCCTGATGCTGCAGCTCAACACATTTCAACCTCATTAGCTTCGCACGGCTAATCCAAACGGCCCAGTTAATGGTGCCTTCCGTCCCCTGGGCTTCCTCGTTTGAGAGCGCCGGCATTCAGCCGCACACGCACACAAATAAGCCCTGTAAACATACTCAATCCTGCAAACAACATTTTAAAATAAAGGGTTGTAGGAAATGATCAAAAGATGCACATATTGTATAGTAGACATTTAGTGTCAACAGGCATAACGTAAAAAGATTTCCTCTTCGTTCTATTAAATGAGCCTGACAGAGGTTTTAATTTCTCACAGGGCTCCTGTATGATTAAACTGAGCAAACATTCTCAGAGCGGTGACGCCGTCTGTGTTTGACAGATAAATCTGTGTTTTAACAATGTGATTGCGGCAGCGCCGTCCTGTAACTAGGCAACCAGGAAATACAATAACCGATGTCTTGTCTGCACCTGTAATCCTATCTGACTACACTTCTTGTAATCTCGCCGGTGAGTATTGACAACAGCTTGCATTACCAATGTCCCCTTTTGGCCGGGGAACTATTTCTATCTGAACATCCCTCAACCAGAAAAGGAAGACAGGAAAAAAAACAACAACCCAGCTTCACTTTATAATCTAAAAGTCCAAAAGACAAACCAGTTGCTCTCTCAGGTTGTGTTACATTAACCACATGCCCACTCTGACCTTCACCCCTCTCAAAGTCTGATCTGGTGTTCCACAGGTCGCAGCCAGATTAGCCGCAAACACAGCCAACACACACAGGTGAGTCCATGGGGCAATGCATGAATGTGACTTGAACTTGACAAGGAGGTGATAGCGAGCCGCTGACCGCACCCTGCTGCCAAACATGGCGCGCATTCTGTGTTGCGTTCAAGTGCCATAATTCTAGAATTGTGCAATCCTGCTCCATTCGGAACCAAAGGACGCTTAGCATCGGTTTCTATATCACATGACATCAACCTTTGCGAATGAGAACTTCCTATGTCACAAAACATCCTTGACTTTCCGACATCAACCCAAAAGACTGAGTCTCTCCCCGTCCAGCCCATCTGCCCAGAATCCAACGGCTGTATCCTGTTTTACTCTCTCTACAGGTTTCCTGGCATGTTTCTCCTTAGTCAGTCTGAGACCTGAGGTGTCTCTCTCTCTCTTTCTCTCTCTCCTTCATTGCCAACAGGAACCACAGTGTGCAGCTGGCTAGAAGGTTGGCGGCAGATATAAATGGCACAGATCCCACTGTGACGGGCATTGCCCAGTGCGATTAAATCACTTACTGATAATGGATTTTGAAAGCAAAGTTGGACACGAGGAAAAAAAAAAAAAAAAGAAGTACAGCTCTCCTGATAATAAACGTCATCTGAATATTTACACACAGCATTTTTACCGATGATGTCACACAATGTGCTCATCAGACAGTTGGGAGCATTACAGACTAAAAAGCATGGATTTTTTACCATTTTAAACGACGCACTGTTTATAGGTCCTGCACCGCCATCTGTTCGGCTGCGATACGCTACTCAGCCAACTTGTGAGGCCAAATACTGCTAATGGTGCAGTTTGCAGGACAAACTGAATCAGGATGACGCGGCTTTTACATTACCTTAAGTGAACCATGTTTTTCATTCATCGTAAAGCGGCTGTAGCTCATCTGCCCTACTGTTAACTGGAACAACTGCATCAGCACAGTCATTAATGTCTACTTCCTTACCAGTGGTCGTGCTCCTTAATTGCACTCGATGAGCCACGGCTCATTACGGCGTCGTGAATTAGTTTAATGAGCAAATCCCAGTTCAAACAATAACAGCAATCATTATTTCGATTCCGGCTACTCTGTTTTTTCTTCTCGACGCTCCCTCAATTGGATTGTCATTACCTTCGTAACAAGAGAGGCAAGGCAATGAAAGTAAAAGAACAATTTCTCTGCTATAATCAGGCTGTGTGATGACACGGAGGTGAGGGGGAGATGAAGCTGGGGTGCTTCATCGGTAAACTAATTTCAGAGGAGGCACTTCTTATAACTAGCCTAATGAAGCACAGGCAGGTCTCACACAGCTTGTGTGTTGGCTGATCATAATCATAAGGTGTGATATTCATGAAGCAAAAGTGGGCTCAAGAGGCCACTGAAGGGTTGGTCCATAGTAAGGACGTTTCATCAGAGCATGAGGGGCATGTGGTCAGGGAGGGGGTCGTCACAGACCTCTCTCAAACATAAATTCAATATTAGGAGAATCAAAAAACATTTTGAACCACCTGCTTTATATTGATCACAATTTCCTCTTTAATCATGTAGTTGTGGTAAGTAATGAGGAGGAAAAAATAGGATGGCACTCAGAATTTAAATTCAATTAAGCTTAATCCAAAATAAAACTCACGGTCCCTTTAGTCTCAATTTACAAGTTGGGTTGAATAAGCCAATTGAGAAATCCAGCAGATCTGGAGTTTTATAAGGATCTGCACCAAACTGATTTCATGTAAATGTGCTTGGTGGTTTTTTTTACTTGGAACTAAGAACACGCAGCTTACTCGGCAAAGTTCAAAGCTAAAAAATAAAGTGGTAAACAACAACAACAACAAAAACAGATACATGATGAGTTTCGTTTGCAGTAAGTCTAAGGTGGGCAGAATCTGTTGCAGCTTCAAATACGCATTCAAACGTGTGTTTCTGTTGGTAAACGTGCCAAAAGTCCTCCCTTACTTGCTGCAGTAGTACTACAGGACTAATACTAGCAGCAAGCACACATTTGTCATGACAACACAGGTTTGAGATCAGCTGCAGCAGGAACTGACTGTGACATCATCTTTTATCTACACAACTGGGACAAATAAACCACTTCTATGTTTTTAGATTACAAAATACACCTGGATGTCAGAAACCACTACATTTGAAATGCACATACATCAACTTGTGTCTTATTAATGGTCCTCTGAAGCGTAACCAGCACTTCACTGGTGACAATGAACCTCTGCAGGAGCGCAAAAGCTTCAGAGACAGATTGGAAAGTAACGGGTTTGTTTTTTTTTTCACCTTAAAACGTTTTCAAAATGATCAGAAATCACCTTAAATTAAAGTGATGGATGATAATAAAACACCACCCTGTTTGGCTGAGTGTCAAACGCACCCTTGGGAGTGTGGACAGTGTCATCCACAAACTATGGAAAGCTTATTCATCACACATGGACTTACCCTGATCATAAATGCGCACAGGACATATTTTATGAATTATTTATCAGGTCCACCCTCAGCTGCGCTCTGAGTATGAATCTGATACTCGATGGTTTTAATAATTTAACACTTTGTCACTTTTTTTTTCTATAGAGATGACTTTCACCCCCCTGAGGTCTACACGCCTTCACTTCGCCATTTTACTTCATACCTGTACATGAATTAAAGTGGACATTAATAATAGGACAGAACATGTAAATATGCGTAAAAACCAGCGCGTCGTTACCTCCGTTTCGAGCTGCACTAGTTCCATCGTGGGCCATGGCTCCGCGATTTGCGCGAGAGGCATTTTCGCAGGATTTTTCGATTTGCCCCCCCCACCTTCCTTAGCGGCTGTAGAAGGAATTTGGTCTCCCCGGGTGGTGTCGGCGCCGCTCCTGTCAAGTGCAACTCTCCGAGAAGCTCCTTCACTCCAAAGTCCAGGCAGTAGGGAAGATTTATCAGGACTTACTCTCTCCGCTTGGAGAGGGGGTAGGGGGGGGACGCGCAAAGAACAACAAAAGCTTTACAAACAGTAATCCTCCTCCTCGATGTGACTTCAGGCGTCGGGCGGTGGGTCACTTCTTGAGTGTGTTTCTTCAAAGTGATAATCCAGAGGAATTCACAAGGAAAAACCCCAACTCAGTCTGTCCAGGTACACGCCGGACACTCAGGATTGAGAAGCTGGGGAAGAGCGCGTCGTGGAGAGGTGCGACCCCTCAGACGGTTTTGCGCATGAGTGTAAATCCGCCTGAAGGAATTAGCCTTTTGCACTCGACGACTGTATCGGAACCTAACGTCTTCCTCCTTCTGTGATTTCTCCTCCCTAGTGGCGTGGAAAGACTCCTCTCCCTCCACCTGGCTCCAAAATGCGTGTTATGCCTCAGTGTGGCTCTGTAGTACTAACACGCTCCAACTCGGCCTGTTATTGGCCGACTCCAGAACGCTTCCATCCAGCCCACTTATCCGGTTGATCCGCCCAGATCCGATACCGCCATCGTGCGGCGAGGACATGAACTGCAAATACGTAATGCGAACCGCTCTTAGATGACAGCAGCAGGTGCATCAGAGCTGCATTGATTTTCTCGCCTTCATGGTCGGTCGTTAAAGTAAAGGCAATCAATAGCTATTTGGTTGCAAGCTATGAAATTAGGGATATCTCAAAATAAGCACTCGCAGCGTGATCCAGAGAGTGAACCTGTTTTCCTTTTTCCAAGCCTGGAGTGAAACTGATAGATATGTGAGAATGTGTCTACTGGCTTTAGAGCCTCAACATTCTTCAGGCCTGGTAACGAATTGTTACATAAGTTGCATAATTATATCTTCTTCTTTTCTTTCGGCTTTTCCCTTCAGGAATCGCCACAGCGAATCAGTTGCCTCCATCTAACCCTGTCTTCTGCATCCTCTTCTCTCACACCAACTACCTTCATGTCCTCTTTCACTACATCCATAAACCTCCTCTTTGGTCTTCCTCTACGCCTCCTGCCTGGCAGTTCAAAACTCAGCATCCTTCTACCAATATATTCACTATCTCTCCTCTGGACATGTCCAAACCATCTTAGTCTGTTCTCTCTGAATTTATCTCCAAAACCTCTAACATGTGCTGTCCCTCTGATGTCCAAAAGTTGCATAATATATCTCATGCAATAAATACAAGAGACCGGATTATGGGTCTTGACCAGTGTTGTTTGATTCTGTCTGCACATTGCATTCATGCAGCGCTCTTTTCAGTGACAACGGCTCTTGTAACGGTCCTTCTCATCTTCAGTGATATAAAGCAGCCCATCCACCCTCCACACTTCTCTGCTTCATTCACTGCCGAGTGGATTTTGCTGTTGGCTAGCTTTGGTTACTAATGGCAACTGCAGAGCATCAAACCACCTCGGCTTGGATGGATGAGATAAAATTTTGATTCAAATTGAGCTGAAGGTGGTGTGGTATTTCATGGAAATTAAAATGTATCATTAATTTGAAAGCTGCATGGCGCTCATGATGTATTACCTCTTGCCTGTCTTTAGATGGATTTGCTGTTATATAAATATTCTAATATTCTACTTCTAATCTGTTAAATATACCTTGTATGAATTACTCGGAGCTTTGTTTAAAATCACAGATCTGAAACTGGATCTTGATATATCTGTGAATTTTTGGACTTTGTATCCAAGCAAGTAACAAATAATACCTGAAGAGGCATCACACGTCACACATTGAATTCCCATTCCCACAGTTGATTTCAGTGCTTAGGAGTTGCTTACATAATCCATAGTTTTGAGGTGATATAACTTGTGTGAAAAGGATGCAGCAGATGTCTGTTGAAGCCTCTTTGGTGAGTTTTTCCTTCACAGAGAAGAAAGGGAAGCCAGCAGAGAAAGAATGAAGTTTGATGCACAACAACGTTTTCTGACAGATCCTTCTGACAGAGATTGGGAGGTAGGACTCCAGCACCAAGAGGCGGGTTCATCCATCACACTCACATCACTGGTGATACTCTATGTCATTGTTATCCCAAAATTCATTATGATTGATCAATTTGTTCCAGTGATGGATTTGCACCTGCCTTGGGAACACCCATGGCTCCTCATGCCTCTCTGCTCTTCATTCATCACACACTCCCCTCTCTTATTTCCCCTTCTTGTTGGAACAATAATCGTAACACATAAATGAATAAAATCGATCATGAAAAAGGAATACAACAAAAGGCCTGAGAATGAAGGCTGGGGCTACATTTTTTCAAAAAATCAACATGTTTTAGATGAAGGTCACTTGTGATGAGGAGAAATTGATGAATTGCAGAAGCAAATAATAAATCAAAAACTGCTGTGGTTTGGACTGACGCCTCTGACACTGTGGCTATCTGTTGTGAAGCACACTGCTGTTCCAGAGGGGCTCTCTACTCACATTCATAATGTTCCATGACGTCAAAAACGACATCGATGACTCATGGGTGTCTCCCATCCTACAACAGGGACTCCAGGGAAATCCTACCCTCACCTTGGGCTAAACAAGAAGGATCATGGGTAATGTGACTCATTCCAGTTCGACATGTGTTTGCGATGGAGTATAAGACTCCACCCTGACTCATGTTTGTCCTGGAGTGAAGTGTGTTTCCGGAAAAGCTGAGCTGCTCTCACAAAACAGATGTGACAACAGACTGGCTGCAAATCGGATAAGAGAATGCAAAGAAAGCATCTGTACCGCTGCAGTTTGTAGATATCTAATGTTTTAAGCTTTACAGACTCTATATTCTCATTGTGTAGAGGTTGTGTTTACTTATTTAAATGGTCTTACTCTTTTTGCAATCATATTACAGAATTACAGCAGCTGCTGCTGCAGAGCAGCTCTAAGTGGAATCTGTTCGGTTCCATTCAGGAAAACCTTCTCCAATCAAGCAGCTCTTCTGTGAAATGAGGATAGACCTGGGATTAGCTGCTCCATGACTGAAAATGTTCTGCCAACTTCAACATTTTCAGGAGACTCACCAAAATCCTGCTTAATCCAGTGACAGAGAAGCATTAACACTTATTTTTTCTCTTCTCATTAATTATGTTCTCAAATGTTTTTGTACATTTTATTCTCTCTTCACCTTTTTTTCCTGAAAAAACAAAAACAGAAACCTTTGCATGAATTTATAAATATACTGCTGGTGTTTCTCTTATTTAATTGTATAATTAATTTACCTTATTCATCCTCTATCACCAATCCATGGACGACATGAATGCGCTGCTGTGTTATGTATTGTATGTATTGTCATATCACTTTTATTCCTGTTTCTGATGTGGTTAATAACAGCAACAGGAGAACTAACTTACTACACTTCATAAATCACGTGATATGTTCATTCATGTTCATAAAAGCTACACACTCTTTCAGTGTGTGTTGGAATAATCTCACAATAATAAGTGGTCTACTTTTCACATCCTGCACTCCATCATAAGGATGAGTAAATCTGTATTGCATTGATACATATACATATATGTTAAATATTGTACACTTTGTTTAAGCACATCATTTAATCTGGCTGCGCTCTCAGATCTTGGATTCTAATTTCTGTTATTCTGAGCTCAATGTGGATCAACACAGCCAGAATCGATCAGCTGTCCAACAGTGGAGGAAGAATAATCGGCCAATCTCTGTGGATTGGGAGAATGTTCCATTCCAATGATTCAAAATTTCTCTGTGTCATAAAAAGATGATGAACAAAGAGTGTTTTTGTATTTGGATCATTAGAGGGATTATTATTTATCACAGAAACAAATAACTGGATGGTTGCAGATGAGGAGGCGAGTTTTGATCTTTCACAGAAATAAAGAGAGAGGAAGATGCCAATGGTTTTACAAAATGATCCATTGTTAGATGTTAAATACAGTGTAGTTTTCTTGTGTTGTTTTAACTGTTTTTATTTTTTTTAAAGAGTAATAGCACTTTAGGTTTACAATAGTCTGGAGACTCCTTGATCTAATGAGCATCAAGTTTAAGCAACATGTTTGGGCTTGAATTTGTGTCTCTGGTATTCGGACTAGTTAAAAAAGGTGGGGCAAGCAGAAAGTGTACATGCGAAACAACCTCCTATAGAATGAGTTCAGCACAAACAAGCTAACAGCAATGCATGATCATCAGTCTCACAAAGAGACAGATAAAACCACTGAAGTATAGGAATATTTTGTCATGATCACACTATGTTTTCATTTTTTGTTTGTTAGTTCTTTTGTTTTTTGGAGGAGTTATTGTTTAGGGTGGTAAAAAGAAAAAACAAACAAACAGAGCAGCATGAAGTCACTACATTTACCACATGAAATGCTGCTACCGTCAGGACAGCACCACTGCAGCAGACTGTTCAGGCACATGAGGTAGTCATGGAGATTCTTTGAGCAAGAACGGACAAGAATTTTGCAACCCATTGGCTTTCTTTTATCCAAGATCAGATTAGCAGCCTGACTTTCAGGCTCCGTTGGGTTCCGCTTTGTTTCAGCAGAGCCCTTCTTGACACGGCAGAGGATCATAAAAGAAAGAAATCTCAAAGGTCAAAACCCGTTTGCGATACACCAAGAAAATTAGCCAAGAATAGCGTTTTCAAATGAATTTTTTACTTAGAATTTTACTAATAGATGACAATAAAAGCCATAAATACTACAAAACAGAGATAAAAACCTTCATGATTTCGGTAAATCATACATGTTTGATGCAAATGTAAAGAGGCTATTTCACATGGTCCAACCTTCTTCAAGATAGACAAGAAGACTTTTTTTTGTATGGAGGCAAAATTAATTCTCTGTAAATATTTGACAGCATTGAACATGAGGCCTATATAACATGTACACTGGGACATGGTGCCATTTTACCTGTTGACATACTGTATATCTGACTTTTCCACTTCCACATTCTGTCTCTTGGTTCAAAGAGATTAACAGCAGGTGGTGCCAGATGACAGAGGGTGTCTGTCTTTCATGACCTCATCCTTTCTGTCAAACAGTGCCCTTTACTTCTATGATAAATTTCACAGATGATTTAAGAGAAACTGTGCCGGTGATTTCCTGATGCGCTCAGAACATCCATTATGATTCATTTACAAGAATCCTACACTTAATGGGATGAGTATTATTGGAGCTAATATACCTCCAAATATATGGAAAACTAGCAATTTGATCAACAACATTTATTGTCTGTACGGTACTGTTATGATTTGGAGTCTCCTTGTATAAAGGTATAATATACGGGAGGTAAATATTAAACATAAATGAACTTTGAACCCTAAAGCTAGTCAGTGCTGGACTGATTCTGAAGTACATATGAACGATCAATAACAAGAGTTAATGTGTTGCAGGGTTTTTAATTCCAAAGAGACCAATACTTCCCTGTGACTAACCACAGATAACAATGCGATACACTAACAGCATATCTCTGTTCAATCATGAGTCATAAACTGAATATGTTTGTGTGTTGTGAACAATTACTCATGACAAAACTGTTTCTCATGGAATTATCGCACCTATAAATAGATTGTCAAGTAGAAAATGCTCTCATATATCTTGGGCATTGGGTGTTCATGAAACATTGATGAATTTGAGGCAAATCTTTCTTTAAATATCAGGTCGTTTCCAGAGAATTCCTGAGAGAGCAGCATGACCAGTGGACTTGAAAAAAGAGGATTATATGCTGGTGCATATAATTGCACCAGCAGGAACACTGCTGGTGCAATTAGTAAAGCGTTCTGCCCACATTAATGATAACAACAGCAACAACAAAACAATAAAAATAATGACAATAATATTAATAATAATAGTGATAATAATAATAATGATAGTAATAATAATAATAATAATAATAATAATAATAATAATAATAATAATAATAATAATAATAATAATAATAACAGTAATATAATAATAATAATAATAATAATAATAATGATAATAACATTAGTAGTTCATTTTGGAGTACTGTTAAAAAGTAGTTAACGTTACGTTAGTTTTAATGGTTGCTATTTATGATATACTGTATATTTACAAACACACACGCGCGAACTTTGTTATTATTATTGCTGTATTGACTCCCATCACATAGTACAGGTGTTGTGTCCACGCCTCACCTCCACACACGGCGCTGCCTCCGTTGCGCGCATGACGTCATAACGCACGAAGACGTGGAAATTTTTGAGTCATAAAAACATTGCAGCACCTTCGACACGCGCACGTACACTTCATTCCTCCAGGTGTGTGTGTGTGTGTGTGTGTGTGTGTGTGTGTGTGTGTGTGTGTGTGTGTGTGTGTGTGTGTGTGTGTGAGGGGGGGAGGGCTGGAGGAGGGAGGGGTCTCGCTCCTGTTGCGCAGTGCCAACACAGGGGGGGCTCTAACCTACCTGTGTGACTCTTACCTGTACCTGTGGGTAGGACCGCCACTCGTCATCGTCCGACTCCAAATCAGGATCAACTTTTCCTTCTTCCTGCAGTCCTGAGAGGTAGAAATCGGCCAGGACGGCTGGGAGCTGAAGGAGCGACTGCACCAGGACTCCGAGCATGGAGCCGATCACGTCGTGGAGCGAGGAGCGAGTCAGCCAGTGGCTCCAAGGTGATCAACATATTGCACTTCTCCTCTTTATGCCTTGATCGCCTCTCAGGTACTTTGGCTCGGACGGGAGAGTCAAAAATAGAGTCGCCGCACAAATCCGCTTGGAAGTGAAAGGTGGAGGTGGAATGAGGAAGTGGCCTGCGCGCAGGGAGAAACTACAACCTACTTGTTGTGATCAGAATTTGTCGCGTTCAGTGGACTGATTTACCTATATCTCCTCTGGCTCAGATTCACACACCCCACGGAGAGTTCACTGCCCACTGTAACGCACGGTGCATGGATTAATGCGCTCATGTGCTGCTTTACATGGAACATATCACGGCCTGTCGGCCAAGAATGGGCAGCCGATGCTGGACTTATAGGGTTTTAGGTAGATCTGGTCCTCAGGGAGCCTATTTCCGTTCTATTGGCCCCTATAAGGTACTCTAATTTTACATTTAAGAAGGAATAATTTGCTCCTAATCTGTACTATTTCCAACTGCTTCTTAATCTATATTAAATCAAAGTAAAAGGTCAGCATTTGCATCTAATTAAATAATGTAAAGAAGTTATTCACTTTTTATCCTATATAATAAAACATTTAGGACAGTGAACTGAGCTTTTATTTTGAAGTGCTCTTACTTACTAAGTATTATTTTTTTATATGATATATGTATTTATATGCATATGTATTTATTGTGCATTTTGCAAGTGATTTAATATAGTCAATTTATTCAATCGATTGTCAGTAATTGACTGTATCACTAATGATGTCACTGTAATTTACTCAGATCTACATCCTCTAAAATTGAGTAACACCCAAATTGGTCACCCAAGAAGTCTGTTTCTAACATTTAAAAATCACCTGTTAGTCTTTTGGTAGTTCATGAAAAATATGATTTCCATTTAGGCCGTCTCGGAACCTTTTTTTTTTTATCTTCTTGCTATTCACAGAGACATAAAATTAAATTTTACACAGTGGTGCAGTGTCATGAGTTGTCCCAGGCTGGGAATTTTTATTTTCATTGGCGTATTATTTTCTATGAGAGAGTAATGTTTCATCAAAAGAGATCATCTGCTGTCATACCCCTGGTTATACTCCGACTGAATCTGCCTCTACATGATTTGACGTCTATGTGGGATTCCCATTCATACTAGAATATTGCATATGAATAAATCAGCATGTATGTGCTTTTGTGTCTTGCTTTCAGGTCTGGATGCCCCCCTGCACCAGTACCCGGTCTCTGATTGGCGTCTATCAGGTCTGGATCTGCTCCAGTTGACCTCTCATGACCTGGAAAAGTTGGGTGTATATAAGATTGGGCACCAGGAGCTCATACTGGAGGCTGTGGAGAAGCTCTGCTCTCTGGTGAGGGCGAACGCAGAATCGTGTGTTTGTGTACAGTGTGTATCCATAGCAGTGTATCCAAGGGGCTGCATGCTGTGTGTGTGTGTGTTCTCTGGATATTTGCTGAGCAGTCATCCTCCTGTCTTGCTGTGATGTTGTATATGTTCTGATATTAGAAGACAGTGATGTATTTATCATATCACTGAGCGTTGATGGTGCCTGATCTTGATGCAAAGGGATGTTACTTTGGATGAATCCAGAATCCTCAGCTGCCTCTTATTGTTTCAAATCTGACGTACACTCAGGACCTTCATTGACACTTGACAAGTTTCATCATAGTGTCACGTTTACATCCACTTTTAAAACAGAACACGTCGCAGTAACAACAAAGCAGCTTAGAAAAACTAAAATATTTACCTTATTTTTCTGGAAAACATCACTATTTATGCTTTAACTGTTAAAAAAGAAGCAGTTTTATCACAAAAGCATTTGCTTAAAGCACAACATGCAAATTTTGTTGTTGGCTAAAATCACACCTGCTTTCTTGTTATACATTCTCCCCTTTGCAGGATTAATTTTCTTTCCTGTCCTGTTTTAGAGGGAGTTTGAGAACACTTACATAGTGAAAGTGTGTGTGTGTGTGTGTGTGTGTGTGTGTGTGTGTGTGTGTGTGTGTGTGTGTGTGTGTGTGTGTGTGTGTGTGTGTGTGTGTGTGTGTGTGTGTGTGTGTGTGTTTCATCACAAGGGCTAATAAAGTGGGACAGTCACAGTGAGGGTTTCAGCTCTTGGGGTCTAAAGTTTAGGCTGGTTGAACTACTTGTTGTTTACTCGATCTGAGCGGAAAGTTGTTGAGGGTTGTTGTTGGGTTTCACCCAAAGTCTGTATAAATGAGCATTAAAAAAGAAAAATATGTTTTATCATAGATAAAGTATATTATTAATGTGAGTAGATTTTGCAGGCCTATAGACACTAGTGTGTCTGTTGCTCCTGTCTCTGTTTTGATGCTCCGTGAAGCGCTAACACTGAGCTTATTCATGATAAAACAACCATCAGACACTCACATGGAACAGACCAAACACATTCTAGTATATGCTGCTGACACAATTAAAAACTCAAGCATTGGTAAGACTACGAAATGTTCATGGCCACTTGTTGACAAAAAAACCTTCTGGCTAGTTGATGTTCATAACAAAGCCAGACAAGACCAAATCCCTCGACCATCAATTCAAGCTCCTTCGTCACTCGTAGTCGAGTTTCGATTCTGCTGGACAGGAAACTGTATTAACAAGCAAAAAGAGAGATGACGTCTCATTCTGTGAGGATTGTTTTTTGTCCTGTGCTGCTGTTTGATGTGAGAGCCGTCTCTGATATTCAGTCCATGATAAAACCTCCTCTCTCTAACGTAATAAAACTGGAGCCTCTAGTATGATCGTAAAGTTGAATCAACACCTCTCGAAAGCAGTTCCAGTAAATTGTGAACATTATAATGCTCATGTAGGGAGGATTAATTGCACGACTGTTCTGCGAGATTGTGTTTTCGTTTTGGCTAAGTGGCCCTGATGCCTGATGGTAGATTGGAGGAAAGACAGGGAATATATAAAGCTGCATCGCTGTGATCTTGCAGGCAGTTGTCTATTGTTTGTATCACTGAATCACATCCTTTAACAATGAGAGTAATAATAATGTGATAATATGATTTAACAGGTTCTATGAAAAGCCTACAGTACTCTTTAAAGCATTGAAACAGGAAGATTGAGTCTTCCACTGGTTAAGGGACTCATTACTCCAGACTTTGGTTTCTACTTGATTTTTCTTGGAGACTTTAGGCACCACAGGTATCTCAGCATCCTGGGAGTGTATTGTTTTGGTGGGGTGATAGTGCACAATGTATTTTTAATGGCTTAATGCAGAAGAAGGATTTCAAATTCTATTCTGGATTTTAAAGACAGCAAATGCAGAAAAACTATGAATGGATATACATAATCTGCAAAGAAGCAGTATTCTGGTTCAGACAAAGAGCCTTGAGAGACTTATTGGGACAGCCGGATTGCAGGGAATAACAATAAAGCAAGCGGTAAATAATAAATACAATAAAATCAATGAATCTGTCTGCATTTGAGTGAATTTACGTCAGAGATTCAATTGAAGCTCCACACAATGAATTTAAATTGGTCTGAGTTAAGTATTGGAAAACGATGTCATTCAGGTTTTTATGTTATTAAGAGATGTCTGAAGTCTGTTTAGATTAATCTGGCTTCATTGGTGACTATAGTTGTGTCATGTGCATGATATTAGAAATCTATGGAATGTTTCCTAGTAATATAACTGGTAGTCAGACAGCCTGTTAATAAGGACTGATTGATGACATGGGGTAGAATAGTCCTAACTCAGGGTGAAACAACTTTAAGCTGAGGTGGGGTGAGGAAGACTGTTCATTGTTTAGATGAAAAACTAAAGGAAGGTGGCTGCAGAGAGTACAGGTACATAAATATATACTAGGTCTTATAGTTGTTTTAAGTTTTGTGTATTATGTCTCTCATAAGAAGGACTTTGTCACCAGATAATCAATGAAGTCATTACTGCCGATCAGCATGAGAATACTAGAGCTAGGGCTTTCTCTCAGCTTGAGCACTGCTGAAAAGAAACCTGGGTTGTTCCTGTTTTCCTCCCTTCATCTTCAGTAACATGCTGCTCTGACATTGCAGAGAGCCATCCTGTACATTTTAGGATTCTCTTGTCAAGTGAAATAAGACTCTTCCAGTCTAATTTGATGTCGTTTTCATTTTTATTTAGTTTTCAATTTTGTATTATTTGGTTTAGTTTGTGAGTTTGAAAATTCTTAATTCAAATGCTATTGAATAATTAACAAGACTTTTGTAGTAAGATTGTTAAATGTTCAATTTCAATGCCATGTGTGAGAACAAAGTTGAGGGGGTGATTAAAACAGAGTTTATGTTCAGGCTGAAACCAATAAAACCTACTAATGAGGAAGTGTCAAGATCATTGTATTCTACATGAATACAATGGTATTCATGTAGAACGAATACCATTGTATTGGTATGGTATTACCTACATCAGTGACTTTGTCTGTTGGAGGCACAAAACAGAATTCCAACAAAAATGCAGTTGGCTATAGAGTTTTTTTATGTTGGGAATGAAAGACTGTGAGCAAAGCTTTGCAATGAATTACAGTTGAGAACATATTTGAGGACTGATTAATAATCTGGGGTTGGAAATGACTGTAACTCCACCTCCCTGGCTGGAATGTGAGGATTATTTTGACTGGGTGACATATTCTTCATGACATCGCTACTGTATGTTTCATTAAGGCAGATCTTGAGTGGCGGTGTTAATGTTCAGTCTCCTTGCATTGTGGGTAGATAACTGTCTAATATAGGTACACAGAGGCTTGTTTTTAGTTTACTAATAAATCTGATCTGATGTTTAGATATGAGACCTGGATTTTATCCAAAGTGGGGTGAATGCCATTTGTCCTAATCAGCCCAGGCTTTCTCCAGAATTTCTACAAAGACATTGTTTGCTGGACACGTATTTGAGAGGGAGTTAGTGAATAATAAACATGTGGTCAGAAGAGCTGAATAGGTATAGGTAGACAGATAGGTTTTGAATTAACTATGACAGAATATGCGTCATGTGACCGGTGTGTGTTGGCGTGTGTTTGCTCTCCAGACATACGGTATCGGCGGTGAGAACCTGCGCTGCCTGACGGAGAAGATGCGTGCCATCTCTCACACGCTTCAGATGGGCATCCAGGGCCGCTGGCGCCTCAACAGCTACGATGGACGCACCACGACCAAGCTGCCTGCTGGCGTTCTGCAGGTTGTGGTGGAACTCATCACCTCTGCCAAAGGACTCTTCTCTTTGCTCAACAGGTTAGTAAAGAAGGGCCCATCTAACCCATAGACATTAAAAGCTGCCAATTGTTCTCTAATTTATATTATTTTTTTCAATCATTGGTTGTATTTGCTCTTTACTTGTTCTTCCTTATTACTAAAACTGACACCTGTTGACTTTCTCAGATCCCTAATTTGTCTTTACTGCTTTTAGTAACAGTGCGAAATGTGTTAAATTGCAGTGAGTCTCTCCGTTTTACGTCCAAACATTTTAATATATAATCAATATAATCCTTGTCTTTCCAGATATGAGTTTTTCAGTGGCAACACCACCAGCAAAAATATATTCAGCTGCTGCAAAGAATTGGGAGACATTGTCCACAAGGTTGGTTTCACGAAACTTGTGACTAACAACAATTAAAATAACTCACATAGTTCAAATGTGTCTCATTTAAACTGGTATTTTCATGCTAACTGAAAGTATAGTTCAATTAATTACGCTCCACTTTCATTAAAACATGAGGTGTTTTATCTAAGGAGGAACCACATTTCTAAAAGAGGAACTACATCCTCTGGTGTCGTTGCTTCTGTTCTTTTTCGGCTGAAACCCTAAAATGGGAAAAACAAGCGCACACCCATACACCCTGCTCCTCAGCTTAGCTGGGTTAACGTATTCTTTATCTTTGCATTCCTGGCATACTTGGAGGCGGCTCTTCCTTGAAGACGCATTTGCTGAGAGAATCACCTGATAAGACAACTGGATTTTTTTTTGTTTAGTCCTATATTAGTGTGAAAATGTGTGAAAAATGGGACGAAAAGGACAATTGGTCACTGGATGAATGTAACTGTGGCTGAAAAATGTGAGCAGGTAGTATGAGAGACAGGCCTGGATATGTTGTAATGTCTGCCTTGGGGAGGATGGGAGGGAGGGAGGGAGGAGGGAAGCAAAGGAGAAGGCTGAGAAAGAAGGCGGAGACTAAGAGGAAGGGATTGCGGCTCTACTGTTGAATGACTTTTTGATTCCTGGCGGAGTGCAGGTCGCTCTGGGAACGGCAAGGAGCAACAGACCAAAACTACTGAATCGGATGTTGTAGTGACTTATGAGATAAAAGCCTGAACCAAGTGGCGTGGAAAGATAGGGAAAAATAAGATAGTTAGTGGGGGACGGAGAATTAGAGAGTGTTAAGTCAGAGGTAGAAAGTGGGTGAAAGAGGATGCTCGGTATTCAGTGGAGTTTATAAATAGTCCCCTGTAGCCTTCTCTGGACGCCTGCCCAGCACGACAGGTACAGCTCTCACCTCTTTACTCAGGTAAATCTCCACAAAGTGATTTACTGCCTTGATACTTTCCTTGACAGCTCATGTACAGGTACACCGCTGGTGCTTTATTTCTTGGTTATACCTTGTAAGATTTTATTTGATTTGATGTTAAAGGTCTTCCAAACATCATTCAAGACCTTTGGGGAAGAGTGGTAGAACAGGTCTACTGGATGGTAATGTGACAAATGAGAATTGTGCGTTGGTGTGTAGTAACAGTAATATTACTCTTGTGGGCCAGAGATGAAGGAAGGAAGTGAGGATTTCAGAGTTATCAGGCTTGTTGGTTCTGAGGGAGGTGAATCAAACTGGGACCTGTTAACTCAGATGTGTGGCACCGGGTGAGGGATTAACACGTTATAAAAAAAAAACTTTGCTGCTTTTGTTGTCGGTCCCTCTCAGAGGAGGATCATAGTTTGGTCATGTCTGTCTATTGTTTGCTCAGTTCCTGTTTTTGAACTTGTATTTGTGCACGCAGGTGTTGTAAAGGTATGACTTACTGTCAATAATGAAGTAGCATCATAGGGACAACAGTTTGAATTACTTCATAACATTAGGAGTGATTGGGCTTTGCTCAGCAGCTGTTTTGACTGGTTCTGGTTAGTTATTAATTAAGAAAACCTCTACATGTGCTCTAAAAGGTCAGTTTTGGACAGCTGAGAGGCCGTTCGTCCGTTTGTGGCAGGAGAAAATGAGAAATGCACAAGTGGTTCAAGGCCTCATCTGTCAGTTAGACTGTCATCACAGCATTATAAGTCTGGAGGCAGGGGCTTTCTAGGAAAACACACTTACACCCACTTGTAGGATGTACTGTAAAACTTAATCACGTCACACACACACTTGTCGTCAGCAGTGTAGCGCCCACATACACAGACACAGTCATTATCACAGCGTCTCTAGATTTGCCCCTGGCTAACAGATGCTTGCATCACTACCCCTGCCATGGCTGTCAAGACAACGTGGCCTCATGTCCTTATCAATGGAAGATACATCAAACCTTTCACACGACAGAAGGCGCTGTTGTTTCTGGAAGCCCTTTTAGCGTCTGGATGCTGCTCCACGCACCCTGAGGGTAATCAAGGTCAGTAGTCAGCTGGTGTTGTCAGGACCCGACGCCGGAGTTGTCAAGTCTGTTTCGCTCAGTGTGCTTTGAGCCAACTGAGCAAGATAGAGAGACAAGGCAGAAAAAAGCTCCAACTGTGAATTTGGATGATGTTAAGGTATGTTAGTTCATATTGAGTCTAGACAAGTAAGGTCTATTAAATATTTTTTGATCTTAAGAAAATGTGATATTTTGAACCATGAATAAGGAAAGCTTACCTTCAACCAGTTCAGGTATTTAACGTTTGAAGTTCAAATTATTGATATATGATGTTTTTTTTGGTAATAGAAAAATATTCTAACGGAGAAGGACATATTCAAAACTGTGAAATATTTGTTAAAGAAGCAATGATCAACGTCTCTGCTATCACAGGATTTAATTTTAACTTGGGCTGCAGGAAATGAGGGGCTTTATATTGTAATGCAGAATGGAAATATGACTTTGGGAGAAGTGGTACAGTTTAAAGCAAGGCCTTGAATATGGACAGAAAGCAGGTGTGTGTTATCACAGTGGTGTCTTCCAGTCTTTTTATAGTGGGTCTGAGACATGGTGTCAAATAGATAGTATCTACCGCTGTAGTCCAAGTATGCAAAGAGAGATTTCTGATCAGTAAGTGCCCACACACACACCTTTGTTTCTGCTCGTCTGCATTTTTAAAAGAGCGTTACAGCGTCAAAATAGCTTGTTTTTGTTTCCAAGACCACTAGTTAGAGGACAGCTTTTAGACACAGAGTGACGCTGTAAAGATAGTTCACTGATCGAGCCAAGTTAGAAAAACACAAGACCTTTCTTCTGATCCAGTGAAGGGGGTGCAGGTTCATTTACTTTGCAGGAAGAGGGAAGAGTATTCTGAAGGAGTTTTGTCCTTCTCTGTCAACATTTCTATAAAGAGAACCTAAACCTTAGCACATTTAGCATGGTATTGTCTACTATTTATTGATGGACTACAGTACAGTTGTGGCTAATATGTAACTGCTATTGCTACAAATTGTGGAGTTAAAGGTCAACCTTGAATGCCAGTCTGTGATTTTTAAGCTGTTGTCTGGCACAGAACAGGTCAGTAGGTTCTATATAAAGAAATTATGATTCTTCTGTAAGAATTAATCCACCCCTGAAATGCAAGAAAATGCTGTTTTCTAACACCTTGGGCTGCTTTAATCGCCGAACAACTGAAACGATTCATCTCTGCAGCCGCTGACACTCTGTAAATCCTGTGTTCTTCAGTTGCGCTGGGGGCTGTTGGGGACGCTTGACTTTTGTTAAATAATCCCTTCAATTCAGAGAGTGTTTAGGTGTACATGCACTTGTGGTTGCGTATGACAAACTCAACAGTTTCTTTGTGCATCAAACTTGCTCTCAGTGAGGAAACAGTAGTGAGCCTTTTGGTTTCAGGTCTGCTGTTCTGGTTTCCCATGGCACCTAAATGATCGTATGCAGGTTTTTAGGGCAAGTCGACCTGTTTCCCACCTCCAACATGTAAATGTCATGTTTCCTGTTCGGGCAGGGTTAAAAACAAATGTACAGTATGAGGAGTTTTGTCAATTATGTGGATGCCTTCAGTGACACTGCGTCGATAACGTGAATTAGAGATTCCACATGTTGCTGTGTTTTATTATTTACTCCCACTAGTAGTAAAGATCACCTTTGGATCTGGAATTTAGAGCTATTACTATTAACAGGTTAAATGTGTTGCAAATAGCAAATACGTCCCGCAGGATAGATTGTAATAATTAAAACCAAGTCATCTTTAAATTAATGGCCTCAGCTGTACTTGGTCATCCAAAGTGCACTGGTGTCACGCTTGGAGTGTCCCTTGCCTCTCGCCCATGTCATTTGGGGTAGTCTCCAGCAACCCCTGTGACCCGCAAAAACGGGAGAAGCAGTCAGAAAGATGAATGAATGATTGGAAATGAATAATTTAGCATAAAAACAGGCTAAATTAAGCTCAACATTGCTTGTAACATATCAGCATTTAGCTGTCGAGCTAATTGTGACTCGGCAAAGATGTTGCCATTGTGGCTGTGGACTTATTGTTTTCTCTCATTTTCTGTATATAATCCTAAATCTTTTTACAGCCTGATTTACACACATCTGTTTACGCTGCTAATATTTTGACAGTGCAATAAGCATCCATCTGATGAAGGTCGCAGCCTCAGCCTGGGTTTTATTTTTAGCGAGTTGCTTGTTGAAATTCTGCTTAAGTGCTTTATTGGTAGAGTGACAACTTTTAGTAATTTAACTTTTTACATGGCATTGAAAAATGTTGAAAAAATGAAATAAATAAACAGAAATAACAAATTATGAATTTGAATTTTGGAATTTCAAAGCGCTTTAATGAATGCTGTGTAACAGGTTAAGAGTCTTGTGTTCTCAGCTAACAAACTTAGCATTTGACACTGTTATAGCTTATGGCTGTGGCAATTATCTGCTTGAGTAGGGATCAAGATAAAGATCTGAATATCTTTAGGTATTTACACCCAACCTTTAGGGGTTTGTTGTGTAAATCAATCTATCATAAATTCTCTGTCTATGCACTATGCAGACTTACATCCCCAGAGGGAAACAGCAGCGGATCAGCAGATCAGCTGAACTGACCCTACCCTCCCTCAGTTATACCCCTCCCAAAGTCCCACAGCCTTTAATTAGCACAGAAATCCAATCGTGTTCACTGTTGATCCTCTCTTACATTTCACAGGGATTAATTTCCCTCTGCAGTTCCTTCTCTTTCCACCAGCTCTCTTCTGCAAGTGAACTTAGGAAGCAAAGGCATGTGACATACATTCTGTTTAGCGATGCAGTGACGTTTTGTCTTCCAACGTATTTCATCAGTCAGCATCAGTGCCTGTAAGGTCAACTCCTTCATCGCAGCCAGAGATGAGAGTTTAGTTCCAGTCTACTGACTTTAGACTGTGACTGTGACATTGGCTACTGATTCCTTGTATTTAGTGTGCATGTTCATATAAAGTGTACACACATGTGCTTGTGGAGAATTAACTCTTGATGTAAAAAGAAATTACACACAAATATGATCGATTCTGTCACATTCCTGTTTTATTTTTTAATTTTATTTTATTCATGCACCACATCTATGGTAAGACATACCATCAAAGTGTCTGTCTCTACCAGTTTGCCTTTCACTTCCTGACTCGTACTGAGTAGAGGAAATGGAACATAAGATTGGAGTCAGTCTGTCCCATGGCCACAAATCCATATTGAACTCGCTGCTGTTTCCTTTTTATCATGTTGTTCTACTTTTTTTAGATGTACCTAATGCGTCTTCATTCATTTAACAGGATATCACCGTCTATGAAAAAGAGAAGGACATCATATCTGTGGTAAGTGTGCCAAATATTGATGTTTTTGCCTACTTTATTTTGATATAGGTAACATAGGATTTTAAGGAATCTGTATCGGCAGACGTGGAGCATAACATTCATGCTTGTGCTGCCAGGAGTGTATAATAACCTGAAGCTAAGAATCTCTTGATCTCAGTCATTCTAATGAGCAAGGCTCATTTAGTAGCTCAGAACAGACAAACTAAACATGTTTTTAGTTTACCTCGGGAGGAAGAGGCAAGATCATCCCGATCCAGATCCCAGTAAATCAGACACACTTGACCTTTAAGGATTGTATGAGACACATACAGTATAATTGCCAATGCTTTGTCTCATTCTCTAGTGTCGTCAGTTGGTGGCCGTGTGTGATGACATCCTGAACTCCAGCTCTGAGGTGCTTCTCACCAACACCGCTCAGCTGGAGAGTGTCGACCTGGTGCCCGTGTCACCTGGTGATCAGCTGGTAAAGCCTCCCCACCTTTCATGCCTCTGACGTTAGTCATTAGAAATGCTTTACCGCCATTATAATATCATTATGACATGTGTGAATAATAACTTTCTGACAAATAAATTATATTCAGTCATTCGTTCAGTATTTTCTCCCTGTGATGAGTAAAATCTCAGTGAACGTTTCCAAACTGCATCCTAAATGCTGAAGATATATGACCAATATTCAGTCATAATCACAACCCACAAGAATTCCTTTAGCTCTGTTTATTAATTTTGGAAGAATAGCATTTGTTCATTTCATTATGTGTGCAACATCTCACTTCCTCTCACAAAAATTTTTTTTAATTACAACTATTCCAACCAACAGCTTTAACAAAATTGTATCAGATACAAGCAAAAAAGTCATGCAGTTGGGAACAACATCATTAAAAAATTAAAAATTTGTAATTAAAAAAGAATCAACAAATGTCTTATTGTTAAAATCCTTTTAAAAGTGCCTCATACATTTTCTGCATGAATTTGCCATCATTTGTTTCCACACATCTCTTCTTTCCTCTCAGTGAAAGTTCCTCCTGTACCCTGTATTTTTTTATTTCTCTGTTAGACCTTCTTTCTCATGTCGTTGTTCTTTGCATATAATTTTCTGTTCCTTCCTCCTCCTAAGGCCTCAGCCTTTATTCGGGACGTGCAGCTGTTTTTTTTGCTTATTACATATCATTTTGTGTCCTTACAACTAAATAGCTGTGCAATTTTTTTGTTTGATACCAATTTGCTTCCTCCTTTCATCGGTACAAATAGTTCATGTTGGATAATAGCTACATTTTACAGTCTCCCTCTATTGGCCTCATTAGCAAACATGCTCCACTTCATCACCTCTGAGACAAATAAAATGTTCATTTGTTTTCATGGCTGCATCTGTATCTTGCCAGCTGCAGGTGTGTAAAATCTTTTGTGAAATCTTTGCAATATTTTCACACTGGGGGACGATAATTTGCACAGATGTGCGCAACAGCTAGGAACAAAATCAGGAATTGACTGGACCATCATCACCTTAGATGAGGTCAGATTTCAAAAGGAAAATAATGAGAAATAAATATGTAAGGAAAACAGGATTTGTAATTAATTAATCTAATTAATCGCATTTTAATCTCATAGCTGCCAAATAAAGAATTTGAATTCGAGGACATTAGCAAATTGCAGTGCATGACTAATCAATAGAATACACCAAGAAGAGACAATTTGAAATCCACATTTTTATTGGTTAAGTGTGCTTTATAACTGATATGCAGCGTAATTAATTAATCTAATTAACGCGTTAAACTTACAGCCCTAATATATATATATATAAAACATAATTGTTCATGTCATTAAAATCTAAAAGTGAAAGCTACGTTTTATTCCTGAATTTTCTCAAATTTAGATTCATTCTAGTCACAGATGTAGAAATATAAGATATTACATTATCACTGTGGAAACACCTTTCTTTATCTCTCCAATGCACATTTGATAAATACAAGACACCATAATTAGTTTGAACATGTGAACATGTTTAATGTCATTAATGTATAAAAATGTATCTAATTAACCATCAAGATAAGCCTTAATGAAAGTTTATGAACGCTAAACTGAATTAGATTTCAATTTAAATTTTTCTTGCCGTATAATATCTATTTAATATGATTAAAAATAATCTATCAAAGCTATCTGGAACGTAATTCCAGGCTGAAACATCAATACATCCATTGAGGTTTGCTACAGCCACCACAGGCATCCACATATCTTTGGTGGCTGCAAGAGGACACAACTATGAGTCCATGATTAGGAATCTTTTCGACATTGCAGGTTCAAATGTGTTTAACATCCATCTGTTTGTCACTGTTTTAGGGGATTGAGGTGACGTCCACCGGCTCCAGTACCCACTATGTGACTGGAACAGCTGCTGAGGTTAGACGCTCTCATTTATTCTCCTGCTGTCCAGCCACACAGAGATAACTGTGGCTGACATCTTAGTGCTCTTAGCCAGTTCTCTGAGGAGTGCATGACTCAAACATTTACGCATCTTGAACTCCAGGCCAAAAGTTTGAATTCAATTGCAGCTCGCTTTTTTTTTTTTTTTTTTGCAAACGCCCCCTGAGAGGACATCCTAAATCCTTACGGTGTTTCATTTCTTCAACCAGTCATGTCTTGTTACTGTTTATTCATCTCCTCTCAGATTTAGGGCTGCCAAATACATATTTCACATGTTCCTTCTGGGTGTTTCCTGTAGAAGGAACCTGGAGAGTGTCTTTGGTTGTGAGGAGCAAAAAAATAAATAAAAGACAAAAGAATCACCAGCTTTTGATTTTTCATCAACTCTTGTCTGTGTTGGCAACAAAAATAATTTAGTTGTTGTGTGAATAGGCACACTGGGATGTCTTTCTCTGGCATGAATCGAGCTCTCCACAGTTTAAGTATGAAATTTTAATTTGGATAAATTTTTTATGGAGGCATGAACTGCAGAGGGAAACTTTGGTTTGAAATTTTATTTTTAGATGCCAGCTTTCTTTTCTTCACTAGTTTGAAATTGAAAACAAAGTGAGCCCTTGTACAAATACTTTGCACTAATAAATATCTATTCCCGACTACAAACATGCAAACTGTTCGTAAAAAGGAAGTCCCAAACGCATAATGACTTCTTTTACAGTTGTAACCAACAAAGTACTTTCCATTTTACTCTTAATAATGCTATGATTTATAGTAGTAGGCAACTGTTTTTCTCTTTTTATAAGCATGTAAACTAAAAAGCATAAACTAGTTTAATTTGATAACTTCATAGGAGATAGTTATTAAATGGATAGAAGTGCAGGGAAATGTAGTTCAGTGTGTTTATTAGATTCAAACTAGTGAATGTGCTTGTATGTTGATGTTAACTATAGTTTAATTGATTTTACTTCTCCCCTCAAATAATGTCAACCCATGGAAAGACATTATCTTCTGAGAATAAGCAGAATAAGGGGGCCTGTATGAGTAAACCCAGGAGTGATGGAGGAGTCTCTGTGTGGGGACGGCTTGTTAAATGTGTTTGAGGGCAGCTCTCCAAGGGAAAGGGAAGTTGCAGATGTTATTTTTCCATGAACAACAAAGCACGGTACCCTCCATTCATCTGCGGCTGCAGTTACATCACTATGACTGACTGCCAACAGGAGACGTGTGAAAACACCTGTATAATTAAGAACCAACCTGTGTGCTAGTAGTGTAATGTGTCCACAATGGAGGACAATCAGCTCTGTGTTCACTCAGATCGGCTTGTAATTTTCGGCGTTATAACTGTATTCATCATTTTCCTACACACCTTAGTAATTATTGTGGGATATTTAAGCAGCAAAGCTCAAAGCTGATGCATGTATGTCTGAGAGAGTTGAGATGTCTGACCTTTTGAATGCATCAGAGAGCAGAACATTAACCAGATAAGACAGTAGAGTATTTACCTCCATCAAGACCCATCACTCCCCTTTAATTCAATTTAGCCTTATCTGAGTTCTGACTCACAGTCTTGCAACCGTGATGTACGAGGCTACTACCAGTGCTATGAACCACATCTAAATTTGGTAACACACTGGGAGACACTTTTTTTTAATTGAAGGCAATCACCATTAATAAAGCATGTCATCATGTTAGGGTTTTAATTTGCAGCAATCTTCACAACCCCATGCACAACTATTTACAAGTTGTATTGTGATTGGTATCACAGTTGCAAAGGCAACTAAATTGCTGTCAGTTGTTGATTCTCCTCCTCAGAGTATCAGCCACCAGCAACCCAGAACAAAAGCCTACAATTATGTGAAACCAGACAGGAACGGTGCCAGTTTCTCTAGAACAAAGATAGTCCCTTATATGTGGATCAGGAATGGTATTAATTAATAAATGTTAGAATGACTCTGGGTTTTATTTATTTATTAGACTTGTCTGTTCTTTTCTAGCCATCGCCTGATGTCTTTGTGAAGATCTTGGCTGGCGATGAAGTGATTCAAGTCAACGACCAGATTGTGGTGGGTTTCACTACATGCAGTCTGTACGTGTTCTGTGTTCCACTCTCATCTCCCTGCATGCATGTTGTGAGATGGCCTCCTGCACAATTCTTTGCTGTTTGATTAAATGATCTTCATCATTTTTTTTTTTCACATCAGGTGGGTTGGAGCAGAGCAAACCTCATAAAGAAGCTTCAGGAGAATCCCAGAAGTGTGACCCTGGTCCTGAAGAAGATTCCTGGGTCACTGGGACGCAAACATCTAGTCCAGCTCTCACCTGCAAAGGTCAGGGATAATTTAAGCTTTTCTCCACTCCAGGGAATGGAGACTACAATATTTATGTATACTTGATTGGGCGGAACTTTGTTAGCACTCACATCACAGTGAGGTTCTGGGTTTACATCCAGACCTGACCAGTCTTTCCAGGTGCTCCAACTTCCTCGAAGAAACCCAAAACATGTAATATTTATGACACGCAGTCTAACATGATTGAATTTCTGCTGAATCTTTTTCAGAAAGAGGAAGAAGAGGAGACAGAAGAGAGGTCAGAGGAAGAGGAAGAAGAAAAAGAAGAAGAGGAGAATCCCAGGCACTCCATATTTGAAAGAGTAGCAGCCTCTGTTAGGTCCCTGTCTTTTAGGTGAGAGCATAAATTAGCGAGCCAATAGTCAGCTCCCCCTTAAGAAGTCGTGGTGTTGTACATCATTATTAACAAGATGGAATTTTATTATGATATTATTTGATTTTGGTTCCAATTTCTCAAATTTGATTGCAAGACTTTAAAAAAACAAACAAAAAAAACAAACCTTGAACATGACTGAAACTAATAAGGTTTCATATTTAAAACATTTTAATGGTGGAAATGTCAAACAAAACCATACAAAGCTATTGGGCAAGAAAGCACAGAACTTTTAATTTTTAGCCAATATGAAAAAGGACCTGTGGGAACATGAACTGGTGTTTGTTTAAAAGTAAAATAATTCTTAAAAGGAGGTCAGACATAAGTGTGGTTTGCTCAACAACTGAGGATTTATTCAAGTGAATCAAACCTCCCCAAAAAATCCTTTTGACCTTTCTGATCCACCGCTAGGTTAGTGATGAAATCACGTTGTAAATGTTATAAATTCCACAATGTACAACCACAACCTACAGTTGACTGGAAATGAGAGAATATGAAAGCATGAGGTGGAAGATGAATAGATAAGGGAGTTTTAGAGAGATAAGGAAAAACACAGACAAGGGGGGATATGAAAAAAATGGGAGACAGGAGGATGGAATGAAGGAGTGATGGAAACAGAGAGCTGACGCAGAGCAGACAGACTCACACAATGGAGGGAGTTGAACAATGGAAGGTCCATTAAGTATGCAAATAGTACAGTCACATCCTGATATGCCACAATCCAAGTCTAAGAGAAAAAAAACAACCAATAGAAAGTTTATACTATTAAAATGTTGAGTCATATTTCATCTCTTTAAAAGACAGCACGGGTTGTTCCGTCTCTCTTCAGAGCAGCATGACTTTTATTTACACCTGAAAGCGCCATCAGTGGGTCGACTGATTGATGTTGGCATCAGCGCATTTGTGTTTTCTACTCCAGGAGAGCCATTCACGGACCAGAGATAAATCAACAACCTGCGGGACAAGAGGAGTCGGAGCTGGCCTCTGACAAAGAGCTGGAGGAAAGTTCAATTGTAACTTCAAATCAAAGCCAGCAGGGGGAGCTCTCACGACTGTCAGTGTCAGGTAAAGAAACACAAAGTGGTCTTTGTGCCTTTGGTGAGATGTCTTCTCTTCTCAGGAGCCACCAGTGCTGTGTGCTGGAATTGTAATTTTAGCCTGTTGTTTCAGTTCCTAAGGCAGGACATTGGAACAGAAACAAAGAGGGTTTGATGCTGACATGCTGATAGAAATGGTAGTTATAACTTTGTCACTCTCCACTGTTGGTTTCTGACATTTTTGTGTTTCTCAGGAGAGTTTGAGAGTTTCGACACTTCAAGGCTATCCCCAAGATTGCAAAAAGACCAGTCCCCATCACCCAGGAGTCCCTCCCCCTTGATATTTGGGTCATTCAGAAGTCCTTCGCCTGTGGGATTCAACCAGGATACAGCTAGCATAAGCTCCTGCCCTGAAATGGTGGGACACACAATGAGAAAGAAAGTTTTGAATTAGAATCAAACCGTGATTTAATCACCCTGTTTGCTTCTCTTTTTAGGGGAGTAAAGACAGAGAGAAGAATTCTACAAAAGGTAAAACTTTCACACAGTAAAACAAAGGGAAACTAAGCACTATGATAAGAGTACAAATGAAAATTGGCTTCACGCTCTTCCTCTTCATGCCTTTTTGGTCTTGTAGGAATGTCGACGGCTATGAGCCGCCGCCGCGTGTCCTGCCGTGAGCTGAGTCAACCTGACTGTGATGGCTGGCTGTGGAAGAAGAGGAAGGAGAGCAGCGTCTTCCTCACCCAGAAGTGGCAGCGCTTCTGGTTTGTCCTCAAGGGGCCTTCACTTTATTGGTACTCCAGTCAACAGGTGGGGGTAAAAAGATGGAACGACGAACGAATTTACTCATTTTCTCTCAACTACAAGTCAGATTGTTTGGTATATGTGGTTTTTCTGCAGGATGAGAAGGCAGAGGGTTTTGTCAATATATCCAGCTACAACATAGAGAGCGCTGGAGAGCACAAAAGGAAACAGTAAGGATTATTTTCCTGATCGTATTAAGACAGAAAGTTAATTTAAAAAAGTTAATGATAAAGCAGTGGTTGTTACATATAAATTCAAGCAATCTAATCTCTGCCAAAAAATATGTGCACATGATATTTTTAATCGTTTTCATTTTTAAATTTTGTCAGGAGTTACACATAGCCAGTGGTCTAAATGTTTATTACTTTTCTCTTTTTTTTTGTCTCCCTACAAGTGTGTTTAAAATGTGCCACCAGAAATTTCAGAACTTCTTCTTTGCTGTTGAAAATGTCAGTGATATGAGCAAGTAAGTTGTTTCTGGAGACTTGTTCAGTCTTTTTATTTGCTGTTATTCTTTCTGAAGAGCCTAAAGAGATGAACTAAGGCAGTTAAAAGATGCCTGCCTTACATTTGATACACAGCTGATCAGTTTGAGTTTCCTTGCATTAGCTGAAAAGAACGGTCTTCTCTCTTTCATTTTATGCAAACATTAAAAGGATAGTGATGCTTGTACAGGTGTTGGTCTGCACTGCCCCCTACACTCCACTTTTACAATTACTAGAATCCTGTTTTTTTCCCATTTACCATAACGATGATAGCAATAAACCTCCAATCCTATGTGTTACCAAAAAGTAAAGTCCGTTAGCATCACCTTTAGCTTATACTGCCTTCTCTCCAGGTGGATTAACTGTCTCATCACAGCCATACAGAAGCACAAGAAGCAAACTGGACCAGACTGTGAAGAAGGTGGGACAAAAAAAATCTTCCCCTTCATCAAGAATATCCATTAATATCTGTACTTTTACTTCATTGGTGATTTCAAACAATAAAAGTGACAAATACACAGGACAAATGTCATTGTTCATTAAGGAAATAACCAATGTCCTCTCTGGATCCTGTTCAGGCTGTTCAATAATGTTTGCAATTTCTTGGTTGTGATCATTTTATAGGTCAAATTAATTATTCATGGATAATAAAGCATGATTACTGTTGCTACGGTAACCTGCAGTTCCTCCTGAGCTTTTTAATCCATTCCTGCTATGTCGTTACGAATGGTCAGAGGAGCTGAGTGTGTGCTACGTTTCTACCCGCACATCAAATGCTTGTGGTGATCTTTCATTTAACTCTTGGTCAACAGAATGTGTCAGTGAGACTGAATCGGAAAGTGAGAGATCACCTTCACCACGCAGAAGACACAAGGTCAACACACACACACACACACACACACACACACACACACACACACACACACACACACACACACACACACACACACACACACACACACACACACACACACACACACACACGTACACCAGTTGAAGAACCATTCAGATTTATCTGTGTGATCTTGTGTCTCAGAGAGTCCAGTCCAACACTCTGCCTCGCTCCAAGGTGAAGGTGAAAAAGGCGCAATCAACAAATTCCTCACCAGGGGGCAGCAAAGTACCAGGTATAACTTTCTTGTTTTCTTCTGAGCGTCTCACAGTATTTATTGGCAAAAAGAAAATCTGAGCTCTTATGGTGAATGTTGAGTGCAGACCTGTAACGTTCTCCACTTCACCCATTGAATCCACAGATGGATAGCTAAACAATTGTTCCCACTCCATCTCTTTCATGTTTGTCCCTCCATTTTTATTTCGTTCTCCTTTCTCTCCACACCTGTGTCTTTGTCCCCATTGGAAAGGAGGGCCAGTGGATGAAATGGGCATGATGTTGAATAACATAAAGGAGGGAGGGGTGTCTCTGATTGGTCATGATCAGCCTTTTACGCACGACCACTTCAGGAAGTCGTTCATTAAACGCTGCAAGAACCCGATCATCAATGAGAAGGTGCACACCCTCCGGGCCCTACAGAGCACACTGAAGGTGAGCAGATGAGGCATCCTGGACGTGAATCAGGGTCAAACACAAAGCAGGACCTCATATTGACATGTCAACCACACACTCTCTGTTGAAATTACTAATAGATAAATACAATGAATTTAGCTTTGACCAGGTAGAGCTTACTCTTGCAGCAACAGCCGCAACCAAAATTCTCTATGTCCTTGCTTTTGATTGAATTTAATTGATGTCATGTAATCAGATTTAGAATAACAATGTAATAATAATGTAATGCTAACCTTTTACCCATGACATCCCATTGTTATATCTTTTTAATTGAATGAAGGAAATGAGAATTGACTTGTTATCAGGTGATATTGTGCCACTTGTTTTTTTTTCTAACAGGTAGTCAGAATCTAACAATTCAATATTTGATTATATTTACATGGTGATTGAAAGTCTTTTCTTTCTTTTTTTTTATCTCAAGGCTAAAGAGGCGGAGCTGATGCAGATCAATAAGATCTTGGAGGATTCCGACCTGACAGCGTTAAAGTATCGTCAGTGGAGGGAGCAAAACGAGGAACTGATTCAAGACATTGACAGAATGACCGCCGTCAAGGCTTCCAAAGGAGCCGATGACACTGCAGCGCCCGACACTCCATCTGAGGAGATTGCCTTGGTCTCACCTACAAGTGAGACAGAGGGCGCGTACAGGTTGAGCCTCAGCGACGGAGAGGAGTTAGTGGACGCGGAACCTTCGGATGTTCACGTGGAGATCCCGCAGGTTTCCACCAGCGCGGAAAGCAGTCCTGTGTTTGAGTTCTCTCTGGGATCACTGCAGGAATCAATAAACAGAGAGCTAAGCGAAACGACAGGAGGCAAAGAAACATCTGACTACTTCTACATCTGAGACTAAACCACTGCAGCATTATCGAAAGACACCAAACAGTGTCCGTCAGGCGCATTTCCTTGTGTCCTCTGCTGACATTCGCCACCAAGGATTAGTTTAAATTGCCTTCAAATCAGCACTTTAATCATATGTCAGTGAAATGGGCTTGATTTGCAATTTTCGGCTTATAATAAGTTTAAGTTTACAAGATAGAAAAACAGAATTTGCCAAGTGACGATCTGAGTTCAGTGTGTATTTAAGAGGACTGATCAATGTAATATAACTGATGCAGCTTGTAATGTGATGTGTAAATACAATGTCACCATGCTACTGTTTATACTGTGTTTGTTTATTGAAATTACCTCAATAAAGGTATGCATTGGAAATATTTTGCACATAATGTGTTTCAGTAACACTGATTTTTTAAATTTTACTTCGTGTGGAGAATGCTTGCTTCAGTTTTAGTTCAGTGCTCCTTGTCACCCATGAATCTGTGCCCCATGAATGCAGTAAGACAAGGAAGAACTGAAATATTTGCCCTTTCTTCCACTGTGATATTCATCTTTTTAAAACGGGAGCATGATGTTTGCTCTGAAGTTTCCTTTGTGGTTTTAAGGATGATGTCACGGTGACTAAATGGGATGACTGACAAATCTTGATAAAGCCAATATTTTGTCCACCCTTTGTATTTTTGTGGTTATTATGCACACATTATATGTATGTGTAAATTATTTGGTATTCCTTTATGTTTTTGGTAATTTGCGCTTAAATTTCAGCGTGTTAGTCTTCTTGTTTCATGCTGTGTGTGTGAACCCACTTAGTATACGTTTGTATACCAGCATAATTTAAACAGAAATGTTTTTCCCTTAAAAAAAATGGGTCAGGTGCGAGTCACTGCTAAAACAAATAACGATTTACAATGTAAAGTTTGCCAGTTTTATTATACAGTGTTACACCACAAAGTATTTATTAGTGCAAATGGAGGCACACATACACACACAAGGAAAATATGCTGAACACATTTGGGGTGGCAATTTCTGCGTTGTTTTTTTTTTTCATGTTATTGTTTATTGTTCAATTTCAATCCGACTTACAGTAATTTGGAACAGTAGGGTTAAAGTAAAAGTAAAACTAAAATTTACAGGCGTCTACATACAGCAGGAAGTTAGAGAGGTTTGAACTGTACTGTCATCGGTCTGTTGTCCAGTGACGTCTCCTGCTACAGGGTTTGCAGTCACGTCATCAACAGGAACACAATCCCTCTGTCGGATTCAGTGATTCTTTCCTTCAAAACGTCGTCCACGGAAGGCCAGAAAGGTCAATAAACAACTATTTTCAATCACCAGCGGTTAAACTCAGTTTTGACTCAACGGAGGTAGCGGACAAGACCGTTGTTGTCTTGAAAAAAAAGATGGTAGAATTGTCCATAGGATAAATTGAACTGGAGATGAACCAGGGGTTATTTTTACAGTTGATAGAAAACACGTTCACTCAGTTGTATGTAAAATAAAAGACCATTTTTCTAGAATATTCCATTCAATACAAGCACATGTATCAAAGAATTGTCCTAATCATGATGTCTATAGGGGTAATTAAATTATCGACACAACGATATTCAAAATTATTTTATTTTAAATTTTTACGTAGGTCTTATTTTTGACCTATCATTTCTGTCATCTTTTCCAGTTATAAATTAAATTTAATTGGCCTCTTCTCACTAAATTGGTGTCTTGTGGATCACATAAATAGAATAAACAACTTTTATTCTATTTTATTAAAACATTGAAAATTTTTTCTTTCTTTTTTAGAGAGCTTCTTCACAACCCTGCTCACTAATTTTCAAATGAAGATGCTTTCCTCTGTTGCCATCCCCATGAGTGCATTGCTTTAAGCTAACACTAAACAAATAATTTACAAAGAATAAACAACAACAATGTTGTACACCCTCTTCCTCTGAAACCTTTCTCTGACCTGTTTATGTCATCAAATCAAAAGTATCATTAACTTCTTTTTTTATTGTTTTGACTCAAACACAGAAATGTGGATTGTTTTGATACACAAAAGAGAACCTCATGTTTATTAATTTAACATAACTAACCACTTACAGGTAACATAAGACTGGAAAATACAGCTGAAATCCAAATTTTCCAGTGCTAATCTATAACGGTGTCTAAACAATATCATTTAAAACCTAATATTATCTAAGCCACTGTCAGTCCTTCCTTGTAATTTATCGCAAATGCTTTGCATTTCATAGTTACATTCTGACACAAGAATGTTTCTTGGCAACGACACAAAGGCAATGCTACAATGTGAACGGCGGCACAAAGAGATACGAGTCATGTTTCACTACATGTTGCAATTAAAGGCAGCAGGAACTCCGGCTCTTTTCAACCACAATATTCAAATGAATCTCTGACAATGTTTGGACCGTTTGACCTGTCGCTTTGTGTTGTACATCACTGAATAAATTCAGTTACATCCATCGTGTCGACTCCTGACCACATCAATCAATGACTTGCTCACTCTCGTGTGTGCCCGGAATCATTTGATCACTTGCCAGACTTCTTGTCAGATTTGTTCCTCTTCCTGTGTGTGTTTCAGTCTTTTGGGCTCACATTCTAACAGCTGACTTCATACATATCCACATCTGCCTTGTGGGTGATCTCTTGACATGAGCGACAGGCGGGTACGTCTGGACAGGAAGGACAGGTTGGGCATCTGGGGCGTTTGAAGCTGAACAGCAGAGCGCTTCCTCCCAGTACCTGTAAGCAAGAACCCAGCCATCCGAAGTAAAGTGACCCAGCAGGTTGCAGGCTCAGATGGGGGAATCTGGGGTTGGTGATCCCATGATTTGGGTCTACTATCCCTAATCTTTCAAGGTTGTGGGTGTACACCCCAAGGGCAGTCAGGCTCAGCACCCCAGAAATCACCACTAGGGCTCCACCTGTTGCTGCTACACCTCTCAGAGGTATATCTGTCCAACAGCGGACCCCGATGCATGCCAGGACAATGCCGGTACCACACAGGAACAGTGAGGTCAGGACCAAACCTTGTGCCAGGCGAAGCCTCGGATCCCTCTGGTAAGGACCCGCTACCGGCCAGCACTGCTTCAGCTCCGAGTGCTCCACCTGCAGGCAGCTCTCCCAAAGTCCATCAGATCTAAGCAGAAGCAGCGACTCCACTGACTTGGACCTGGATCCCATCCCTTGACCTTTCAGTCCCGCCCGAAGAATTGACCCCGGCCCCACCATGCCCAGACGTGCCCGTCCCTCTCTCCATTGAGGGGTGATGGCGGCAGTGAAAACCAGAACCAACCCCAAAGGGGCAAAGACGATCCCCATCACCATGGAGGCTGGAGTGTGCATCGTGAGTGGTTTTCACAACTCTCAGGACATGTACAAAGAAAACATTCCAGGTGCACAATAACCTCAATGAGATTATTTTCCAAAGATGGATGACTGTGGCTGCAGCTGCCTCTCCTCCAGACGTGGATGTTACTCGTTATTATCATATGCTGGTGTCATGAGACCCCTCAGCGCAGTGCAGATCTATTCTGAAAGCATTAGAAGACACAGTTCTGATGATGGCATTAAAATCTCAGATAAATTTCAGTAATGTGTCCCAGACTTCAGAAATAGGTAGAATTCAACACAATGAACAGCTTGACATGAGTTCAACCCCTTTCGAAATACTATCGACATAGGTTTATTACCTCTTCATGGAAACACTCCTGTCTTTTGGCTGCTGATTCATCATCCTGAATGTCTGCAGAATTCGATTACGGAGCAGAGCTTTCTTCTCGTCGGGTTGAAGTGATGGAGAGAGAGAGAGATAAAGGTAACGGAGATGTGAACGGAAGCGGCAGATGAGAGCTCTAGGAGCAGAAGGAGGTTAGAATAGGAGGTTTGGCATCACTGCTTCAGCGTCGGGTAGGAAAACATTGAGCGGTCGATGTCTGTCTCTGTTGCTAGGATACGATAACTTGCCAGTCTCAATGAGACTGTGTGTGTGTGTGTTGTATTTATTATAAAATGTGGTTGGACTCTACAGCAGAAGCTGATATTCTCAGAGCAGCATATGTGAGCTGAGCCTTGTAAGCGTTCTTGTGTTGCTTTGACAGCTGTTTTCTCAAAGCCTGAAGATTGATGGCCAGCTGTGACCTTGGAGGAATTCAGTCAGGTTAGGAATTATGCGATCATGCAAAGAGCTTCCAGGAGTATTTCAGCCTGGAGCAGAAAAGAAAGAATGCCCTCTGGGATGAAGACAAGACAATGACTGTGAATCATGCAGAGACACACAGTGATGGCAACATGATGTTTTTCTTGTCATGTGGGAATGTGGGAAACTGCTCCTGCCTTCTCAGCTATGTATACTGGTATTACAGAGTTTAAAGTCACACGCTCTTCATGATGAAGTCATATTTAACCCCATGCAACTGTTATAAAACTAAAGACTCATTGTACTCATGAAATATGAGACTAACACAAGTATCAGTTTCTTTTTACGCTTAATTTTGTTGCCACAAACTGTAGTATTTATCATACACCATTAATTAAATACTGTCTGCATCTGTGAGTAAATTAATACACAAATGTAAAAGTATTATTAGTAAGAGTAGGGCAACTACATACAGTCGTAGGATTTTCTGCTTCCTACTTAGAAAAATACAATGTCTAGCAACATTACTACTATTAATAGTGTTACCAGTCATCAACATAATCATAGTAGTCGTCATAATGATTATTATAATTATAACACACGGAGCCAACAATACATTTTCATTATATTAAACCCTAATCTAAATTTCAATGAGACATCTATGCCATTAAAATGTCTGCCCTCAGGACTTGTAATACGATAAATAAATAAAAAAAAATCCAGCCATTTATTGACTCCACAAAAAGTCACTTCATCATTCTGAACTCTGTGAGGTGTGGTCAGTGCTATGAATATTCCAATGGTCATCGTCAAGACCAATCTAGCTCCTCATCAATGGTTGATGGGGGGTGTCAAGGAGCGTCAATGGGGGTCGTTGAAATGCAAGTTTCAGTCCTCAGAAGAAGCCAAAAACTTCTTAAAAATCTCCCCAAAAGATCTACTCAGTATTGACTCAAGTGAAGTGTCTCATGCTAATAACTGACATTAGAATGTTAGGACTTGGTGAAACTTGCATTTGAACGACACTGTTCACACTCCTTGGGAATCCCAATGATCCCCGTTGACCCTTTCATTCCCAACAATCATGACCATTGGAATACGCATAGTTCTGACCACACCTCCAGTCAAGTGGATTGATTTAAACAATTTAGGATGACCTGGATGAATGAGATGCTTCCATTTCCCACATTTCCGATACAAAGCTTTCCTGAGCGAGCCCTGAATGAACTGGAGGCAATGGAGACTAAAATAAGTATTATCACAGTCTTTTCAAACAAAACACAGCCACATTTTATCTCCCATGGCACAAATATAGACCCATTGTTCAACAAAATTGAAAGGAACACACATTACTATTTTGTCTTATGCTACAAGGAAATTGATTTTACCTATACGCCCTAATGTCTCATCCCTTCATTGGGATCCACTCCAAAAATGGGATAGTTTCCTCTTTCCGACACACCCAACCCTTCCAGCAAGTTTAATTAAAATCTGTGAAGTGGATTTTTGTGTCATCTGGTAACCGACAAACCAACACCCGAAAAAACGTTACCTCCTTGGCAGTAGTAATAATAAGAACAAAAAGAAGAGTATAAGAGCTGTAAAACATAACAGATATTGAACACGTCACAGTTTAGTTTAATTAACCACAGTCTGCTCTTTTGAGCACACTCATCACACAAAGACGAGGCAGACACAGAATGAGCTGCATTTGTGATGTACAATGATTGAAAATGTTAATTTGGCTTTTATATGTTTTGATGCACTATGGCAAAATGATCAGACTGAACGATTTATATTTAGAAGTTTGACCTGATTAAGAAATTGCAGCTTCAGTAATGTTCATCCAGAGATGAACAAACCACATTTAGGAGGGAGATGGAGACAAACAAATTTACTGGACAGTGCCATTATGTACCACATCATGTACCACACTAGATTATGAGCATAAAGTTATAATAGAATATATATTTTTCACGAGTAGGCATATATGGATATGTGTTTCTCCACGGGTGTCATCTGTTCCAGAGATAAAATTCTCCTACTATAATAAACCATATGATCATATATCGCGTTCTGTGAGCTGTTTGTTTTCATAACGCCGTCACGACAGGAAGAACAAACTCTTCTATATTCAACTGCAACTAAATAAAATACTGTATACATTATTCAACAACAGCTACCAACCTATGCATATGTGAAGATGCGGAGGGAGAATTGTAACATCTTCAACACTGCTGTTACTGATATCCCAAACACGCACAGAAACCTGATGACCATTTACAAACATATGAGCGCGTACGGACGCAGGCGCGCACACACACGCACACGCACTCACGCACGCGCTTACCATTCACTGCAGATCGCCCTGCGCGCTTCTGAATAGCGACTTGTTTCTCTCTCTGGCAGCAGATGGTGCAACCACCTCTTTATTATTCCTGTTAGAGCCCATCCTGCTACTCATCCATCGTTGATTTACTGTCTCCCCCTCACCCCCCCCCCCCACCCTTCCACCTGTCTGTTTGTCCTTCCGTCCTCCTGCCTCTTTCTGAAGGATGTCCTGAAGGATGTCTGCGTTACGTGGCAGACACAGTGCCAGCTCGCCTCTACGCGTCAGTGTCACCAAATAGGGGAAAGCGTTTGCGTGCGCGCCAACACCTCTGTGCTGCCTATTTTGGAGCTGCTGAGAGCAAAACATGGTTTTGTTTGTTTTTAATCCTCCGCATTGAAATATTATCTCTAACCTATAGATACAAAATCTGATAGTCAGTCTCTCTCACGCAGGTAAAACCCGTGTTTTTGTCTGATCAGTTCGAGAAGGCAGATTGTCTCCTAACCTTGTTTGACATGAGCGCGCACGCACGCACGCACCCACACACACACACACACACACACACACACACACACACACACACACACACACACACACACACACACACACACACACACACACACACACACACACACACACACTTTCGTCTCGTTTGACCCACGGATAAATCATCCTGGTAGAGAGTGTCTGTTAGAAATAACAGGACATAAATACAAGAAAACCCATAGTTCTTTTTTTTTTATTTTCTTACAAAAGATATGCAAACAGAATTGCCATGGTATTATTTATGAAATATTACAGGGTTAAATGTCTGTTTTGAAATGATACCAAACATATAAGGGAAGAAAATCCAACACAAATACAATGGAAGACCTCTGAAAGGTGTTTGGGATATTTATAGGGGGAGGGAGGGTTCAAAAAATTCTGTGGTTACAACATACAGTCAGGAAATGCCAATACTAACTAGAGTGGTTTTATGGATGGAAATGTCTGACTTGTTATGAATTGAACCCAATATTGAGCCACATTGGTCATGAAACTGACAGGAACCTACTAGATGACACTTACGGTAGTGAAAAACAACATTGATAGGTTGTGGAGGAGCGAACACACCTTTAGGTCTTGCAGAAGAAATGATGAATACATTGAAAGCAGCAAGAATAGCAACCTCTGAACATAAACTGTGCACACGTGCATAGCTCCGTTGAAAAAATTGAAATACACAGCAGTTTGTGGAAAGTGGGTCACAACATGCACAAGGTCAGTTCATAAAACACTGTCATATTAATTTCTATTTACATTATATACAGCTTATTCATTGTAAATGCTCTTACATTATAATATTAAATTCAAATAACAAAACCTTATTAAAAGGGGCAAATGGTATTTACAAAATAAAAAAAAATAAAAAAAAAACATTGACATTTTCAAAATAGGTTGGAAAAGCTGAAGAAGTTTCTTCAGTCCAGTTCTCTCATTGAGTCCGATTATCCAGTTAATATTGTAGGTGATGGGACAGTGCTGTATGACAAGGCTATCATTTGTTTTGTCTTTCTATAGAGCAGGTGACTGATTGGATGTTGGGTCTCATACTTCAATGAGAGTGAGCTGGAACTGGCCGGCGATGACCTCTGTCATCTCAATGAGGAAGGCCGACTGGTTGGTGTAGTGTTCGATGATGTTATTGTCCATGTTGACGAGAATGCTGAAGAAAATATATCAAAATGAGATTGTTATGATTAATCTCAATGGAATTGTCCCTGAAATTGTCATTTGATTGACAGGTGCTTTGCTCAAGAATAACATGGTGGTGTATCTCCTACATCAGTCGGTGAAGTAAATCAGGTCACTCTCCTCCTCCCCAGCTCTAACACCGACTCTAAAGTCTTTAAGGTTTTAATGACTGAACTAACCACTGTGCTCATGCTTTCTGCCTGCAGGGACAAAGTTGATTTAAGACGAGCTAAGAAAGAGGGAGGGAAATGTGAGGAGAATGTAACCCAACCTGTTAGTCTAGCTGCTCCCCTGAATGATGGCTGCCAGCAAGCAGTAGGAAAACTACCTGAAGGTGTTTCAGTCTCCATTAGAAGCCTTTTTTTACATGTGCCCTCTGATCTCGTACTAAAAACACAGTTAATGCCATTTTTTATTTTTGAAGGTTCTGCTAATTTGGTGTTTGTTTATTGTTCAGCACCACATTTTTAGGAAATTACAAGCAGTACTCAAATTCAAAACAGGAGAAGAGGAGCTCTGACACGACAAGTGCTCAACCAATGAAAATGTGACATGTGGTCAAAAAGAAAACATCCTGAGATCCTGAACTGGATAACTCAGAGTCAGGTTTGCACGTTGTCATAGCAAATCTATTTTTCCATTGCTGAAAAAAGTCCCTGATGTGCTGATGTGATGAGGTTATGAAAACATAAATACAGCAAAACAATGGGCGGTGACACATCTTTGGGACTTTTGAAATCCTTTCATCCTCCCTTGCCTGTCTTGGATGAGCTGCAATTAACACATTCCAGCAAGCCAAGCCAACTAACCTACCTACCCAGTCTGTCAACATGAGTTTCCTTGGAGGAGGATGAGATTTTATAACCACAAACCAAGACCTTAATGTTTGTACATCTGAGTCAAATCAACCCATGTGATCTGACTGTTGTTTTAGGTCAACCATATAATGGGACTGCATTTATCACCCAGTCCAGAAGTGAAATACTCACCCTCTTTTGCATTTTTTGTAGATTTTCCCAATGGTGTCTTTTTGCATACCATACTTTTCTGAAACCTGTGAGCGGAAAGGAATATCATTTAAGCTGTGGATTTCAAGCTGAAAGAAAGGTGATATACTCGAGAGATGACATATTGTAATGTCAGTTCTACGTGAGCATCGATGCGTGAGTGTATGTTTGTCAGAACAAGAGAAGATGAGATTGCAGCTCAGGAATCAGGACAGGTCACTGTGCTCATGGATGTGTTACTTACTGCTTCCCGTAGGCCTGACAGCGTTGGCGTGCTGAGCATGAGAGCATCAAACACCTCCTCGGGGCCCGTCCTCAGGTACAGCAGAACTATGAGATGGCAAAAGAGGAACAGTTACATAAAAATCAAATATTCATTGGCTTTTTTCTCCACTTCTGATTCTTGCATTTTGATCTACCTTTTTGGGGGTCTTCTCTGCGACTTTGCTTGTTGGCTGGAGAGCAGTTTGATTCTCTGTCTTGATACAATCTCTTCAAAGAACCCCTAATAAACACCAGACCAGACATGCACTTTAGACTAAAACAGCCTGTCTGTGTTTATTCGGCAGTAAGCAGTTGTGATGACTGTAAATGTTGTTTGTTAATTGCTGTCCTTACCTGTCACTGTCGTCCATGGGAGGGGCCTAGGGAGAAAAGGAGAGATCTGATTAGACGTTGCTCCACTGATAAAACCATTGCTTAACGTCCCCCTTCCCACCATTGTCCATGCGCAAAACCCTAAAAAAGGATGTTATCATTGCTGAAACAGAATTTCCCATGACCTCCAAAGGAACCACATAAGCTGATAGAGACACACAGATAGGACCGTTCTCTTTATCACACTGAGCTATCAGTGTTTTCTGCAACAGCCACACACAGCTAGCTGTTGCGTTGCTACATCAGTAAATCGTGTTTTCCAGTATTCAATTTTTCCTCGCTGTAAATTAGGAAACTACAATTTCACACACATCATTCTGGATTCCAGAGTGTGGGAAAGGTAGCCTGCCTAAACAGCACTCACCTCACTGTTTTTACAAATGTGTGTGCGAGCAAACGAGAAGATGAGGGTGGTGCGCACTGTGATTCAAATGCCTGTATGCTGTTGCATCATATTTGTGCGCTTTTGCACGAGCCCCCCGTAGCTTGATCTCAGTGTCAGCAGCTGTAGCAGCTTGTAAATGCGCCCAGTTTCGACTCCAATTAGCTCATCGAATCTTTCACCTCAACTCAGATGGCTAGGTATCCTCCCCTTCCCAGCCCACTTTTCCCACAGTATTTTTTCCCTGACTCTCATGCCTACAGGGATACAGGGGGTCAGGATCAGAGAGAGGAGTTTACAGAACAAGCTACAGATGACAGGTGACCTACCATGCGTTGTAAACTGGAGAGGTGTGTTTCTGGGATAAAGAGAACTGGCAAGGAAACATGATCTTCCAGGGTTTGGAAGAAGGTGCATTCACTGCCCATGGAGCTGCTGACTACAGATTTGTTCGCTGGAGATAAAAATAAAGATGATCTGCAATGTTATGATATACTCTATATGACATGAAGGAGGATTAATACAACTGTAGGAACACTCACTGTTTGCATCATTCTTTATTCTCCTTTTGGTTCTCTTCCTTTCTTCATCACGCATCTTTCTCTCAGCACCCTGAAAACACACACAGTCGCATGGTTACAGTAGTATGACTAGTGTGTGTGTGTGTCACAGAGATATGAAGGAATGAAATGACACAAATGACATACCTTATCACAGAAAATCTTGACTTGGCATGCAGCTCTGTGTATGAGCTGGTTGGTTCCTGAGCTGAAGTCATACGTGTCGACCTGTATGTTTAGAGGAAGGCCTTTCACTCCCTTCTGAGAGGAGAAGTCTGTGCTCAGGGAGTTAATGCCAATGTACACCTGTAAAAATAGAAGGGGCATCCTGTTTTTATACAGATATGGTAAAGACCAGTTTTTGTAACAAAACCTGAATTTATATAAATATAGATTTTTCGCCCTGTGTTTTTTTACCCTTCAATTTTTCATTTTTCATTAGGCTGCAATCTCCTGTCTTTTTTTTTTTTTTTTTCCTATTTTTGCCTTTGCACCTGCAGCAGGTTTGGCGGCTCCACCTCGGTGCCTTTGGGCCACAGAACAGCTTGAATAAGCCGTCACTAGTCTCTCCAGCTATGGTGACAGAGCCTCAGGTATAAAAACACATTTCTGGGATTCCTCCTTTCCCTCCTCAGCCACTCCTCTGTCTGCCTCCCTTCTCTGCATTTCCTTTTTTTTCTTTGAAGTCGTTACCTGTTCTATCCCTTCCCTCTTCAGAAAACTTGTCTTAAGGAGCTCTATGATGCATCATGTCCTCTTATTAATGAACGTGTTTACCTTGGCTTCTTCCTTGGGGTTCCAGACAAAGGAGAGAGCATTGAAGGCCACCTCCTCTATGTTGCTAATGCCGCTGAAAACTTCTTTGTAGTCCGCTATAAAAGTAAAATACTTCAGTCATTATTGCATGAATTACATTTAATGTATTAAAATATAAATATTTTGCATCCTTGCATGGGCAGGAAATTCAAATGTGTTTGAATGTGTGAGGAACGTACCAATGTCAATAACCCTTTGCTTTGCAGTTGGCTGGCGCGCATGCCAGTGATTCCAAAAGCGGAGCTGCATCTCTGGGCTCTTGTCATTCTCAAACACAGCCATCACCACCGTCTGATGGAGAAAGAAGCATGCCAGAAAGGCAGAATTAAGTTCGCTTGTCAGGGTCAATGTAATTCTTTCACTTGCCTCAATTTCCAAGAACTCTGGTTTCAATGCCATCACTTATCATTCATCACTCCAAATCCTTCTTTTCTCCTCACACTGTCGTCAGTTATTGTAATGAGCGGGTGTGTGTTTGCATATATTCTTATCCTCTGATTTTCTTGACAAAGAGAAAAGTTGTCACATGTATTGCCACACTACCATCTTCCCTTCCCTTGCTTCACTCAACTTTTTCTTCGCTCTGCATTTGTCTGATCAGATATATTTATCTGAGTGGAGTCATGCTGGTACTCTGACCTTATGACACAGCTTTAGGAATGAATTATAAGGGAAGGACAGTCTTGCGTTAATGGTAGCAGACCAGTTTAAATGGTGTTTGTGAGGAGTTAGAGTCTTTTCTTAGCTGGCTTCAAGGTAGGGACAGATATTTGGGAAGGGTTGGCTTGGTGGCATGAAAAGAATTTATGTGTTCATGAGCCTGAGAAAAAAAATCTTAAGGAGAGCTCTTTTCATGCAACCATCAAGTAGAAAACAACACAAGAATTCTAGATTTACAAAAACACCTTGCTTTTCAGGGCAGTGTCTACTATGACTCACCTTGACTTTGGTGGAATTGAGGCAGGCACTGCTGTCAACTCCATGGAGTGTGATCGGGTAGAACTGGCCCTTGTTCAAGTAGACCATGGGCAGCTCATTGGACTTGTAAGGAGAAGCTAGGGGAGCTCCCAGAGAAAACTGAAAATCACTCCTGAATTTCTCCGGAGGAGAGTCAGAATAGCCAGAGTAGACCGGGCTAGACTGGTCCTCGGGGAAAGGATCGGCGTAAGGAAGAGCCTTGATTGCACAAGAACACACAAGGGCTTTTATAAGTAAAAGAAAGAGTCCTGGAGAAAATAATGTCAATAAAATAAGTTGCACATGAAGCATCTTTCAAATGTTAACATCAAACATACCTCAGTGTTGGGGTCAGGGAAAGCACCGGGTTCTGGCCACTTCTGTAGCAGCGAGTCAAAGATGCTATTGAGCTCCTGTTTGTCATAGGTTTCTGCTACAACACTGGTCAGGGTGGCGTAGGTGTCTGAGGTGGTAGCAACAGAGCTGGGCAGCGAGGTGTGCTTGGATCCCAGAACCTCTTGGTGATGGTTTAAGTGAACACTCTCGGGGAGTGAAACAAAGTCATTGGTGTTTGGAGTCCTGGTGGGGTGGCGGAAGAAAAGGAAAATAGGAAGGAAAGGGAAACCTGATTAATTACAAGAAGGCTGCGTATGTGAGGTCATCATGACTTAGTGATGTGTCAGCCATGTACAAAGAGATGAAGGAAACAAATTACCATAAAGTGAATAACTGTGTGTCGTTACAGAAGGCTGCAGTCACTAAAGTAGCCCTTCTTTACTCTCAGCACACACCGCTACTGCAAAATACTCAGGACACAGTTTGAGCCTGGGTGGGTACTATTTGTCTCTTAATCCATCTTTTTTCCCTGTGTTTGAGTTTCTCCATTACAATGTTTGAGGGGACAACACTGTGCCCCAACAATGGTCAATTCTCATCCACCTAGCAAGGAGTAGGAAAGGTGACCACCGGGAAGACGGAGGAAGGAATAACAAGAGTTTGCGTGTTGGGAAACTCTCAAAGCAACTCAAAGATGATGATTGAGAGAGGATAGAAGGACTGAAGAGTAGACAATAATCCGACTGACTGTGTTTGATTTGAGGATTATCCAGTCACCTGTTTCTGACCTCCTAAAGCCCTGTTGTTTGCTTTCTGTATCAACACTTTCTAATTCATTTTATTCATCATCAGCCATAGGTGGAATTGAAATATAGTATTTGTAAACTGTGCAACCTATGCGAAACATTACTGTTCATTTAAAAAGGATAATGCTGAACTGAGATTTGACTTGTCTTGTTTTTATAAAATAAATGTTTGACGAACATTTGGATTGTGTTTCTTACCTCTCTGTTTTGCAGATGCTGGCACCACGGTTGCAAGAAGCAATCTTCTGGTCTTTCTGGTTCAGGAAAAAAAAATTGTCAGCATGAAAATTGGAATTAAAGTTGGGACTTCATTGCTCCACATTGCTGCAGATCTTACCTTTTCTACTTTGCACTGCTCATAAAGCATGGTTAATGCTGCAAGGTCATCTCCTGGGTGGAGTCTAGGTTTGGAATGGTTCTGTTCGGTGACAGGGCTCTCCAGATAGGACCAGGAATCCATGATGTGGTTAGTGAAACGACTGTAGTTGAAGTTCTCACTCTGAAAGACCAGTCCCAGGGTCCTAGAGAGAGGAAGAAAGAATTGAGAATGACTGGTTCAATTTTCAAATTAAAAAATAATACAAAGCATGCACAGAATTAACGATCACAGTGTGGAATTACTGCTCTGTAAGGGAAATAAATGCATTCAGGTGTATAAATGCTTTGCTGCAAGGACTTGACAGACTGAGAGCATATTAAACGGCAGTAAGTAAGCCTCAGGTAGACACTGCGCATACTTGCCTCCAAGCATGGATGGTTTCGATTGCAAAACCACAGAGCTGACTAATTTCTCTCTGAAGCAGCGGTGTCAAAAATATGCACAAGCCAGAGGCCACCCACAAATATCATAGCCACTTATACCCCCAACACACACACACACACACACACACACACACACACACACACACACACACACACACACACACACACACACACACACACACACACACACACACACACACACACACACACACACACACAGATTTGCACGGATCCCAAAATTAAACTTACTAAACAAATACAAAAACCCAATACTGACTTGTAAAAAAAGAAACCAAGCTCAGGATTTTTAGGATTGAATTTGTTTGGGGAAACTTACAGTGACAGTTGACAGTAAATATTCTGCTTATCAGTGTAAGCCCCCTTTTGAAGTTTGTCTGAAGAAGCTAATGAACAAACAGCCGCAGTTTACCCTCAATAAACAGCTAATTAAAAGTGCTGACAGGAAGGGAAGCAACAAAAACGGTCACAAATGCACCTGAAAGGAAGTTTACGGTGAAATCCAAAGAATTCTCACAGATATTTAAGACAGCAATCCTAAAACTAGAATCACTGTATGAGTCTGGAAAGTGTGATATTTTAATATCTGTTTCAACACCACCTCAATATTTTGGTTATAAATTTTAAAAAAAACAGTTGACTAAAATCTAAATGATAACAACTGAATACACCTGCTGTGTCATACACCTGTCTCTGCCTCCCGCAAGCAACTGCCTCAACAAACACTAAGTCAGCGCTTCATCTACCACTCGATCAGTGGTTCTCCAATTCCCCTAAAACCAGCCCAGTACAGATGTTTTTGCACAGACAAACAGAGGGTACTCATGTCTAGGGTTTCACCATTATGTAATTCAATGCATCACATGCTGTATTACCCTCCAACTCCATCCAAACACCTCCAGAGGAGATTCTTATTTCCCAGTCTTCTTTTGTGCTTGGTGGCCCCTAGGTTAGTGACAACACAAGTCGAAACAGACGACCACAACAGACCTAATAGTGTGTTTATGTGTTAAAACCATCCATATCAGTTTCCCCTTCATGACACCCCTTTCTAATGACTAGGATGTTTCACATGGGGGTCTCATTGCAAATGGGAGGAAGGGGCGTTTCTGTCCCCCACACTGAAATCCAACATGACTTTTTGTGTGTTACATATAAGCTAAACAGAAATACTTTAAGCTAACAACAATACTTAAAAATTCTAAATTTCACATATATTTTTGACAAAATCATCCTTAAAAACTTACTCAGTCTCTTTTGTCATGTCTCCACTCCAAGTCGATCGGAATACGGTCCTTTGATTTATACCTCTTCTGTTTGTGTGCTCTGCTGTGTGTAAATGAGTCAGTCTACCAGAGGAGAGCAGTGACACACACACACACAGATACACACACACACATGCACACACAAGTGAATCAGGTGTTGTGATTCCCTCTGAAGGAGGCCCAGATTTATTTCATGCCAGAAAAGAATCTTACCCTCCTCTGATTGGCTGAAGACTGAGACAGGTGTCTGATAGGACAGGTGTAGGATCGTTAACTCTTTGCAAGCTGGAAAGAAACTGATTTGCATCTATATAAGTCTGCATCCAGAGGACTTTACAAAACAATTGAAGGCAGAAGTGGTTTGAATCTCATTGTTGTCTGGCTAAAGAGTGAGAATCGTGATCCCTCAGGTGTGAATTATATGATAACAGCTTTAATGTGTTAACAGTTCTTCAGTATCAATTGCACTCTTATGCTTTATTTTGGTGTTAACTGCAGGTTTTGGTTTCTTTCTGTGGATTGTAGATGCAGACATAGATTTTAGTGTTGTGGCCAAAACGATGCCAAGATAAAGGCTAAAGGAAAGCTTTTTTATTTATTTTTTAAAAGATTTCATAGAAATAAAATTTTGACGGCGGTGGCATTACTTTAAAAGTACTTAAAATCATCAAGTTAAGCAAAAATGCAGAAATGTAATTTGCTTTCTAATTTTAATGTTAAAAAATAAATGTGAAGAAGAAAAGAACAAAAACTATTAAAAGTCAATGAATAAATAAATTATAATGTGGTATTTGAGATGCAATTAGCTGAATCATAATTGAAATTGTTATATCATTGATATATTATACTGAATTATAACAACAACAGCAACACAAATATTGGGTCTGCAGATAACTTTATTTCAATTTGGTATATAATAAAACAAATAAAAAAGACTGCCTGATTTTGAGTTACAAAAAAAACAAAACAGTGACAACAAATGTTGAACCAATGTGCTGGACGCACAAATAATAACACTTGAACAGTATTAGTTTTACATGTAAAACTCCCGTTGCTGACACGTCTTTCTAAGTTCTAGGTTTTATCAGATACTGTGAGTAGTGAGCAAATTAAATAATAGTAAAATATATGTTTATTCTTTCCATGGCAAACCAAATTATTTGTACAATATGAATACTGGTTAATACATTGCCTTGGAATTTTAACTGTATATTTTGTGTTTACATATCAGAGTGGAATTCAACTCCTTACACAAATTTTAATAGTCTAAATATCCTGGAAGCACTCATAGTGAACTAAGTATGTATGCTTAATGCCATAAAATGCATTACGCATACATACACCCACACAAACTTTCTTAATTACACGTAAGGTATAAGTTTGCTACACGTGCCACAAAGAACCCAAAAGCACCCGAAACAAACTGAACAAGTAACCTTGAAAAGTTTCAATGTCAGAGATATCATCTTCCAGCTATACACTAATGCTCATTTAGACACCCACACACAATAATATGCAAGAGTATAATTGTGTACTCGTGCGTGTGTGTGTGTGTGTGTGTGTGTGTGTGTGCGTGTGCGTGTGCGTGTGTGTGTGAGAGACGGCACCTCTTCAGGCTGAGACCTGAGGGAATCTGGCGTGATCACACACGAGGGTGCGTGCTGTACAGCTTGCCCACACAGTCACACACACCCTTGGAAGAAAGACACGCACAAATGTCCCAGAGCATTTTGGCATCAAGTCAGGAGAAAGATAAAAAGGAAGGAGTTTTCCGTGCATGGCCCGCCTTCAGTGTCATGTATGTAGCATACCTGCGTCCTGTGTCATCCTTAAATTGTGGTTGAGTTAAATTTGACTGGTTGTATATAAATACTTGACCAAACATATTTATGAGATAAGTATAAACTTTGAAAACAAGAGTTTGTCAAAAGTTAGAAAAGAAGTGAAGAGAGATGGATGGATATAGTGTGAATCACTCCATAAATCAATCAGCAAACATTTTCATGCACACTTAAGATGCTGGAGACCGATGGTTCACCAAAGAAACATTTTACTCTTTGTATTTAACTAAGTGTACTATTAAATGTACATTTATTTGAGCAGCAAATCTTGTCTAAGTTGGAGAAAAATCATTAATGAAATCATTAATCTGATATATCATTATTTTATATTATAGTTACACATTAACACAAACTCCTCAGACTCCTCAGATTGCATCTGAAGGTAACATTGATTTGCCAAAGAGAAAAGGGATGAATACTTCTCTAAACAGAATTTTTTTTCAGGTTTCATTTCAAGGAAGTATGCCTCCTGGTATTTCATTAAGAGGTGAATTCAAATATCATATGTTTAACAGTATGCATGGTAAATTGCTGTCCAGTAAAATCTGGATTTGCATGATTAAAAATGTCGGCCAGGTTAAGCCTCCCTGAATGTCTGAGCCTAGAATGCTCCTTTTAAATGGTCTTTTAAGATAGAAGCAACAGCAGCCGGCAGATAAATAGTATTTAATCAGTAATTACATTTATCATTAATATTTCAGTGCAAGCTTTTTTCCCCAGGAAGTTCAGAACTTGTACAAAGTAAGTTGTAGAACACAAAGCTATAACTACAATAAATAACATACAGTGACTCCTAAAATAAGATTAGGTTTATTTTCACTTATTTCCAGATATTCACCATTACTTACTACAGGAACATGGGAAAGGTGAGCCCACACCTGGAGAAGTAAAGAGTGTCTTGTCTGCAGATTTTGCTTATTTGCATTTTTACAATTACATGGGGGATAGTCTGCATTTACACACACTTTATGTTAATGTAGTGGTAGTATTAGGAAACTTCTCTGATTAAAAGTCTTTTCTTTGTTGGTCTTTGTTGTGTAAACGTGTCACTGATTGCCCTGTGGTGACATCTGACAGGGCGTGAGCAATCAGGAGGCGGAAGATGGATGGATGTCACAAGATGTTCAAACGACCGTCATTAATGCCTTGAAACTCACCAAAGGGGGTATGAAACCAAGACTTAAGTGTCCTGCTGCTGTTGTGCGTGTTTGTGTGAACCTGCAGTCATGCACGCCTGCTAAATAGATATTAGCTCCCGTTCTACGCACGACTGCTGCTGAGAGGGGGCTCTCTCATCACCTTTCTCCTCCCACTCTCTTTCTTGTCTTTGGCCTACACCTCACTGGGCCTTCTTCCTGTTTTCCCTTTTAGATTGAGAACTGAACCTCATCCTGCTTTTACTTTTCATTCATTTTGAATAGGATTTAAACCTTTAAAATGAACAAATGCAGCGGATATACCGCGTGAGGGGAAGAACTTTTGTGAAAACAGGAGGCATTACTTTAGTTCTGCGGCTGATCATTCTCATTAACGCCCATAGAGTGCACATATCTCTCAATCTCTTTCTCATTCTATATCTCTCCATCTATTCTAATGCTTGGTTTGTCATGGGGGAATGTGTGCTGAGGATTGACGAAGATACATATTTGGAGCCTGGGGCATGTCTCTTTCTACCGGCAAGTGGTGCACCTGTTACCATAAAGCCAAATTACGTAAGACTTCAAATCTTCTCTTTTTCACTGCACTTCTTTCAAAAATAATTAATTTTACTTTACTTACTTCATTCATTTTCTCAACTGGCTTCATCCGCTTGCGCAGGTCGTGGGGAACTGGAGCCTATCCCAGCTTGTCTTAGGGCGTGAGGAAGGGAAACTCTGGGTGCGACGACACACCCACATACAGGCTACATACAGACACACAACCACGCACACATACACTCACTCCTACGGTCAATTTGGGACCGGCCAATTAACCTAAAGCACATGTTTTTGGAGGCAGGAGGAAGCCGGAGAACCCTGAGAAAACCCACACCGACATGGGGAGAAAATGCAGACAGGGCTACCCACTGTGCCACCGTGCCGCCCTCCTTTATTTACTTATTTTACTTTATTTTGTTGTGAAATAGAATTTGGTAGAATTAAATGAAATGCATTGCTTTAGTTGAAATCTCCCCGCATCAGAACTCACTTATATTCCACAAACTAACATTGAGTTATGTTTAATCATTAAATTAAACTAATTGGCATATTAAATGATGACCCTCTAAAAAATAATGTAATGTGTATACACTAGTATGTTTAGTTTGTAAAGTCTCATTTTCTCTTTTAAGCAGAAGATCTTCATGGAAAAAGCTTCTTAAAAGCGTGATTGACTTTATTTGAGATGCTGAAATCAGCGCGCTAGATTAAGACACTGTGCAGCTACTTCAGCATGATGTGTGTTTGCAGGATTTCCTGACCTCTGCCAGGTGTTTTGACCTCCTCGTAGGTGAATGGTGAGACCTCTATTGCAGAATCCTGTTGTCACTTTGTTTGGCCTGGACTAGAAGAGGCTCCAAAAGTCTGGATAGTCTCTTCACACACCCCCCCGCACCTCCTCAACCCCGCCAGGCTGCAGCAGCCACTCCCAGAAACTCCACATTGCCTCGAGTGAAGGATGAGGGCTGTGGGGTGGAGAAGGGAGGGAGAAGAAGGGGGGTGGGGGTGGAGCAGAGGTGTAAAAACGTAAGAAAGGTCGAGGGTTGAGGATATATCAGAGAGAATATGAAAGGGCAGCATTTTGGTGTTAACCTTGACAAGAATATGAAAGAAGTGAAAAGGGCAAGCTGTCAGGGAGGGACAGCAAAAGTTTGGAGCGATGCTCTGCAGTTTTAACACTGACTTAATAAAAATATTTTCATACTGGTTGTTCGAGGTTTGGGCACTTCGCACCTGGGGCAAAAAGAGGCTGCTGTGAGGAACTTCTATAACTCAAAATGAATGCATGTCTCTGAAAACTGCTCAGAGGGAAGCAAGTCGAAAAAGTAGCAAGGGGAATTTTATAGATTAAAAAAGTAAGGAGTGCAGTTCCTGTGATGTTATCACATGAACACAGCACAATAGGATAAAAATATATGCCTTGTGTGATTTAAAATGTTGAAGGAAATGCAATCACTCTGTCTCACAAACAAGGAACCAGGTAATGTTAGTTAGCTTATGAGTTAGTTATGCATTTACCTTTTAATGGATAGCTCTGCATGAACAGCGTGTGTGTATAAGCATATTTTCACTTCTAAAAATGAAAGCTATCCATCCATCCAGTATCTGCAACTGCTTATCCTGAGCAGGGGTGTGGTTTGGTTGTGCGGGGGAGGATGTTTGAGTCTTTATCGTAGGGTTATTGAGCAATTGTTTACACTCACATTCACATCTATGGACATTTGAAAGTCACCCAGTCCCGTACTTTGCATGTTTTTGTACTGAAAAGATTAGTTCTCACCCTTGCAGACATTCGCAGTAAAAACAGGACAGTCCTCAGGTGGACTTTGGATCAGGAACTTCTCACTGTGAATGCCCCAAACAATATCATGCTTCCTAAAGTTAACCAAAAAACTTAATTTGCATGTCTAAAACTATCCAGAGGTCAATGAACACAATCCTCTCTCCAGTCAGCTAACTGCTGGCCACTAGAATAGAAAAATTAAGAGCCAAGATCTTCCCTTTTATTTAGACCCACTCAGAAGTTTTTGCATAATCCTGCTAAAAGTCATACAAACAATACCAACAAAAATGTTGCCTCTGGGTGGTAGTTACTTCAGCTTCAGATGTGCAAATGCATTGTCAGTTCGCATGACCTTTTCAGAAAAAAATTTCCTTTGAAAAAACTTATGGGAACTTTCCACCTGCAAAAATTATGATGACTGAGCTTTTGATCATGTAGCTGAAACATTTCTGCGATGTCAAACATTTCAGAGGAAGGACAAAGGACCCTGGAAAAAGAGACATCAGAGAGACTAGAACAGAAGCTTGACGATTAACTTTCACTCTCTGTGTGTCACTTTGTTCACATTTCTATTTGAGATTTGACACTTGGGCCCATTCCAGAGAAGGACCGCTGGTTGAAAATAATGTTTGATTAGAGTATTTTTTCATTGGATTCACATCAACACAAGAGAAAGAAGTGTAAGTATGATAACGTCAGTGAAATGACAGTTGAATGCCGTGGGTGCACACAAACAAACATGAACAGAACGGCATACCTACAGTTAGGCACACATACAAATTTTGTCTCTATTACATGGGTAAAAATGGGTACCAGTCACAGGTGTGTAATCTTATTTGGCTAACAAGACAGATCAGCTGCAGAGGAATTGATGAAAGCAGTCAGAGACAGAAGGAGCATCTGAACATAAATCATGTACTGTATGTATATCTCTGGTAGAATAAAAAATAATAATGAAATATTTCATGTTATATCTGGAATTATGAGAGCTGTGTTTATATATTTTGAAGATGGCACTGGGAAAATGTAAGATCAAAATTATTATAGTTTGCTGCAAAAAAAAAAAAGAACAAAAGCACATCTAACAAATGCAACAGAACAAAGCCCTGTAAGATTTGGATGTGATGAAGTGAAACTGAATACTTATGTATGTTACTATGTTAGGCCAGGTGGCAGTCAGACTCACCACGTACCCACAGTCTCTTTAATAAATTTAGGGCACTGATTGCGGCAGCACTCAAACGGAAAGCCGGTATTAGGTGCGTCACCATATCAAGTTTCTCTCTGGACCCCCTCAGGCTAGAAGTACAGAGGTACAATTTTACAGTTAGCTTCCTGGAGGACATTGTTGTCTGCAGAAGCTAACAACCACAGAGAAATGTGCTTAATTGCTTTGTGACCTGGGTCGGGGAACATTCTCAGAATTCTGTGTGGGTGACATTTCCAAGGATAAGTTTAAGTGACACTTTCCTATAGATAAATGAGAAACTTGATTACTTTCATTTGTGAGTGTTAAGCTTAGTTCAAAGAAAAGCAGAAACAAGGAAACATTACTCAGCACTTATTTCATTCAAAAGCAAAATCTGCTCACCAGCATCTCCGACGCTTCTAATCATCAAAACTTCATATTTAGTCTCAAAGTATTTGTTCTCTCCTGTAACTATGTGAAGATTTCAACTATGACGATGCTTAAATATTAGTAGATGTGGAACGGACCATTCCTAAAGTCTGTTTTTTGTATTACAGACATAAAGCAAGTTTCTACAAAACAACGGGTCTACTTGAGCCTATCCCAAGTGAATTGGGAATTGAACCGCCAATCTTGAAACATTGGATGACCCGCTCTAACACCCGCTGTACCACTGAGCCACCACTGCCCCATTATGTTACGTTACGTTACGTTACGTTACGTTACGTTACGTTACGTTACGTTACGTTATGTCAGCTATCACTGTCAGCTTGAACTACCTGATGAGAGAAAAAGAAATTGGACCAATAAGAGCCAGCCAAAAAAAAAAAAAAAAAAAAATCAACTATCACCTCATGAATAATTTCAATGCAAAAAGAATATCTGCCGGGTGAGGTGACTTTGCCTACATAGCCTCAAGCCTTCAAAGTCTTGAAGAAAACCTGCCTCTGAAACTTTTCCTGCAGGCAGTAATGCTACACCCAGGTAGTGTGGTTCACATCAGATACAGGACAGCTCATATTCACTACAGGGACAAAACAATGCAAAAATCTACGACTTCAATGAAAGACAAAATGTTCGTCAGTGATTCATCTATGTGTATGAGTCAAACCTCATTCCCCGTGCGTGTGTGTGTGTGTGTGTGTGTGTGTGTGTGTGTGTGTGTGTGTTTGTGTGTGTGTGTGAGACTATCCAGTGCTCAGAGACGTGGATGTTCACTTATAGGTGCAACTGAAGGAGAAACGGAGGAGCATGAGGGCCGCGGTGAGAATACGGCTCTGGGAAATGTTACCCAATCAGGCACAAGTGCAGGTTTGACCAATTACTCTGAAATGAAGCAGGAAACGCTTGTCCACACATCCTTTCCTTCACGATAAACATCTCTCCTGCTCCTCCACCCTCCCATCACCCCTGTCCTCTCCTCTTCTTTATTTTCATCATCCTCTTGTCATTCCTCTCCGTCCCTCTTTTTCTATGGATGAGTGGTGATATTCCCGTGGGATAGTGGAGGAGGAGACCTTTCCAGGGTTTGTTGCTTCATCTTCATAAATAAAGTAGGGAACATGTTCAGACCACCTCACCTTGGAGTCAGAAATGAAACCCTCAGACAGAAACTGTTTTTTTTTTTTGCAGTTGTCCACACATTCCATCTGTTTTTTTATGATGTTGTTTTACACCTGTTCACTGCCCTTCTTCTGGGATCATTTGTTTCTGTCATGCTGCACCATTTTTCATCATGTCAATTATCGCAATTTGATAATTATGTACTGTATTATTTTAATGACTTGCCTGTGCTGCTTTCTGTCCTTGGGCTATGTGTTAATGTAATAAACCTAACTAAATGGGTGTGAACATCACTCTTCTGTCTGTTTTTAAAAAAAATCATTTTCCTTCTTTCTTTGTCTGTCTTGCTCAACATCTATATGCATTTGTGCATTTGTGAAAAGGATAACAAATGCCTTTTAAAATCTAACATGCAGAGGACAACTGTTGATACTGACTTTCACTGAATGAGCACTTGTCTGAGGGAAGGAAGAAAAAACTTTCCATGTCACCTTCGATTCTTCCCCATAATCTATTCATCTCCCTCCCTTTTCCTTTTTTTTTGTGTCTCGCACCCAGTTTCAGTCTACATGTCTGGGCTCGTTGGAGATTTAGAGGAACAACCATGCACACCTTTCTCTTCAATGTTCTGGAACAATCCAGCATGGCATGCTCAAAGGCCACGGTGTGGTGTAATAAGGAAGACTGACATATTGGTGCACTATGCCTCTGAGTCACTGAACCTGTTGCCTTAGAGTAAACCAACCAATTTTACACTGTTATAAATGACCAGCTTTATTTTACCTCCCTCCATCACGGAAGTGTCTTTAGTCAGAGGTTAACATCTGGTGAGTAAGAAAGATTTTTGTTACATATTCAAGACTAATTCTTTTATATAAAATATATATGTACAGAACCTTAACTCACATCTCTGCAGCCAATAAAAATTAAAGGGAGGAGGAAAGTTTAGATAATGAAATCCTCGTATCAAAGACAAAGACAAACCAGTTTGAGTCAAGACAGCATCAACACTCCCAGTACCAATGGGATGTTTTGACACACACACTACTACTACTACAATTTTATATTACCTTTTCCATTGCTGTCAGATTTTTTCAACAGTAAAACAACAGATTTAACAGTTTTTACTTCTGTCCATGAAGTTAACCAGTAATGCACTGTCCAGCAGGGTTTTATAAATTTTTTTTAACCATCTTGAAAGAATTAAACTCAAAACACACATGAATTGTAAACCAGGTATAAGGATGCTGCTTCACCCTTAAACTCTTTGACATCTTATTATTGAGCTGGATCAAAGATCTAGTAATTCAGTCTCAGGTGAGTAGAAATGACTTAGTGACATTTGATCTGCTAGACTGATGATGAATTAACAATCATTTCCTCAAAATTAAGTCCAGTTATTAATGCGAATGATCATTGTTATGGATGAGGTGCAGAATAAAGGTGAAATAATAAAACTGAGTAATTTGCAATAAATGACAATATCAACATATGTCTTGATTTATAAAATTGCAAGAAGATCAACATTTTTTGAATATAACAAGTCTGGGAACCAAAATGAAAATTTGGACTGACAGAATATTTATTCGAGGTTTAGGAAGAAATAAAACTTTATCTATACAACAACACTGATTCTTTTATGTTCTCACAGATGCACTTATTTGACTTATCCACAAGACATAAATGGAAACATCATGTGCAAAGATAAATGGATCCAATTAAAAGCTTAGATGTTTAATAGACTTAGAGAGTCCTGTCTGCCAGACATGCACCTGCTATTGTCTGACTTCATCTCTCCTGAAAGAGAATTCACCTGTCAGCGAGGAAAGAGGAGGAAGGGAGACGCAGCCGTGCCTTCAAGACAAATGTGACTTGTCACCCATTTTAAAGAAAATGCAAATCAAAGCAGAAGTGTGAATGGAGGACTGGAAAAGATGTGAGGAGAAGGAGGGGAGGGAGGGAGTTGTCGTCTCCTGCAACAAGTTTAACCTGAATCCAAAGCTAACAAGATGCAGTGATTGCAGGGTGCTGAAAATATGTAGGGACTACCAAAGACAACAGGGGGGAAAAAAAAGAAAATTAAACATGGGCCTTTGTGCACTGCTTTCCTGTCTTTCCTCAGGTTTCAGTCAGAAGAAAGACAAACACACATAGACAGACAGTTTTTTAGGCCTGGAAGGACATTTGTGCAGCCTGGTTTGTGTCTCAGGTCGCACTGCAAAGTCAGGACACACAGAGGTAGCATCTGTAAGCTCAACAACCACACACACCCACACACACCCATGCACACAAAGTAAAATAAAATAACACACCTTGCATGTCCTCACCCCAAGGTAGTTGAAATACCATTTGTTGCCCACAATGAACCATTGGAACATTCTGGCAGGATAGGCGCTGTATATTAATGATATAACGTGTTTGGATTTTTAGAATGGTTGCATTAACACACACCCCAAAGTTTAATTGTGTGTCTTTACTACGACTTATATAATGATGCAAAACATACCTGAAAAACAATTAAATAAAAATAACACATGGACATGTGTTCGGGCACACACACACACACACACACACACGCACGCACACACGCAAAGTAATTCGCTGTGACACTGAGATGTGTAACTTATACAGTCAGGGTCAATAGTTGAGACAGTCTTATCTTTCTTCTCTTAACTGTGGGAGAAACAAGGAAAAAAAAATTGCTACAATCCATGAGAACCGCTGAATGCAGGTTCTCACAACATCTAACCCTTTCATGTCACTTTGTGAAAGTTTGGTATCCATAGGTTGAACATCAGGTGTCATGAAGACATCATTCTCAGTGCAAGACAAGGAGTTTAGGGTAAATGTCAGGTAAAGCCTCAAACGTGGTTTGTCAGTGCATCATAATGACTAGCATGAGGCTGTCATGACATTGTTAAAAGTTATGCAGTAGCAACAATGAGTCATAAATAAGTTGTAGTTCTTTAGTTGTCATGAATACTTAAATACGTGAAATATTTTTATGTAACTTGATGATATGGTGTTTGTCTATTTTTATGTTCAAATCACAAATTAGTCTTAGAAGGGGGGGGGGGTGTTGCAGGCTGATAAAGAGATATTAAATCAAACAATAGTATACTTAGAAATAAAAAGTGACACTGCAAAGAAAATGGTTTGCTAACATATTGGAAAACAACCCCAAGGAACTTCTGGGTATCGCCAAAACTGGAAATAGATTATAGACTACTTTGAATAATTTATTCCCTTTTTCCATTATATGTAACAAAATAAATACTTGTATACTTCGTATATTTTACAGAATTATATATGTGTCCAAACTACTCATGAATTTTGCACTAGATGACATCCCTCCAACTTAATCTGTTCGTGGATTTGAGGTCAAAACACCATTAAGAGAATTAAAATCCTCGCACTTATGTTTGTGAATAACACGTCCATAATTACAAAGATTATCATGGCGTAATTCTCCTCTCACATGTAATAAGTAGGTATGGTGCACACAACAACAAAGGTATGGGCATATACATGGCCCTTAGGAAGCAAGACAGACGCAGTTTTGTTGTTATGAATATTATCTCCGTAGTTGGATGTTTTAATGCATGCTAAAAGTTGGTGTGGATAAAATCTCTGAATTTTAACAAAAATGGACACTGACACATCTCATGTCATTAGATTATTATGATCTTACAATTATCTTGAATAAATTAAAATCTACTTCGTTTCTAAATTACACATTAAAAAAAAATAAAATTTCACCAAGACAAACAATTTCATTTAGAATTATTTGAGGTGGTTTTAAAATTATTCAGTTCGTCTTTCTCACCCAGGAGACTCCAGATAGCAGCGACAGCATACAGGAGTAAGAAGGAATAAAAATGAATGAACGACATCTGTGTTTATGTAATGACTAAAAACATATTCTGAGTATGTCTTTTGTCTCATTTAAGAACACGGCGTCATCGAAACCAGCATTCTGGAGAGATGCCCAGTTATTACAATAGAAAGTTGATTTGTCAACATAATGTGCATTACACCCACAACCACAACCTGTTCCCAATTGTACTCATAATTCAACCTAGTATTTATGTCTAATGTTGTCATTGTCACTGTTAACTTATTGGTTGAAAGGTTCCTAACAAGTCTGGACGTGTAGAGGATTTAGGAAAAGCCTGCTTTTCCACCACCACTTCATAACGAGTTAACATTCCTTCAGAAGAAGGAGTATCACCTCACGGCAGTACGGACTTCCGGTTCTGTGGTGTCTTCTAGTAAAGAACACATCCCCTTCATTCCCTGTTCCTATCTAACGTACATGCATTCTTCAGCTATTACAAATGGATGCTGGTTTGTTTGGTTTTTAAAACAGGCCAGGCAGTTATTAAATGCTTGTCGCTAACGTTCGTACATTCCTTGTGACACAGAGCATGGCGCCCACGCATCCCAAGTAACAGGTGGAAGGGACAGAAAATGTCGAAAGCAAAGAGAATATAATTATTTTGTAAATTTTAATTTAGAGTATCAAGTCCCTTTGGTTGGGTCAAATAAAGGACTTAAAGGTGAGAAGTGTAAAGTATAGGAGGTGTTAACCGAGAGAACTCCTTGTCTCCTGAATATTAAAGGATGCAATAAAAAGGCCCATCCCCTATTTGGAGGCAGAAGTGTCAAAGTTCAGCACCATCAGATGATGTCAATGGAAACTTTATATAATTGGAAACAAAAAAAACTCTGTGACTCTTTCATCACCTGTCCTGTAACAGGCCCAGAGGGAAGGCAGGCTAGGCTGACTTGGATGCAGCAGTTTTGTCATAATCCTGCACTGAAAATAACTACGATTTCTAAACACAATTGTTACATAATCTCAATAATATTTTATAAATGATCAGAGCATAGATCTTTGGCCTTCTTCCATCAGGATGAAGTTTAATTAAAATTAGATTAGAAAATTTGAAAATTAGTTTAATTATAAAATCTCATGAGCAGGACTGAAAAGATTCATGGATTCGTCATTCAGCTAATTGAGAAAAAATAATCAGCTGCTTTTCTCGAAGTTGCTTTTGATTTTTTTTAATGCCAAAAGTTCCAAATATTCTTCCAGCCGAACCCGAAACCTCCTTTCTGTGTGGCGACATCGCTACCCACTGCACCACCGTGCCTGCGCATATAACCATACTTTTTGAATTTATTTTAAAATTATTTTATTGATATATGTAATTATTATGATGTGTCAAGTGACCTTACAATTGCTTTAGGCGCTTAATACGCACATTTATCCTGAGAGCAGGTCAACCAATCAATAATTTTCTTTAATCTACAGCTGCTTATTCGATTCTCAATCACACGTTGACGCTGGAACCTATCCCAGCTGACAATCAGCAAGAGGCAGGGTACACAAGTTGCCAGTTTATTTTAGGGCCACATATAGCGACAAAGAATGATTCATGCACACACTCACCTACGGTTATTTTAAAGTGGTAAATTCACCTAAGTTGCATGTTTTTGGTGGCAGGAGGAAGTGGAGAACCTGGAAGAACCCATGGAAATTCCACACAGAAATGCCCCAAATGGGATGAAATCAAGAGCCTTCTTGTTGTGAAACAACAACACTATCCATAAATAATGCCATGATTTCGTTTGATACATATTTTTGAGACTTTAATGATGATGTTAACTGAAAGGAGTTTTCAGCAACACTTCAAATGACAGACTATAATTCAAGGCTACTGCATACCTTGAAATACTTGCTAACAACCTGAGGAAGAGGCATCTATTCTGTTATTAGAACGTCTAACCAAAGGTCAGTAGATCGTTGTCAGTGTCTTTGGGATATAAACAGACATGTATTTATGCTGGGGCCAATGTGTCATTCAAGCATGTCATGAAGGATGTCATTCCAACAGGTGCTGCAGGCCAGAGAAGCTGAGTGAGACGATGATTTAAAGACACCCTGTCTCCCAGATTGTTCAACTATTGTCTTGCACTCATTTGTAAAGGAGCAGAGACATTCCAAAAGCATTCCTGATGAAAAATACCATCTTGTTTTTATTCCAAGTCTTTTATTTTTTTATTTTATTCCACTGATTTTGCTTTTTTCATATGTATTGTATTTATCTAGATATATTGAAGTTATGCCTTTGATAGCTGATACAAACTTTTATAGCTTTGATTTGTTATTGAAAGGTTTAGAAACTTGCTATTGTGGCAGAAGTAAAACGCTATTGAATTGAACTCTAATATACATACGTGTGTGTGAATTAACAGAAAATCATTTTCACATGTTCTAATATCAAATTTAGTGATTAGAAATCATTCTAATTAGTCATGACAATTTTATAAGCCCATTGGCAGGTAAATAAGAAGGCAAAATCATTCCTGTTAAACTATAACGTTTTGATTATGATCATGCACAGCAGGAATTGTTTGGTCAATTTTCACCAAACAACTGCAGAAGAACGCGCTTGCAATTTGCCAGTGAGGAAATAAACAGGCAGGTTACCAAAACATAAAATTCATTTGTCATGCTACTTTCACTCTGAACATTCATACATACTATCAGCTAATTGTAGGCAACGAAAAATAAATGCCAATCAAGCCTTTAATTGCAACAGAACATTTGGTGCACAGTGCGACGTGTCCTATTTTGGCGTTTTACTCCCTCTGCTGGTTAGCGAACAAAGTAGGAGTAACGTGCAGTACTTCATTACTATTTTTTAATTTTATCACGTTATTCAATTAACATCTGAAAATGAATGACGGTATAACTTACATGTTAACTGCAACTTATATTTATTAGATTCCATCAATAAAGTTTATTAAAGCTATCTAATATTTCCATTACTGCACGTGGAATTCATTCATGTATTTTATCTGCACTTTTAAAGTCAGGTTCCTTTTAAAATGAAGCTCACACTATTCAGTAACCTAACTATGTTTTGTTTCATATTTGCTGTTACAGAAAGACTGTTGCTGACGTGCTGCGCCTCTCCTTCACAGCAACAATGACACAAACAGAAGAGAACGCATGCCATCTCCATTAGTCAGGATTATAGCGCGATGCCACGGTGACGCACTCATATTCAAAGTACCAATCTGTTTAGCTTGGAGGAGGATATGACCTCTGTATCAAATCAATATTTTCTTTTTTTCCCCCAATTTTTAAAATTACAAATGAATGCATATACTGTAATGCGGAATAGAACACCATATAATTCATTTATGCAGTCTGTATTTTATAGTTATTAAATAATTACAAATGATCAGGTTTCAAGGAGCCCCGTCTTGACAAAACGAATGAATTAGTCGGGGAACAGGTACTAATGAAATTGATCAATACTGTATCTCCACTCCTCGTCGGTAAACGTTATTGGAGCAATCTAGAATCTTTAGCACACCCTGGTGGTGGAAAATGTACCTGCATAAACTGAAAGCAAAGTTTAGGAGTCCTACTATGGTTTAGCTGTCGTCCGTCTCTTTCCGTGATTGGTTTATCGTGATATTTATTCCGTATTTCTAACTAATCATTAGCCCTCACAGCCCAACCAACCTTAGCGCTGCGTACAAATCAAACCTGAAGCGATGAATTCTAGCCAATCAGTGCCAGAATAGGGATGGGGTGGGACTTTACCATAGTAGGGTTTGAAATGCAGCGTTTTAGAATAAGCTAATACAGTAATAGACACAGGGAAACAGTTAGATGAAGGGGTCATTTTTGCCAGTTTGTTGGAACATTATAAAGACTAAATACCTGTAATATTATCTTAATTCTTAATTGAATAAATAAGTCCACTCCTATCTATCGATCTATCCTCGTCGCGTCCACTGTCACGTAAATTAAACGCGTCTGTCGTCACGTGACAACAATGAACAGGTGGAATCAACGCGGAAGTGAGATGTCCCTCGTTTGGGACATGGCGTATTTGTCGGCGTAACGTCAAATAAACCTAATTACAATCAGTATTAAATATTTAATGGTAAATCGACAACATGAAAGATCAGGTATTTGAATGTCTGGCAGTTAATGATAATTAAATTGTTTCTAAAGATGGAAATGGATACCAGCACATCCCCCGAAGGCTCATACACTGTAAGTTTTCTTAATCGTCTGTAAATACTTCATTTTCGTTTCTTTCTTCTTGTAACATTCGTCAAACACTCACTGAAATGTGTTATATGTTGTGTTAAGTGTTATAAACGTTTTGAAATCCCGATAAAGCATATGGAATGATAGTTCTTCTAGTTAAACGCTCGTTATGGTTGCATAAAACAAAGAAAATTAAGATATCAGGTTACGTGGCGTGTTTGTAGCTGAGCGGCCAAAGAGCGGGTGTGAATTTAAAAGTATTAACTATTCAGCTTTTTCAACTATCTAATAAAGCTTCAGCCAATTGCCCCAACAGTTTATATATTTTTTTTATTTGAGGCTTCTAAATCTAATAAATGCTTTTGTTTTTTTATTTTTCAGGAAAATCTCATTGGGACTTTACTTGCTATTTTTGGAAATGTACTTGTGAGCATCTCCCTAAGTATCCAGGTACAGTATTCATCTCCGTCCTCCATAAACACTTATATTTTATGACATGTTTACGTCTCCTGGTGTTATCCGACATTTCTGACAGGAAGTAATGAATTTAAAACTAATTTGGTTTCATATTTTACTTTTTTTTGATGCTATATTGTATGTCGGAACTGCATCAAACTAAAGTATCTCAGATTAACCTTTAACATTTACACTGCTAACCATTTATCTGGCCGAGGCACTATCATCAGAGGTCATCATATGGCCCAGAAGTACAAGAATGCAGGTAGCTCAGCCTCATCTGAATAGTTAAACTGCTTTACAGACTGTTAATATATTTACGTTATAATTTTTTTGCTTAGTCTACTTGTTTTTAACGTTTACAGTTTTATGCTTAGTGTTGTTGACTTCATTTTTACCCGTCACTCAGTCTCTACCTGCGCATCTGACTCTCTTTCAGAAATACAGCCATGTCAAGTTAGCAGGAAACAAGGACCTGCGTGCCTTCTACGGGACTAAAACCTGGTGGTGTGGTTTTGTCTTCACATGTATTGGAGAGGGAGCAAACTTTGCCTCTTATGCCTTTGCCCCCCTTGCTCTTGTTGCACCGCTTAATGCTGTTTCCATACTAAGTGAGTATTGTTCCAAAATCCATGATTTTTTTGATTATGTGTCGTCAGAGGTAAAAATACTGTATGGTGTTAATAAAGTCATTGAAATGGCCTCAGAAATATTGAAAAATGCAAAACACAGAATGAAGGAAAATGTACTTTAATATCTTGCACTGCTTTTTATGTTCACAGCAAGTTCAATTTTGGGCTTTATTTTTCTACGTGAGAAATTGAAGCCGAAAGACTTCATGAGTAAGTTCAACATATACTGTATGTGTAAATAAAAATGTGGTTGCACTAAGACTTATGTGCAAATAAAACTGAACTGTTTTATGCAAATTTTCAAGGCCCTAATTCGCCTTTAGAAAAAAATGCAGAGCATTCCCAGAAAACTTGGTCCCTGTAAAAGTGAAGTTGTATTATTGAACTCTGTTTCCTTTTCTGCACTAGCAGATCGTGTTTTTGGGTTATGTTAAATGTCATAACACATTTTCTATTTAACTGGGCCTGAATGCAGCTTATTTTATGTTGCATGTGTTTTCAGAGCGCTATGCCCTGGCCTTCCTGGGCTGTATCCTGACCATAGGAGGGACATATCTCTTTGTATCATTTGGACCAAATTCTCATGAAAAAATCACGGCAGAGAATGTTGTGATACACATTGTAGGATGGCCTGTGCTATTGTATCTGGTAAGATATTTAACGTACTCAAGCAGTTGAGGTATAAAATTTTGTCGCTATGTTTACATCAATTCTGCACAATTTCCACCCAAATGTGTCTTGATTAATGTTTCACTCAGCAAATATGGCACTGGTAAATAACTTTAGTCCATGTGTAGATCCCAAACAAGAAATCTAGTTGCAGAATGACTTCACATTGGGGGAATATTGAGGTACAGAGCAAGGATGTGTCCTCTCTGGACTCAGAAGCTCCACCAGTAATTCATTAATAAAAACCCTTCACCCCCATAGATAAAAAAACTGAGAAATCATTAAACTGAAAATAAAATATATGAGTGCTGAAAGAAGATGGAGAAAAAGTGAACAGACTGTTCATTATGAGATTTTACGCCAACAACTCCAAACCTACAACAATGCAGTCAAAAAGGCATGAATTTCCCATTTTCCCCTCATAATCTCTACTGTATTGATATCTGGTCCAAGGCAGCAGAAATTGTCTTCCTGTCTTTATTGTTATTCCTCATTATTTGTTATTTCCCCTCTAGGCACAAATTGGGTTCCGCAAATTGTCATTAAAGTTGATATTATTTGTCCCCACCAATTAGATTAGAGTGCCTTCTATTTTATTTATGTGATATTAACTTGTTGTTTATTGTTTTTAATGCTGTCGTTTTCAGTTCCTGGGGATCATTGCATTCTGCCTGCTTTTGTACTTCCACAAAAAACGTCACATTAACTACCTCATTATTATTCTATTGCTGGTTGCTTTACTGGGTGAGTCAGTCATATGACATCTCTAAAGTCAAGTTATTATCATACTGGAGTACATCATGTTTTTCTTTATTCAGAGGCAATGTAGCGATTATCCACTGATCGATTTTGCTATCGTGTATAGGTTCCATCACAGTCATTACAGTGAAGGCGGTGTCAGGAATGTTGCTTCTCACCATCAAAGGTTCCATGCAGCTTGACTACCCAATTTTCAGTGTCATGTTTGTGTGCATGGTGGCGTCAGTGGTCTTCCAAGCCAGGTGAGTGACAAGAAAATGAAAGGCGATTTACTGGAAGCATTGGTGGCTGTTAGTAACCCTAAAGCGCTCCGTTTTATTAATGATATTTTTATCCCTTATGTTACAGATGAATAAAATTAAGTCTTTTGTGCTTTGTGCTCTTAGATTTCTGGCCCAAGCTTGTAAACTACATGAGCCCTGTCTGATTGCTGGTGTCAACTACATCCTCTCCACCGTCCTTGCTGTGGTAGCTGGTGAGTCATTGAATCATCTGCTCCAGGTCATTTTCAATCAAACTGGATCGACAGGTGGATTGGCACACATTTCTTGGAACAATGTGTGCCACTTAGTGGTTTGGATTCTAATGGTTTCCTTTCTGGTTTTTAGGAGCAGTGTTTTACTTGGAGTTTAAGAATGAAGATGTCCTTCACATCTGTATGTTTTTGTTAGGGTAAGTGGTCACTATTCATGGGTCTTCCCTTTTAAAAAACATTTAAAGTTGTCTCTCCAGGAATTAAGCTGCTTTCAGCTTCCTGACTGTCACACCGCCTTGGCTTACTGGGACTGAATTTATCTCATCAGCGTTTATTTCATTTGTAAATTGTGGTTTCTTTTGTCAGAATGTCAACATTTGAATTATCTGATTGAAGACTGTGACTGATTGTTGTGTGTTTGGAACAGAACGTCACTCTGTCTCCTGGGGGTCTTCTTCATCACCAAAACCAAGAAAACTACCAAAAGCTTTGAGCCATATGTCACCATGAATATGGCCAATGGTTTGTATGATCTCTACATGAATCCTGGAAATATGTATATTTTTTTTATTTGAAGCAATGGATGGAGAAATATTTTAAATTGTAGTTCAATGTCACTGAAACACAATCATCTCATCCTAATTGCCTAATCTAATTTTTTACACTTTGAAATCATTTACCTCTCTCTAAGTCTGTCTTGTTCTTACACATTATTTATGTTTCTTTGTCATTTTAACTTGAATTGGCTGATTCAGACCATGCCTAACCTGCTGTTTCCAACATCAGGTGTCCCAACTATTCATGACAAAGACTTCAACAGTACCTTCTCCTATGGGTCACTCGTGAACAGCGATGGAGTGGCTCCTTCCCCTCTACCCATCAACCTGAAGCAATCACCAGACAGCTTTCGATCTACTAATTCATCAGATAGGCATTCTGACTTCAAGAAGGATTAAAAATAAAGTTTCTACATATTTTTTCTGTTAATAGACCTTCAAAAAGATCAGGTTACATTTTTTTTTACCTACCCTCCATGTAGATACCTTCTAGCCCAGAAGGGGGTGTTTTGGATCATCTATTACTGCCTTACGTTTCTCTCTGAATGATTTCTTTTTTTAAAATCTGAACCAAAGAGTGACTTTGACAAGCATCCTCTCTTCTTTGACATGCTGTAAACTGTATTTATTTCAAAAATTGACAGAAGAAACTTGATGTTGCTGCATATGATAGTGAATTCACAGATGTGGCCTTGGAATTGTGATAGTACAGAGACAATGCAGTGTCTTGAAGTTTACTGCCTGGACTATTTGTTGTTTTGAGATGTAAGGAATAACTATGACTGTTGGGTATTTGTTCTTTTTTGTCTTAACTTACAGATATTTCTTTTATTGTTTGCTGTTCAGTCATTTAATTAAGCTACAAATTAATATCTGGTGGTAATACCCATCCTTTTATAAGCATATTTCACTTTATTTTCTGCTTTTTTTCCTTTGAATTTCATCATATTCTTTTCCTCATATGACCAAACAATCGGTTAAGTTGTTCTTATTTATTAGAATGTATTTATTTTCAGTTTTGATTGAGGTGTGTCTTTTAAAGTTGCAGTGCACTAGATGAATTACCAGGAGGTGGCAAAGGAGTGAAGCATCACTGTAACGATTTGTTTATATATAGCCAACAGCCATTGTGGTTAGCAATGAGAGTGATGTCTGTATTTGTTTTTTTTTTCTTTATTTTGGATAAAATCAATCTCTTTAATTTTGGTTTCCCTATTAACCAAATGAAAATCCAGTATAATTTAAAATATGCAGTCATCAATGGCACAATTTTAGCAGTTTCTGGAGAAGTCTTCCATTGTAATAAGTATTTAAAATGTAACCATGAAAGAAGAAATGCTCTGATGTGTAAATTATGAAGAAAGTGTGTCTGGTTGACATGATTCACTCCACAATCAATGAAGAGCTACATCTTGTATATTGTTGTGACCCACCTCTCTAGATTTAACATTTCTACAGTGTTAATAAAGAGGAGAAACAAAATTTGCTAGCATTCTTTTAGAAACATGGTCACTAGAGATTTTTTATTGGAAAAGGCACGTTTTAATGATTAACCAACATAATTGTGGTGTCTTCACCTTTTTCAATAACAAGTAACGTGCAACAGGTGGATCCAGACAACTTTATAATCCACGTGTTACTTCTTTACTGTGAGTAGAAATATGGCCACCACGTTAGCTCTGGCCCTCCGAGGGGCCCTCAGATTGATCCGCCTGGCCCTCCGGTCACACTGAGGTCGGTTTGTGACCGTCGCCTCAGGAGCCAAATATTCCTCGTGGTCGCCACCTACCTTGAAGTGGAGCCCTCCCCCCGCTGCACCTCATTGGTCACTTCGAACCTCTGCCGATATGCCATTGGCCTCACGTGCGGCTTCTGACGTCAGACTAGGCTGCATCAAATAATCCAGTAATAACAAACACCAGACGCGTCTGTCGGTAGTCTCTCAAATATCGGCGCATTTTCAGTCTGTTTTTTATTAAACAGTCTTCTGAATATGTCAGTCCACTTTTAATGGGTTTTCTCCGTCGTTGACGACTGGAAGGTGAGTAATCCAGCTTTGACATTGGGACGAATTAAAAAAGTGACATTTAAACATCAACTTCATCCGCAACCGTTACTCAGTGCTAACTTCCGTTCTGTTTGATGATATCTTTAAAACATTTTAACTTTGGTTGATAAAATGTTTTCTCAAGGTAGGCCATTACTTTTAATGATAAATTCTCGTGATTCAATATCACACAAAACAATGACGCAATTCCCAGGTGTTTCCAGCAATTATCTATGCGCTGCAATTATTTATGGGACATCTATCTAAACCTATTTTACTGTGGAGCTATGATGTCATTGTCTCATTGCCTTCGTGCGTTTTCATTTGTGCGTCAATCTGCAGATGTCAATTCACAGCAGGGTGCCGCTTGCGTATTGTAATCACAATCTGTAACGTGCTCCTCCTTAATTTTCGAGATTGGGCTAATTTTTCAAATGTTATTGAAATGTGACGAAAAGGATGATGCTCTCCATCCCTTTGAAGGTCCCAGCAGATGGCACTCTGTCCCCAGTAAAATACTGGACGCGTCCATTAGAGGGCAAGTTTACCCTCATAATAACGCGCATTATGAGGGTAATTGGTCTAATGAGATTAATAAATTATAAGATTCCTTATTAGGCCAATAAAGGATCTTTTTTAAACATTTCGAAATAAAGTCGCTGCCTTTAGCCTATTGCATGAGCACATTATGTGATTTTCTTTTTACTGAAGTGAACTGAAGTAGTACAACCAAATTGTTCATTCCAAAATTTATATAATCATTCCTCACAACCCCATAAATCATGTCTTTGCTCCAGTTATGGATTTGTTGGATGCAAACTTTCGAAAAAGTGTGAGTTATTCAGAGAAGGAAAAATAGCTCGTCAGTGCATCACTCAAAGATGTTTCCATGGACATGGATTTTCTCAAAGTCACTAGACAATGCCAAGATAAAGATGAACTGTGATAGAAAGAAGAATGTCAGAAATACAGGCTTGTTTTTAACTTGTCATTCACTAGCCATTCCAGAATTGTGAAGTCATTCTCCAGGACTGGCAACACACACAAACCTGACAATGGCATCCTGACGGCACACCTCCAGTTTAAATTTCAGGTTTACCACAGATTGAATTTCACTCAACTTTATATCTGTTCGCCACTAATATTGTAATTGTTAAATCAATAGAAACTGTTAAAAGCACATAATATCATGTTATTGTACAATAAATATGAATAAAAACTCATAATATCATATTATTAGTCTGTAGCAGCCGCTGTGTGGAAGAAGGGGCTGAAGATGAGACGATGATGTACAAGTCTTTATGTCTGTCAGCCACAAATATTGGACTCTTAAAATCACTATAAAATCGTTAAAAGCACATACCATGTTACTGTAGAATAAGGGTTAGAGTTGGCTTTGGTTTATCATCCATGATAAACAGTAAGGCATTCAGTATTTTTTAGGATAAAGAACGCCCTGGGACTGCCCTATATTTTTTGATGCATTTTTTTCATTTAGGGCAAAAACTTAACTGGTGTACTCTAAATTTCCCAGTTTGGGATAAATAACTTATATCTATCTCTCTATCTATCCACATTTACTTGTCTCTTTTTAAAAAAATTTTCACTGTTGTTCTGTTCATGACCATTTGCGTTTCTCACATCCTGCCTGTATAGACATCTATCTCCTGTTTATTATCTATTAACCTTCTATCTCCTCAGTTCCTACTCTCTCTGTGGTGCCACCCTACCTGCTAGCTGCCTCTGAAAAGGTTTCCCAATGCTGCGAGAGAGCTCCAAGGCATGGAGCAATGGCTCAGAGGCCTACAGCAGTGATCCTGAGGAGGAAGAAGAGGAGGAGGAGGAGGAAGAGGACATGGTGTTTGGGGAGACTGATCAGGATGGCATGGTGGAAGAGATGATGGATCTGAGTGACCTTCCTACGGCTCTGTTTGCATGCAGCATCCATGAAGCTGTGTTCAAAGAGGACAAACACAGGGTGAGATGAAGTAAACTCTATGCGTCACATATTGATGCTGTGCATGTGTGTGTGTGTGTGTGTGTGTATGTGTTCGTACATTGGTGCATCAGTCTGTGTCCGTTTGAGTCATCCCACTGGATGTGTCAGCGCATTTGAGATTCAAAGCTTTGCAACAAGTGCATGATGTCATCCACAGCTTTTGTTCCTTTCTGTTTAAGTCCTGTCACAGTCTCTAGCTGTGCTGCCGATTGCTTACACACAATCACACACACACTCACACACGTACACACATGCACACGCACACATCCTGTTGGTGGTTTAATAAAGACAGGGCTACAGATTACAATATGACTGCATAGAACCATGAACCACGCTCAGCTTGTCATCACATAAGTGATCCATTATTCAGTGTGTTACCCTTGTGTGCTTCATACATTCGTAGTCCACATATACGCCTACAGTTACATTTGTACACATGCACACACATGCTGTTAAGGCTTCTGTAATCGAGGCAGAGTCTTTCTATAACAGCTCCTCAGAGCAGGAGCTCCTCGGATTGCGAGATCTTCTTTTTTTTTTCTTGAGGGGGGTCTGTTTACACCATCTCTCCATCTTTCCAGCTGTAATCATTCTTTGCAAAGTCTGTCCAAATGTTTCTCTCTATTGAAACACTGTTCCTCAATTCAGGGGCCACATCCTTCAAAGGACACGGTCCTCAAAGGCCACCGCCTCCATAGAGCTTTAGCTGCCACACTGAGCGCTGTTAAAGGAGACGGCGTGGCTTAAGGAGCGTTGCGTTTCACCAGCTCTGACTGTTCCTACCCTTTGCATCACGAAGTTCTTTATGCGTCGCCTAGCAACATTGACAGCTGAATTCTGGTTGTAGTAAATACTGCAACAATATCAGAAAGTAGCCAGATATTTTCATAAAAATTAATTTTGTGGGTGTATATTATGTAATCCATGAAGGATCTATGTGTCTGATCCTTCGTGGTGCCAAAAAAGGATCCTACATTCATGGGATACATTTGTTTCTTCACATTCATCCTTTATAAACCCCAGAACTGATTCACAGCTTATTTACCCCATCATCTCTCGTCTTTGGGTGACTTAGTCTCTAGTGTTCTTTGCCCATCCTTTAATTATCCTCTGTATATAAGTAAATGTAAAGGGAATAGGCTAAATGTGGTACATACACAAAATCCCTTTAAGTGAATCACTCCTGCTTTGTGATGTTGCCATTTATACACCCATTGCTTATGTGTGCCGCCTTCCCTCCCTCTCGGTTTTTGCCTCCTTGCTTCATTACAATTCACACGCCGGCTTTTAAGTGGAAATGCCTCCCACACACCCTTCAGTCAGAGCATGCCAATAAATTGTTCTCCATAATGGTCAATAAGGAGAACTGCACTAAAAACAAAAATACATTTGACATTTGCTTAAACATTTAGAAACAATGACAGGAAGACATGAGGTTGCTTGTGATATTTTCAAGGTGTGAACAGTTTTTGCTCTTCTAGCAGTTATGTTTACTTCTGTAAGCAAGCGTACACACACACACACACACACACACAGAGTCTGGAAACTCTGTAAACTGCTCTAAAATTTCTAATTTCATTGTTTGGATTGCTAAAAACTGGACATATCCATTGCCGACATCCACACAATAATCGAGGACATGGTAACCTACATTTGGGTGTCTTTGAGTTCTTGGCCCCCGCCAAACAAAGACATTGCCCTCTGTCCCTGTTCCCTGAGGCCTGCATGCAAGAGGATGAGCTGTTCCTGTAATCACATTATGCTCCTTCAGAAAGAGAGAGGTATGCGCTCATATTTATAAGGAGCTCTTAACAAGTTCTGAAACCCTTTTCTTGCCTTTTCTTTTCTTGATAGAGAAAAGTAAAACCTCGTGACACACTTTTTGTCTTTTATCTACAGTGTTTTGTTCCCTTGACCAGCTTTTAGGTAAAATGGTGAAATGCCTCTTAAGTGACCTCTGAATGTTCATGGAGTTTGACTGAGGTCTGCTCAGATCAGCCCAACTCTCCCCTGAAATGACTGGGAAAGTACTGAATTAAGAGAAGAGTTCTCATTATTTAAATAGGACTGTTCTTGCACAATTCCTATTTTTAATAATCTCGCTTTGAGATTAAAAATTCAGGACTGGAATAAAATATGAAAATGGTATTGTTTTACATTCTCCATCTGAAATTATTCCAGACAACATAAATGAAGACACACTCAGGACTTCATGCCAAAAAGGTCCTTTTATAAAGGTAAAATATTTGGATGCTATCAGAACATTAAGACCATCTGGATACAGTATTACGTTTAAACAAAAATGAACGCAGAATCTCCCTCATTTGAATTGAATTTGTATTTCCTACCTTGTAATATTCTTTAATAACAAATCTAGACCTGTTTCTGTTTCTGCCATATCTGACTACTGTAGTTCTCTTTCTGCCGTAACCCACGTTGAGCAGCATAACATTAAAAACCCATAGATAAAGGTTTCACATGTTATATAAAGTAAGTGAACATTTTGCTCTGATGTCGGACTCCATCTGGCCTTTTCAGCTTACCTATTGGCGCATCATCTGCAGTGTTTTGTCCTTTTATCCACATCCCTGCAAACTTCTGAACAGGGAATAAACTCTCAATGTACTGTTAATTATGTGCATGATGACGTTCACCAACATTGACACTACCAACAATTTTGGTCATGTTGAAAGTTGGTACCAGCAATGTAGATTATAGTCTACCTGTAACGACTCTGTCACAACCTGCCTGTTACTTCATATCTTTTAAACTATTGATGGGGTTGGCCTCCTGTCGGAGCCAAATGATGTAGAAACCAATGTTGACCGGGTTAGGTAATTGGTCAAATTAACAGAGAACCTTAATGGAAATAAAACAGAGTAATCAAGCATAAAGTGGCGTGTCGGACTTTTGAGTAGGCATGACATTTATACGACCTGAAATGGTGATTATAGATTGAAATTTAATAAATAACGATTTTTGAACAATTCGGCTTACAAACAGCCTCTCAGAACTGTTTGTGTTGAGGACTACCTGTATTCAAATGTTGTCATTAACCAAACCAGAAAAACACAACAACCCGCCCACATGAAATTGCACTGGCACTGTCCACAGTCGACAATAATAATTCCAAGGAAAACTACAATTTCTGCAATGTTTTAAATTGCAGTAGTAGGTTGGAAGTGATGCATAGGGCTGTGAAAAGTTGGAACTTCTTTGATGGACAGGGTCGTCTGTGAAAGTGAGACTCATATTGGACGATAAAGACAACCGTGTAGAAGGGTGGAGCAATGACACACAGCAGGGACTAAAGATAGCGTGATGCAGGATGTGAAAAGTGAGATGCCAAGTGAGATGTCTGGCGTGTGTATGACTCGTGCACACACAATGAATGTACATGCTATGTGCGTGGTAGTGATACATTTACACTTGTCAGACTGCACTCTGCACTATTTTGGGAGTGGATCCTGAGGGATGAACGTGAGTGAGTGGGTGTGCGGCGCGGTGAAGGTCAGACATGTTGCATCAGTGCAGAGTGAGTCAGTGCCGCTGGCCTCTGCTCCCGCTGCGGCCTGGATATAGTTCTGGTACACTGACCGGGGTTGTCTCGCCAACCTGCCGGTTTGTTTTCTCTTTATTCACCAAGCAGAAGGCACATAAAACGCAGTGCTGTTCAACAGAAGACAACTTTAGAAAGCAGTTTGGTTCAGACGAGCTGTTGCTGCAGTCCGGTTGCATTGAGTTTTTATCTTTACTGACATTTTTTTTGCAGTGGATGAATATTAAATGAATGTCGGGGGGGGGGGGGGCAGGGTGTTTGTGTAGAGTAGGTAAATGTTGCACAACCATGTTGAACAAAGGGCTAATTGGATTGATTACATCTGACTGACTTTTGTTTTTTTTACAATGATACGCATGTAAATCATGACAGTCATTTGGATTTCTGTCAAAACATTAATTCATTCATGTTTTTCTCCACTTCTTCCGTTTTTGCTGGCACAAAGGTTGCTGGAGTCTATAGGCGGGGGACACTCCAGGCATGGTGCCTGTGCAACTGTCTTGCTGTGAGGTGACAGTGTTCCCCACTTCACCACCATGCCGCCCTGACAAAACGGGTGTAAATATATAAAATGAAGGACAGTTGTCGTAGTATTTGCTCACAGACAGATTGTCATCTGTCACTGTGACGCTCCTATAAAATCAAGCCATCATTAATATCATTAACACCAATCCGTATCCTGCTCTAAAAAGTCAAAGGCTTAGTTATTCCCCTCCCCTCACTGTTTGTTATGTAATAAAAAACTCAGTGAGCTGTAAAATGTTTTTAAGGATCAACACTGAAAAGAGTGGAGTCACACCACTTTTTTTTTTAAATTGTATTTGCATTTAGTAAATGTAGGATGTGGATTTTGATAAAATTGGCATGGGCATTTTTTCTTCAGTTTTTTACTTTTCCATTGAAAACTTCATTGAATTTCTTCAGATGATCTCTTGTGGGACTATTCTCATTAACAAGTGCAATCTGGTGTCCTCGCACAAGTCACAATTCATTCATGTCCAACCTGAACAGAGGTCTGATCAGCCAGAGCACCTGTGTGGCCGTTTCTTTTGGCGCCAAGTTTCTGTCACGATGCACAATTAATTGGTTTATCTTGGTATCTCAATATTGACATGTCTCATGCAATGAAATGAACGGCAGAGGTATCAGCAAACTGCAGAATTGATGTTACAAAATCCATGACAACTGGCTGTCACATAAAAGTAAATTCAAATGTAGTGTTTCGTTTCAGTTTTTCTGCCAGTTGATGTCACATTTACAAAAGGAAGGTAATATTGTCTCAGTGCAGAAACAATGATTTGATCACTCAATTATCAACTATTTTGGATTATCAATCAAACAGATAACAAATAAATCAAGCATGCGGAAGCATTGCTCCTTTTTAAATCACTATAAAACACCACATCTTTCTTTGTCACTTGTGATTGACGTGCTTTTTTTTTTAGCTAATATCTGTCTATTTTATATTCTTACATTAGTTTCAAGTCAGTTAGATTGATTGATCCCATTAAAAAAAACAATCAAATCATAATTTACCTGAAGTCAACACCATCTGTCATTCGATCCCCGCCTCCCCCAAAATATCAAAATAACAAGGACAAAGCCCCTATTTTTCTTATTTTTATCTTATTTTCAAAACCTGCACAGCTTTCAAAATCACATTTTTATTTATGGATCTGCTGGAGGAGTCTTCACTGAGTTTCTATGTTTGTACTGTAGGGAGGCATACAGTACTAATAATGTACTGTTATGAAAACTACCTCTTCGAACACGTTCAAGATTTAATTTCCTCTTAATTTAAAAAATTAAGCTCCACGTGAATCAATGTCATGTTCATAAGTCTGTTATGTCACCCTCTAAACCTCAGCCATCTATTTGAAGACAATCACCTTTATATCCTCATGGTTTTTTAAATAATATATTTACACTCATACAGTAAAGATTTTGTACCTGAGGAGCGTAAGGGAAATTTTTTTTTTGTCTTTGGTGTGTAATTATGATCAGGGTTTGTGTACAAAAAGGTTTGATGATGAAGTCCTCGTTTGTGCTGTCAGCCACAGTTATTTGTTGTCAACCTTGTTGTTCCATTTGAATCCAAATTATTTTCCAGTCACTCAAGAAAGAAGTGTGCCTTCAAGAAACGCAGATCCAAATTATAACATTGTATGTCCTCCTCTTTGACTCATGCCAACTATAAATGGACTGCAATAAATTGAGGTTGACTGTAACGATACAAGCTGCTAAAAATCTTAAGATGTGCAGGACATGAATGCTTTTATCGAATGTGGAAAATGAAGCTAAATAAAAAAGGTAAAACAGGAATTTTGCTTGATCAGACTACCAGGATTTACATGGTATTACAGTATATATTTAACTTGATTTATGTTAAAAATTGGATCAATTCTTTATCCACTGACTGATTGTCCGTATTGCACATATTTAAAAGTAGACATTCTGCTTCATTCCGTATGGTAGTTGTAATTTTTATTTGGCTTTTGCCCTTTTGTATTTCCTTTTACCATTCTGTTTTTCTTTGTAGTCTGCTTTGGAGCCCACTCCTCTGCAAACCTACTTATTAGACTCATTCATGAGGCAAGAGTTGGTGAAGCTGGCTGCTTAATCAATTTCTTCCTCTTTTGAAAAACAACAACGAAAAAAAGAATATTGACAGTGTGATGTTGCTGATTTCACTTCCAGGGGACTTGTTTTTCACTCTTGTTACTTTGCTGGAAATAGAAATACAATTGTGTTTGTGATTCTCTCCCTGATTCAGTTTACTTTGGGTGGAGGTCGTTATCTGACCATCCACCTTTTGTATATTTGTCTGTATGGAAATAATTCTTTAAACACAGCTATTTTTACCTAATCTCACAATTTTGTGACACAGATGTTTCATCACCAATCAAGAAAGATTAAAAAAGAAAACAATACACAGACATTGTTCCACTGCAAATGGATCCAGATCTGAATCATAATCTGGATGTAACGGATATTTCATAAATGATATGTTAAATATGTGACTGAGAAAATACAGCTGTTAAAATTGATTACACCAGTGAAAGATTGCTTGGTGTCGAGAGTAAAATAATTCAAAATGAAAAATCAATCCTTAAACTACTGACAATAAACACAAGATTCCTAATGCTAGTCGTAGGTTTCCAGGAGTCAAGGACTTTCATCACATAACGCAGGTCCTTGTAAAACAGCACCATCATGGTGACCTCACAGAATGACGATGGCACTGAAGGAGGTATTTGCCCCATGAGTTCCGTTCCCATGAGTTTTCTTTTTACTTTTCACACAGTTGGCTCATGAGTCAACGTCAGCCTTCAATTTTCAACACAGCAGTCTCACCACTTGTTCTAATCCCATGGGGTTCTCAGTTAAGATGATTTCTATCGGAAATAAGAGAATATTGTAGCTGGCTACCTCTTCTCGTTAATAGGTAGACTTATTTCCTTCTTCTTACCTTCATCAAAAATAAATTAAAAAATAAAAATTAAAGCAGAGTGTTGTCTTCAGAACCCAGAGACTACCCCTAACCTCTTCCTCTTGTGTTGTGTCTCGTACTGAAGTCTGAGTCGAGTCTGAGAGGCTGCCAATATGACCTGATTTCAAGGCAAAGCAATCAGTAGAACTATCGGCACGTGTCGCTCTTTGCTTCCTCGTCCGCCCCCCTCTTCTCCCTCTGTCTATACAGCAGCTCATCTCCAACGCCTAAGCTGCTGGACGGGGTTAAAGCATTGTACAGCTGTTGGTGGAACACCAGATGTGGGCTGTGAACCAAAAACAACCATCAGCTCCCCAATCTTTAGCCGTGTTTGTTTTGTTGTTTTGAAGGTAATTTGCACATAGTGGCTTTTGTTATTTAGTTATGGATTTATTTAACAATCGCCAGTGAAAATGTCATTCATTGGGTTGTACGTTCAATATTTACTTGATACTGATCTAAACTTCCCACCTTGGATGGATGGTCACTATGTTGCCTTGCTGATGGTGTGAATCCAGACCTGGGCTGATCTGGTGGGGATGACACTCAGCTGCGCTGGCGACCCTCTTCCAGAGGTTGTAGAAGAGGTTATAGAAAATAGATGGATGAATTTCAGTAACCTTAAATTTTCATTCACTCTTCTTGGAAGATTTTATTAAGAGTTAAACAGCTAATCAACTTTGTCTAATGTTTAGATTTTAAGTCACATGTTGTGATGCAAGTTTCTCCATGTGCAACCCCAGTGTCGTACGTAGAGATGTTCTTATATTGTATATTCAGCTTGAACAGTTGCATATGCAGGGTTCCCCTGGAAACCGGGTGAATTTAGCTAATTAGGAGAAAAGAGTCATAATCAGAGTTAACCTCAGAGATTTTTCTGTTGCTGTTAATTAAAGCTTGATTGCCAGAAGTAATTTTAAAACATGCCTGTCAAGATTCTTCATATCCAAATCGCTAAGCACTGCACAGCAGCTACAATCCCATTTAGCATTTCATCACGTCATTTTCTCTTCTCTCTTAAACTTCTGGATGAAGTAAATTTTGGGGGTTTGAAGGAGTGCTGATCAAGTTACTTGTGATATGTCATTGACAGGTCATGGCCGGCGTGTGCTTGTCTTCAGGTATTCATGCTGTTTTGTGCACCTGACAGGACGCCCCTTGCTTTTTATTGGTGTCTGTTTCTATTTTCATACACCGCACACTACCTTTATTCCCTCCCCACCATCCCGTCCCTGTGTGCTCCTCTGTTCTCCCCTGATCTTTCTCACCTCCAGTCTGTGTCTCTACCATGTCGAGACCCTTTCATCCTCCCATCCCTCTGTCTCCCCCTGGCTCCCTGTGCCTGTACTTGGCTGCTTGCTGTATAAATAGCTTGGCCTAGATTACAGCAGCTGCATTGGCAGGGGCACCAGGGTTTGGTTTGGCCGGGCCAAGTGAGGTAGCCTGCTGTACCAAGAGGTTGATTGTCGTGGGATGAAGTGTGTGTATGTGCGTGTTTCCCGAGCATCCCTATGTTTTTTTAATTAATTTCTTTTATTCATTTACAGTCTCTCTCTCTCTCTCAGAGATACACACATCTGCTGTGAGACCTATTTTTCATATTTCCATTCATTTCTATTTTTGGGTGAATTCCTAAATGCTTCCCAGTGTTCAGTGCGAATTCATAGAAGACGAAGCACACTTTTTTTGTATTTTTTGCAATACACCGCAAGTTGTCATCGTGCTTACATGCTGCAACGTTAAGCCTTGTGTGAATGAACATACAATTGTGTATCATGATTTTGAGCGTGTGTGTGTGTGTGTGTGTGTCAGCCCACTGTGATGATCCACTGCCCTGATTTTCCCGTCCTACTCATCTGCAGAGCTTCACTTCACAATTCAGAAAGGCTGCTCTTCAGTGAGCCTCTTACCCTTGCGGCATCCCTTCTGACTTACTGCCTCGTCATCTTCTCATCTTTTATCAAGTGTGTCATGCACTTTTTACATTCTCTGAAACCTAGATTTCAACTATTCCGTTCACTGTGCCTTATCTGTGAATTTATGCTGCATAAGTCTTTTATTTTTACACCCACACACAAACCGGTTGAGTGAAATAGGACAGAGCAAAGACTGACTGATTGTCTGTCTATCTATAATATAAAAATCTAAATTTGAACTTAGCTGAAGAAGAATATTGATCTGAAACATCTAGAATAACCTCGAAGTTATAGGATTTTTCTTGTTGCAGTTAAACTTATCTTTTTACTTTTTTGACATTATTGGAAAAAGATGAGAAAATCCAAAGTAAACTTTAGAGGTCTCGTCGCCTTTGAACAAACATCTTTAGAGACATCCTGCTATTTAAACAGTTTGATATTAAATAAAAACTGAACACTGTTTATTAAATAGTCTCTGTAAGGTGGCAGAATTTGAAAGGTCATGTTCATCTGCAAGAAATGAACTGCTACTTTTAAGTCACAAGCTCTTATTTGACATGGACAAAGAGTGTGTTTTTTTCCATGCAAGCTCCAATCTAACAGATGAAATAAAATGGAGAAGAGAATTGTGGAGGAGGAGAAGGAGGAATGCAGCACATTTATATACAGTAACCATTTTTCCATTGTCGCATTTCAACCATTATTCTATTACTTTTAGCAAACTATTTTATTAGTTTGTCCTGTACTTTTAGCTTAGCATTTTAACTTTTTTCTACTTTTATCTGCTCTTTCTACTATTAGTCAATTAACATTTAGTATAACTATTTGAAACATGTGTACATTTAGATAACTAATTATTTTAACCAGAATTAAGTTTAGCTCAAAATTTGAACAACTTGCTGATTTATTTTAGTCAACCACTATAGTTTAAGCTTTGGCCTTTGCCTATTACTCAACTTTTAGGTTAGCTATTTGTCACACTTTGCTAATTCTTTTACCCATTGTCTGTAGCTAAATGTTTCAACAATTTTCCCTTTAACTTTAGCTAATACAGTACATCAATTTGTCTGTAACTTTTATTAAACTAGTTCAAGCTTTTGTCCTTTAATTCTAGCTTGTTATTTCAATGGCAAAAGAATACTTTGCATATCAATTTCTAAGGTGGATGTGTAGGACAGGGATGGAATGATCAAAACATGCAAAAAGGAATTTCCTTCTCTCAAAATTCCCTTTGTTTACAATGTTTAAATACTAAACCTTCTTTGGGGACCTGATGCAGGTCTCATGGTACATGAACGAAAGTAAAACCATGTTTTCTATCAACAGCATTGAGAAACTTTCTCTGAATCAGGCTTCCAGAAAACACACACATGCACCGCTCCAACATTTACCTTGTGAAAATGGATATGATTTCAAAAACACATTTAGACTTGTCATATTTTCCATATGAACACATATTTCTCTCACTAGCTTGACCTGAAAGAGTAAAAGTTCCCCAGTAAATGAAGTAACGGATGATACTGTTCAATGTTCAGGCCACATGGTACAGTGTCTGATACGTGACGATTTTGGCATTTGAAGGCAGATTGTTCCAGAGTGGGTGAAAGATGCTGGCTAGTGGAGGAATGTCACAGTCATCCTCACAATTGTCACTCATGGTCTCTGTCTGCAAAGTATGTACAATGCCTGACACGCTCAGACATAAATAGCCTCCACCACCCAGAGACTTGGTATTAATGGCTCATGGATGACTTAGCTGTCTCAGCCGGCCAGGCAATAATTATTATGAAATGGAAGGAGGGAGGGGCAGAGAGGGGAGTTAATGTGAGTGATGGAAGGAAGACATGGTTTGTTAGGACATTACGCAATGCCCTAATATCTGTGGGAATTTTTTTTAAGTGATTTGGGATCTGCTGAAGTGGAAACTCGCACTGTATCATCATAATGAAGAGGGAAGGAGCTGCGGCAGCGGTAATACAGTCGACTTCATCACCTGCTTTATTATGAGTGATAAAGAACCACGGCACAGTTAATCTCCAATCAACAAGTCAGCACCAAAAGCTTAGAGCTTATTGTTTTGTTGTGAAGTTTTCCCGCCTTTCCAGGATCAACTAAGAATCTCCAGACTAATGCCCAAAGTATTCATTTATTAATTTTCTGTTTTTGCCTGCAGCATGGAAAGAGACAACAGTTTGGTCACACGGAAAATACAAACAGCTCAAGATTTCAACTGGCCACAGAGAGCAGGGGAAGTTATTTTAACCTTGCCAGTCTCTTAAACTCTTTTATTTAGCAATTTTGGTTTCTTTGACTAAAGCTTAGCTTAAGCTTGTAGCAGAAGCTGTTTGTATGTTAAACTCAAAAAATCTCAAAACAGGCTACAAGCACCTCATACAGAATATAAAATTGTTTGCCAGTAAAATTTAACTTGCTTGCTTTGGGGTCATTCCAGAGCACGGTGGCAGCTTCTGCTCTCTGACCATGTGACAGTGTTTGATGTCACTTATACTGAAGACCATGGAGTCATAAACCATGTCAACTGAGGGCTGCATAAACTTGGCAACGTGCTGCTGACAGGCAGCTTACGTAACTGTGTCTTGATTGGAATGCACAGCTCTGTTGTATACCAGCGAGCCAATAACTCCAGACAGCGTTTCAGACATCGATCTTACATGTCTGTACTGCAATCACAAGGTCATCATTAAGTAGTAATAGTGGCCATTAAGCGTATTTTTACATTGCTGCCTGAAAAGTGCAGGTTTTTTTATGTTTGAGATGCAAAACACAAAGCTAAGTGTTTTCACATGTGAGCTGTTGAATGCTGCGATTGGTCCTTGAGAAATTAAACGTCACGCAATAAAACGTTCTTATCTCATATTATAGTCGTCATCCCAACGGGGCTCAGTCTGGGTTGTTAGTATGGAAGAAAATGTTGTTTTATGATTATTTTCATATCCCATGAAATTTGTAATGTGAATGTATATACAGTAAAATAAAAGGTCAGAGCACCAGTTTACCACAGCAAACTAACAACTATGACCTCATAATGTTTATTTATTGATGTCATGGTTGCATGGATGTTTAATAGAAGCTGCTTAATTGTCACTTGCTGACTAACTCTGATACAGTCCTTTTGTTCCCACACTTGACCTCCAGTGTATTGAATGTTGTGAGCATCATGACCATTCTCTGCAGCGTTGTGTTATTTTTAACTGCATGAAATCATCATTCGAAAGCAAGTATGAACAACAGACTGTCGGAATGCAGGAGGTGAGTCAAGGTGTCATGCTGACATGGGGGTTTGGGCCGATGGCTCGAATTTCTGCAGTTTTCTCCAGTCAAGACGAAATATACAACATAAGATAAAATAATAATAGGAGGAGGGAGGGAAAAAAGCGGAATAAACCAGACCCTGGATTCTGCAGTGCACGGCTCGTCAAGCACCGTAGTGGCGTAAAACACGACGAACGTGAAGATGGTAATGACGTCAATGTGGAGCCGGAGGGGAGGGCTGGGGAGGGAGAGAGGGGGCGGGGGGGTGAGAGAGGGAGAGAGTTTGTGCGGCTGCTGCAGCATCACTCTTGTCGGTGCAGTGAGGAGTCCAGCAGCAACTCTGTCCGCCGGTGAAAACCCACCCAGAACAACCTCAGTTGTCCGGACCCAACCCACTCTCTCTCTGCGACGCACCAAAAAAAAAAAAAAAAAAAAACAAGGAAGAGGAAGACTTTTTTACTCATTTTTTTTCTCCATTTCTTTTCCACAAACGAAGGGGAATGCCATCGATAAATATGAAACTGGAGATGGTGACTATCATCGCCTGCGAAGTAGACACCGAGGTGTTCACATCAGACAAAATGCAGGTAGGGTTTTCCACCAAAACGCGCACACTGCAGCTTCATCTTTACGCTTGTGCCCTTCATGCGATATCGTTTGCTGCAGCTGACCTGGGAGAAGTGAACGCATGTCTCGGTGACGTTGAATGCAGCGCTCTTTTTCTCAGGCGCGGATTTTTTTTTATCAATGGGAGCCGCGGCTCGCCAAGACGCGCGCCGCGCGTAATGACACGGTGATGAAGATGAGTTGCAGAAAATGGGTCGACACGGCAAGAATGGGGCACGATTTTTAAAAAAAATGCCGCAAATGTTCGTGTCGTTGGGAAGCATGGGGTAATGCGCACGTTGGATTGGGAGGGTGTGATGAGAGGAATTGTCTATGCAAGGCACATGCAGGGAAAGAAGTGAGGTAGTTTTAGACGCAGTGGCAGACAGACATTCTTTATCTCTGTTCTCCTCATCCAAGCAGCACTGCACCAGGTGTATTGGTATAATACACACACACACTTACATTTGTACACATATATTACACTTAATATATATTAAGGTCGTTATAAACTTACCACTGAGTTTACCTGCCTAACTAAATGTTAGGTGCAGGTATCTGTGGCCTGCCAGTCAGGGGTAAGGAAAGCCGTTGCACCTAAAAAAAAAAAGCCTACTTTTGGCACAGGAATGTAACAGTTTGGGGACTTAAAAGGCTACGCAGATGGTCTTCTGAAGCTTGGCTCACCATCCAAACCCTTTGGGAAATTCCATGTCAGGATATATTTCCTTACCTGCTGGCTGCTTTGGATGCTCGTCTGATTTGAGTCATCGCCAAAGAAATGGGAAGAGATGCAAAATGGGGATGAGGAATGCAAATCTAATGCAGCTAGAGTTTGATACAACTCGGCTGACCTAAAACCATGAACCATGTATGTGTTTTCAAGAGAGACACAAATACACAGTTCATCACAGGCCACCAGTAGAGCGACATTTTCTGAACTCGACAAGTGAGCACACAATAATTTTGTTCTTCTTCTGCACCTCTTTCTCGTCACTGCTGATGTACTCAGGTGTGGCAGACACTGAATTCATTTCGCCTCTGCTACTGCACCAGCAAGTTTAGGTTTTAAGCACTTTGATCAGTCAAATATTTTTTTAAAAATTCAAATGCATGGGTTTATTAAGTGTTAGTCTTTCTGCCAAGGGTAATATATGCGTCGCACTGAAATGTCTGTGTCTGTAATTGCATGCCCAGTCAGAATGATGTGATCATAATTTGATGTTGCTAAAAATACCCTGCACATCTGAACGTGAGCAGTGCGGTCTGCATTCCCATAGTGAAGGCAGACTGGAGCTGTGCTCGCTCAAATACCTTCAGACAAACTAAGTTGCGAGCCACAGTGTTTTGCACCTTAGCTGGTACACGATGTCAGGGTTTAACCACACATGTCACATTTTTATGTATTAATGATTTACATTTGTCCATTAAACCTGGTTACATCCAAAATGAGGCAGACTTGACAGCTGCGCTGCACTGGATGGACTGATTTGAATGCAGCCGACCTCTCCCAGAGTCACCCAAAGAAAAATGGGGTGTATGCACTGTTAGACAGAGGGCTAACTTTTTTGCATGACACAAAGATGACCATTAATCCTGCTTTCTGGCACTCTGACTACAATAGATAGTGCTAGGGGAGAGGGCAGATTAAGCAGGGCATGTAGACAGCCGTCTGATTGAGCTCACCTCCCTGTCCTCTTTTGTTTTTATCACCATACAACCAGATAAGAGCTCATCCCAGGCCCTTGTTTTTTTGTTTGTTTTTTTATTATTGGGATCTTCATATATGAAGACGAGAAACAATCATGAGGATCCTGTTTTGTCACAAATCGCTTCGGGTGCACTAATATGTGGATTGCTGCTATTTATAGCCATTTCACAGAAAGATTAGGCAATGGCAGCAGTGCTTAAATGAGTGGCAAAGAAAATCGAGTGTTTTTTTTTTTTCTTTAATTACAGGAGATACTGTGTTATTGGTGCTGGTGTTCAGGAGCCATTGTTTTGACACCATGAAAATGGCTTTCCCACGCCTTGGCTCAATCCCTGCTGGTTACATCATTAATGAGCCAAGCACAGAGGCTGGGAACAGGCTAGGCTGTTATTGTAATAACGACAGAGCTGATGGTACAGTAGGCTGTCACAGCAAAGGGCTTTGTATTCGTTTTGGAGAAGACACAAGCCTCTTTTTTTTTTCTGTTGAGGGGTTTAGCGCAGCCAGAGCTGTTGGTAGACGCTGGAGTGTGTGTATGTGATGTCATCATAATTACCTGGAAGATCTATAGCATCGGTAGACGGGACGCATGGTGAAGGTCATTGCATGTTGGTAGACGGTGAATATGTAACAGCCCTCAAGGGTGACGCAAGCTTGAACAGTTAACATGCAAACACATACACCACACACACATGCCTACGGCATACTGTATGTACATCCTTAAGTAGTGATGGAACGGCGCCACAAAGGACAGCTCTTCTCATTCAAATCTTGTTCTTTTAGACTTTAGTAACACTGACACAGTCACACACACAAACCACAACAGTGAGTCAGCGGACTCAAAGACTACCAAACACTTCTGTCAGCAAACACACACACACACAACTCCTTGCCAAGAATGCCTGGAGAGTTTTCCATCCACCTTGGTCATCCTGTATTTGTCCTTCTTTCTTTTTATCTATCACTTCTGTCATGCGTTTGTCCTCAGCCTTTATTGCTACAGTAGGTTTTAGGAAGGAGAAAGATTTGATGACTAATCTGCCGTTTGTACGTCAACAACACTGAATTCATTTTCCCCCATTGCTTTTAATAACCAACCGTATGTAATGCGTTGCTATTCCATTTAATTTATTTTGAGCAGCAAGACAACTAATCAAAGTACAAACCATAGTGTCAAACTATAATTTTATGTGATACATTCTAATTTATCAATGTGGAATATTTCACGTTTTAATTGCTACATGGAGGGTAAAGATTGGATGGATCAATATAATTCTTGTTATTAGTGTGACGACTTCTTTCTCACTTTTTTTAATAATTTGCCTATAAAACTTAAAGATAAAACTAAAGTACAATGTCACTTTATTAAACTGATTTTTTAGACTAAACCCAAAGACTTTTACTTGCCTCACTATTAAGAATATGGATTTCAGTGATGTTGGCAATTTTTTAAATTGCCTAATCTCCCTGTTCAAGGAAAGGCTTTCCTCATTTTTTCCATCAGAACAGTAAATTAAGAAATGAAACACCCAGAGGTAAAACAGTTCCACAAACAAAACTTAAGGATAAATTGACTTGTCACCACTTCATCAAAGATGAAGGCCTCTAGGCCGAAAACTTATTTGTTGACTTGGCCAGAATAAAATTGGTGAAACTGAAGTTCGTCACTTTATCCTGAAGTTTTGTCTATACTACCTTGTGATGACCTCTGGCCAGTTGTCGAGGTGAAGGAAAGAGGCAGAGGAGCAGCGGCAGGATGGCCAGGATGGATTCAGACGGTGACGGTATCATGTTCTGTGCTGGTGGGAAACCAGATCTGCAACTTGGCAAGGTTGAGCAATCTTGGGCCAGAGCAGTGGGCTCAGGTGTGTCTACTCCCCCAGTTTGGGCACTAGGCAGGTGGAGATGGGCATTTCACATTGACCTGAAACCCTAGAGAAGTACTGGGGCTCAGGTGTCAGCAAAAGGTTAGCACTATGTCCGTTACGGTGACGTAGAACAAAGGACGGTCTCCTGGTGGGGTGTGTGGTTACCGTGTGACTAAGACGGCACAACTATGAAGCGATAATATAAGAAGCAGAGAAAAAGGTCTTGCAGTGGAATGCAGAGGATAGTAATTTACTTGACAGGGAGGAAGACGGGGAAACAGCGTCACACAAAGATTGACCTTTGTTACTGAGACTGATGGTGAAACATAATTTTCCAGTCTTTTTACCCCGATAGAATTTCCTGTCCAACACAAACAGCTTTGGAAAAACAAAGTAGTTTTTATGCCCTAAATAGCACTTTGAAAACCAGTGACCTTAATAAGAGTACAGTACGTCTTCAACCCATTGTGTCTACAGCACAATGTACGCTAAAGGTCAACTTCGCTAATGATGTCTAAAGCAGTTCTACATTAGTGCATGTATTGGTAATGAAATCAGATTAATGAGTCTGTTCACAGAAAATCAATCAGCTACAGTTTTGGTAGTTGGTTTATTACTCTAGTCAATCAAGCACATGGGCAACATTTTGCTGGTTTCAGCTTTAAGTCTCAGACTGTCAGATAACTTTTCAAAGTGTGTCTCCTTTTATTTACAGTGTCATTTATAAGTGTCTATTAAGTAAAAGTTATAACTTGTGAACTGTGAATCCTACTAAGGCTACATTTGTCAATCTATGTCTCTTCAACTAATAACACAATGTTACACTGGCTAAAAGGAAAGCAATATGTTTTACTTGATTAAAGGTACTTTCATAGTAAAATAACTTAAAACAATCATATTGTAATTTTTTCAGAATATGTAAGTTAGAATTGAATAATTGTAACATTTACTTTATGTAATGCTTGATAATTTGTTAGCAGTATGACAACATGCTTGGGGGCGGCAGTGGCTCAGTGGTAGAGCAGGCACTAGAGTGAGTCGTTCAATGTTCCAAGATCAGCGGTTCGATTCCTGCTCAGGCCCAAAAACACCCGGAGTGTGAGCTGACAGTGGGAGGTGTCAGCTCACCCCCGGAGCACTGCCGAGGTGCCTCGTTGTTCATGTTGCTCATTTGGGTGCACCAAGCAGGAGCTGCCCGCCACTCTACCTTCCCCTGTATGCGTACAGGCCTCATATGTGTTTGTGTGTGTGTGTGTGTTCAGGGCCTGTACACACCATTTCTATGCATGTGACTAACTAGAGTGTGACACTAATTTCCCTTCAGGGATCAATTAAGTATATAAAATTAAAAAAAAAAGGGTCACATTTAATTTTACTAATCTGTAAAGTAACTGTAATTTCCTTCCAATGTGTGAAAAAGGAAAAGGAGCAAAGTTAAACATGTGTAATATTCATCACTCCTTACATATTCTGATGGTGAAATAAGACATTCATCACAGTTCTCAAGGTCGGCAGCTATGTAGAAATGATGCAATCATTGCAAACTGATAGATGAAGAGGTGTTATGCTTGTCAAAAGCTATGGTGGCCTTAGTTAGAGCGCTGTAAGTCACCTTATGTAATGGTGTGTAAGTGTTGGATTACCATCACCTCCATAGTGGGTGAATGTCCATGGGAGACATAGCGGACACATTCAAGTTCAGGATGTGTTTGTATGTGTGTTTTCACCCAAAGACTAAGCGCTGCTGCCCAGGAAAAGCTCCGACCTCCCTAAAAACCATAACAACCAGATTGGTGGTAATAGGATTAATGTGTCCCCTCATGCTGTAAACTGATTTCAGTCTCCTGCCGTGGACACGCTGTTCCCCAGGGAGTGGTGGTGTAGCGTCGCAGCGTCTACCCCAGTCGATACTACCCCCTGCTCAGGCTATTGATCCCGCTATAATAACACTTGCCCCATTGACATGCTTATGCAGCTCTAGTAATGGCACAAAACTATTAATAATCAGTTGTTTTCATTGTTTTTTGATACTTAGGATTTGCTGCTATATGCTACTGTTATTAGCTCCGTTGACAGACATGTTTGCTTGTGGGCGTTGGGTCACCACAGACACCAAACCTCAGTTTATCCAATGGTTTCCCTTGTCTGTGGTGACACCTTAACTCCTCATCATCAGCACTTATGTGTAAGTTTTCCATTTATTTTACCCTTGCAATGGATGGATTTTCCCTCAAGCCAGGAAGAAATAAAATTTCATCAGTGAAGAAATTCTAGCGTTGTCTCAATGTGTGTTTAAACACAGGCTGAAGCTAATATTAACCTTAAGCTTACCAAAGCACATACTATTATTTGTGTGCTACCATGTTAGACACATACTCTATTATTGTACAGATTTTACATAATGTTCCTGCAGGAAAAATTTGCTTACACTAGTTTTGATAAACTCAAGATGTGATTTTCTTTATTATATTGTCCTAATGCTGAATTAGGTCTCATAGCCTGTGTTAGTGAACATATGAGACCATCAAATATGTAGTTTAAATGGAAAATATCATGAAACAAAGACATTAAAATGTGTGTTCGCTGTAGCCATCTAAGAGTTTTCGACCTTTAAACACACACTTGTGATTGGTTCTATGGAGCTGTGCTGGTAATTTCTTAATTCAGTTAATGTGACTTTACACATTTGACCATGCATTATTAATAGGTCTGCATGGTCATTAAAACTTTTAGAGTTCCTTTTAAAATAACAGATTTTCTTGTCATGTGTGACATGAGACATGATAATAGTGGAAAGTTGCCTCTGGACAGCAAAAAAGATGCTGGAAAAGACATGCTGGTATGAGCTCTATCATCTGTTCACTTTACCCATCCTCTTCAACCTCATCGGACTGGTTCTAGTTTGTCTCTTTAGATTGGTCCACAGCCTTCAAGAAATACATTTTTCCAACACTATCTAATTTTAGCCCAACGTTGTCACTGACTCAGCCCGAGGCTCCATGGCCTAGTTCGCTGGTTTTCACCCAAATCCCATTTAAGCACGAGGGTCTGGATTAGATTGCGCTAAATCCACGCACGTGTCACAGGGAGAGATGAGCCAGATGGAAAAAAAGCTGAATAACCCTTCTTTACTTCCCAATTAGGTACAGTTAATCTTTTCATTCTGATACAAAATACCAAATGGTATGATTCAACATAGACTTGAGCTAGCTCGTGGATTACAGCCGTGGATTTTGGCGTCCGAGTGCCAATCTGATTTAAATACTGTACTGTCTTAAATGAGATCCCACATCAAAATAGAACATTGTGACTCAGTCGGTGAATTTAGATGTGGTGACTGCAGACAGAGCCTGCTTATAGACAGAGAATTTAAGCACACGAAAAATGCCCAGCCTGTTGTAAAGCCACAGCAACAGTGCTGAGAGAATCCGTTCAGAATACATGCAGATGTTTTGGTGGGACTGACGTCAGTTCATGTTTAGCCGTTGATGTGTTTACCCTGCTGACAGACCAGGAAAGACCTGACGTTCTGCTAATTGTTACTGATCTCTACACTGAAGAAACACAATCCTTCCTTTGCATAAGATCGGAAAACACTTAAAAGGTGCGGTCATTTGACACAGCTCCAGACCTACTCCCCCCCCCCAACTGGCTGGTTAGGTAAGAAGATGCGCAAAGCAAACTCGTGATTCGATCGGTGGTTATTGTTCTGTTGAGCAACTTCAAATGAGATCCTGTCGACTTCTTCTGATGACCCAGGCTCTCATTACAATAAGTGATATTTTGCTGGAATGATGCGTGTCAGAACCACTGGCCAGCTCTGTGTTTGCTGCCTCTCTGCGCCACTGAGTATGAGTCATTCTGACAGACATGTCCTGTTGCCACTGCGGCGACAGCCTTTCCATTAGGAAAGCAACATAACTGCCTTATTACTCAAGAGGCAATCTGCTGAAGGATGGTCCTCCAGCCACCGCTATCACTCCACATTGAATTTTTATTCTGTGGAGCTCTCTTTTTTTTCCTGAGCCCTTTTTTCATTTCCAGAAGAACCTTTTTGAGAACAGAAGAAGCTTCTTAGATGAGAGGTGAAGCATCTCAAAGCTGTGTTGAATAAAGTCCAGTTAACTTTATTCAACACAGATATCTACTTTGTGAGTCAATGGGAGGTTTTGTCACTATTGCAACAGGAAATACAGCCTTAGAAATCGTTCCATCATTTTTTTTATTTCCATCATCCAGCCTGCTGGCCGGGCCTCATCAGGACAGATGCAGAAAATCCACCACAGTAGAGGAAAGAATTTCAAGCGGTTGAGCTTCACCTTGGCCGTTATGTAAGGTTGACACGGAGAAACATGCGGTCAGCAGTAACACCCCACTTGTTGTTTCAATCGAGCTAAGTTGTCAGCCATTTGAGAGGAGTGACTCCACACCTCCACCTCTCGCTTCTCTCCATGCACGGACACATCAGATTTCTGTCGTTAAGTTAAAAAAAACTCCTCTGAACAAAACATAACCTTTGACATTAGAAGGAATCATGAGGATGGGGGGGGGTCTCTCATTTTCAGCTCACAAGGTTATGTATGTGAGATAAATCATATTTTCGCCCAGCTTCCTCAATAAATTTTGTCATGTGCCTTGTGAAAATGAAAAACAAGAACACGCTGTTCTCTCAACTCTCACCTGTTGTCCAACAGCTCTCACAAACTGCAGCCAGAGCAGGTGCTGGATCAAGCTGTGTGTGTGTGTGTGTGGGGGGGGGGTTGTGTCTGTCTGTCTGTGCAGTTATAAACAATCTATCTATGCTGACAGGTGAATTGTTGTCCTTCACTTGTGCTTAGAGTCTAATTATTCGACTGCACAGACCTGTCCTCTGTGTGCACAGCACCTGTGTTGACATCCACTATAGCATGGTAAATGCATCATGCTTCACACACCCACACACACACACACACATAGATGTGGGCGCACAGATACACACACGTGCACAAAGAGAACAAAAGGGGTGGGTCACCACAGGGAACATTGCGATGGCAGATGAGCCGGCCGTTTTTCAGCCAGATGAAACGGAACACCCTGACCTCTTCCTCCTCACCGTCCTCTTCCTCCCTCTCTCAGACCATAAAGACCACATACATTCTTGACCAAGCACACTATGCAGGGGTACTAGCTATCTATGTGTGTGTAATAGTAATGTCGCTATGACCTTAGACCTACGGAGTTTTAATAAATCTATATTCACAAGCCTCGTTGTTCAATTTGGGTTTCTGGCTCAGATCAGATTTGGTTACCGTGGTGATTTCAAGCCACTTGAGCATTATGAATTCTCGCCTATATATACAGCAAACCAGATGTCATACATGAATCCTGCACCAATGGCACTTAACATGACACTTAGCACACAGGACCCGGGAGGAAAACAAATCTAAGTAAAACTCTTTTTCTTTAATTGCAAATAGTTTCACCACACTTTACACCACTGTGGTTCATTGCTTGCTTAAAAAATGAGCAGCTCTGCATGTGTCAGACAGGTTGATGATGTGATTTCTCATAAAGATGCAGAAGGTGCTCTGAACTCGGCAGCGAGTTCTCTGACTGACAAGTACCCAGTGCTTAGCTGTAGGGTATCTAACACTCATCAGTGACTGAGAAACTAATAACAAACAACAGGAAAAATGTTTTAAAGGAATGCTTTAAGAATACATTTAATAGTTTAGAATAAAATGTAGTACATTTAAGTATGTGACCCATTTTTATTTCAAAAAACTTTATTTCTGGCTCCAGGAGAAAAAAAAGAATATTTTGTACAAGAAAAACATTTAATGGTTCCAGCTTCATGTGATTATCACTAAATCACATGTTCATTTGCAAAATGATCCTTGGACTCACAAACTATCATGGCGATTCCAGCGTGCTGAGTTTACAGATGCCTGTTGTTTGCCATCACAAAGCTGTCAGAGGCAGATCTCACTATCGCCTCTCTTCCTCCAGATAACACACACCTTTTCCATTCTGGAGAGATGCTGCGTCAGCCAAACCAAGCTTGTGGGAGCATTTCAGTCTCATACTTCCCACTGCCTTAAAGAGATGTAAAATATTCCTTGACGATGCCGACACAACTCTTAGTGTCGGCATCAGCTACATAAATTAAATAAAGGGAACGCAGAAAGGCAGCAGTGTGATCATTTGTGTGATATATTGTGTAATTAAAGAAAATAAAATTGTTGTGCTGCAGGTGCAGGTCCGATTACAAGACAAATAGAACAGGAACTAAATAAACAACATGGCAACAGGATCAGGAAAGATGTGCAACGTTTGAGGCAGACTGAATCAAGCCTGTAACTGTCCGTGACAGCCTCTCATTGTAATGGCACATTCAACCCATCACCGATCTTGATTATTGGAGAGAAGTCTTGGTTTCAGAGTCATGTTTTCATTTTGTCTGTTGGCCAGGAGATAAATTATAGAGCTAGCGATTACCCAGAAACCTTCTCTCCTGGCGGTCTTTTTCCTTCTGCCCTCCCACTGAGCTGTTTGATTGAGCTCACAGCTGAGGAGGTAAATTTGATGCCCATGGTGAGTGAGGGGAAAAAAAAACAAGACATGTTGGAATATATGAGGCGGTTATAGTTAAAGAGGAAGTACGGCACGCCTGGGGGTTATCAGATTAATGAGAGAGTTGCATAAAGCGAGTCAGACGGGAGAGAGTGAGGGAAGAGTGAGCGTGAGGCAGCATCAGAAACGATTGCAGGAACTTGCAGGGAGGTTCAAAATCTAATTTCCCTGTTAACTCAATAGCAAATGAAATGGGTGGAGAGCATTTACGGTCACATCTGATGCTCAGACAGAGGTGTGACAGAATAAATTAAACACTGAAAGGTCTCGTTTGTTCACCGAAAAGTCTGGAAGCCAGATGAAATTTTCCTTGCGGTTTGTTCATAAATAAATATCTACCTTATCGCTGTTATCTGTTTTTGTCCCCTTACAGGAAAGGTTTGAGGCATTGTTTAGGATCTATGACAAACAGACAACTTTCCAGATGTTCAAAAGCTTCCGAAGAGTCCGGATCAACTTCAGCACCCCAGAGGCTGCTGCCCGCGCTCGCATCGAGCTGCACGAGACCGAATTCAATGGCAAGAAGCTCAAACTCTACTTTGCTCAAGTGAGTCTGGGTCTGGGGAAAGGTCAGGCAGGGAAGAGCTGTGCTCATTTACATGGAAACTTCACTGTTGCATGTTTAAATCCACACACACATAACAAGAAGAAAAGCAACAAACTGACTCAAGCCCTTTTAGTTTCTCTATTATTTTGTGTTCTCTTCTGAGAGATACCCTCCTGTCAAACCTCATCAGTCACATGACTGAACACATGACTGAACGCAAAAATGCTTGATTTCTCTTCCATCGCAGCAGTGTGATGAATTTCAGTCTGTTGCTTCTGGGAAAGAAAGACAAATATCAAGTTTGTGGTACAAAAAAGATTCAAGAGCATGTCTTTGGTATTCTGATAAAATTATTTGGCCTATATGCTTTATATTAGACATGCTGCTTCATACAGTATGTACCAAAATGAAATAAAAAAGGGCGGCAATCCAGACAACCTAAATGTCTTGATCATTACTGATCATAAATTCATCACGAGTCATGACACCTGCTGTACTTTCTAGTAGTTTGATGGAAGGTGATTAAAGACTTTGCAGCTCAAACATATGGCGCAGGTCCTGTAGGTCTTTGGCAGCTCTCAACATGCCAGACGTTTCTTCGTGTGAAGTAGCCAATAATAAGAGACTAATACACTAAAGCTGCTGATTAAATTTGCTTTTCTGTCTCCTGTTGGAATTCATTTCAGTAAAAACTAAAGAAACTTGGACAGTCTGTCTTAAGGTCCAGCTGCTTTGACTTGAAGTTAGATCACAGCCACGTCGACTATCCGCTGTATCGAACTGTGAGACGGGATTCTTCCAGCTCATTCCACTTCCTCTCTAGTAGTCAATTCTTTTTTCTCATAGGTGCAGAACGGTGATGAGGACATCGATAAGTCATACCTGGCCCCTCCCCAGCCTGTCAAACAGTTCCTGATCTCACCGCCTGCCTCGCCACCCGTGGGCTGGAGCCAGAGTGAAGATGCTACTCCCGTCATCAACTACGACCTGCTGTGTGCAGTAGCTAAGTTAGGACCTGGTCAGTACCTACCTTCATCTGAACAGGCATGCACTGATATCAAAGATTTGAGTCTGATATGAGTCTGTCGTCTGTGGTCAGTCACCCAGCTGCTTTTCACACCTTTCACCAGTGTTGTTATTGAACCCTCAGTCTAGGAATCAATTACAATTGGATTTAATATCACTGTTTAATTTCTGACCTTGGGTGCAGGCTTTTCATCAGTATCTGCAAAGCAGGTTTAATTTATCTGATCCCAGATGCATTCATGCTAATGTATGTATTGATTTTTAAAATGTTAACTTCCCCCGCACAGAGATTGTCCAGTTAGAATAAAATATTTTGATAATTTGTTTAGCATTTTTAGTTAATAAGGAAGCAAGTAAGTGTACCCTACAATTTATCATCTGATGAGGAGTCAAACTGAATTACAGGGACTTCAACAGCTCCTTTAATCATCACTGCATGCATGCATGACACCTTTTTAATAAAGTTCCTTTAAGTAAATGGCAACATGGTCCACGTACAGGAGGAGCTAAGGTTAGCTTAGCTGCTGGTTTCTAGCTCTTTAAAGCTGATTCACTCCTCCATCCATTCGTCATTTCACTTGATGATTCAAATGATGCTGCAAATCAGCCCGATCGTGTTTATCTCAGTCTGAAATTTAGCACCCGTGGAGATTATTAACATTTTTGGGTACAATCTCTGACACATCATCATTGTAACTGGTGAGCTAAGGGTCATTTGAAATTCATAAAAATGAATCACGAATAAACACTACATCATTAACCGATAAAAGAATTGTAAGGCAGATCTGTTTCAGTCCAGATATGTTTTTGTAGTTCAGTGTTTCACAAATAGTGGGGCGCATCCTCCAAGGAGGGCATGATTAGGTGCGTGGGGGTGTGGCGTGACCGGCAGGAAATTACACGACGAAACTACCGTTTGCTTTTTCATTGACGTAACAGAATAAAGTATAATTACACATCCGCTACAGTAGGCGACAGTGGCGCATTCACATCTACATGTAATGTACCATTTACTGTAATTAATAGAGCGTGTGCAGGGGCTATTTACTCCTCTGTTAAGGTGTAGTGTTTTTTTTCACCGAGCACACACACACACACACACACAGAAGACAATTGCAGAGCACTGTGTTAGCCACTGATTTTTAGTTTATGAAAATGTGCAAGTAGCTCAGCTCGGGTTTAAATATTTTCCAGAACCCCACGTCCATGTCTCTGCTAAGAGATAATGTCGCTCCTGTCTGCCTGGCAAAATTTTAGATTGCAGCAACCTTTATGAAATGTCATCTAACACTCAGGAAAAGGTGTGTCATGTCCACGGTGTCTTTCCACGGCTGTTTGTGTGGGTATGTTCAACGCTGATGAAGTGGAAAAGATTGCTGCTTCGCTTGAAAACAAAAACATGATTAAACTTTCCGGAGTCACAGTCACGCTGGTATTGTTCGGCTGCTGTTATGAGCTGCATGGAGCATAAGGATATGGCCTTGTTCTTTCACATCCTGGTATCTAACATCAGATAAGCTCCGGCCTGCAGCAAAGCGCGCTTACTCCCTCTGTCAGCCCTCTGCAGCAACAGCAGGACTCCATTCAGCGTCCGTCTCTCTGTTTGGCACCACAATGAAAAGCCATTAAACCAATTTCCTCCTGTCTACGGGCTGTCTGATCTCATCTCCATGGCAACTGTTATAACATCTTGCGAACGTGTGTTTTCAATCCGCGTTCACTTAGTTTGGCAACCAGACAAATGGCTATTGCAGGGAAAGTCTCCATGTTGACACCTGAAACCTTTTCCTCTCACCTGCCAGTTGATTTCCAATGCAATCAAGAATAGATCATAGAATAGATACTGTAAAAACATCCTAAATGTGTTACACATATACATGTAAAACAAGTTGTAATAATACACCAATGATCATATTATTTCAAATGGAGCTTCTCAGTAATGTTTAGATTAAACTGAATGAGATTTGATGTTAACTATCATTAAGAGTTTGAGTGGAGCAAGAAGTACGCTAACTCCCTCTGAACTGTTGCAAACTGAAAGGTTCATTAGGTTTCATTTTAATCATTTCTCTAAATATTACACATAAAGGATGGGTTTGTTGTTATTCTTCGATATTTTTAGAGCTGTCCACTTAAAAATATCAAAACTATCAATGTGTTAAGCTGTCTCAAAAATAGTTTTTAGTTTAACCCAATCTGTAGCTCACAACCCAAATCTCAGTTAAAACTGGGGTGCTTTGGGGTTTCTTTTGGTTTTTTTTGGTGGTGACTAATGTCAGACAGGGATTAGTACACATTTGGTACAGAAATTCAAATTAAATTACTATGCTGTTGTATAAAATTTAGTTTTGAGTGTCACTGCTCAAATTTGGACTCTGAACCTCCAATCCTCCCCCTTCCTCATCCCCTTTCCCTCCTCTTCCTCTGTTCCAGGAGAAAAGTATGAGCTCCATGCGGGGACAGAGTCCACTCCCAGCGTCGTCGTCCACGTGTGCGAGAGCGAGACAGAGGATGACGAGGCGGCGCGGCCCAAGCAGCAGATCGTCCAAACCAGACGTCCCGACGGACCCCCCAAAGTGTTTAACTAGAGAGGCCTCTCCCCCCAACACCTGCGCGGCCCCTCCGACCGCTCCTTAAACCCGTAACACAACTGCCCCCTCTCTCTCGTCTCTGCACTCAGAGAGTTGTTGACGCCCCTCATTTCAGTTCAACTCCAAAGCAAAAACAAACCAACAAACATTGCTCAAAGATGGAATTTGTGGGGAGCATGGCGACGGAATGAGGCGGCTTGAAGGGGACGGATGAGAATCACAAACACACTCATCACATTCTGTGGACAGAGTGGGGCGGGACAGGCATGCTTTGCCTCCACCCCACCAACCCCCTCAGTTTTCAGCAAGAGGGGTCAAGAAATCGGTCCCAACACAGGCACTTGTCACTTACCACATGCTCAAACACACACACACATGCACACACACACGCACACTCAGCTCTCTTTGCTCGTTCTGCTCGGTTGCTCCTTAGCTCATTGGCCTTTCCCTTCCCTTTACCTTTCCCTTCATCTCAAAGTTGCATGTATCTTCAGTTACATGTGACGCCTCCAAAGGTTTTCTCCTTTTTTTTTTTAATACAAAATTGTGTTTTCAGACGATATATGAATATCTATTTTTCTCTTCTTTTTCATCCATTTTGATATCTGCCAGTCTGTCGCTTCAGCTTGCATCAAGGTTGTGTGATGTCTCCCGCTCTTGCCTGCATGTATATACTATATAACTAAAAAGACGTACAGAAACACAAATACTAACAAGATATATCCAGAAAATGGAACCTCGTTAACATCACACAGCACGAAGCGCCATTTGTGACTAACAAAGTTGTGGTTGTTGTTTGACTTTCTTTGTTTTGTTTTTTTTTTTCTTCTTTTTTTGCTTGTTTTTGCTTTTGTCTTTTTTTTTAATTTGGAGAGGTGTTTTTTGCTAAACTATTAGATGTATATTCTTACTATGTATTTGATACCCCGACACCCTTTGCATGCTTCGTTACATCAGTAGATGAGGAGCTGAAGTGTTTTTTTTAATTGACGTTTGTGATGACAAGGACATAGTGTGACGCTTTTGACGTGCATATTGCCTCTGTGACAAAAGGCTGAATGGTTTTTGTGTAAATCTGATGGTTCAGCCTTCGACTTGATGGCAAATTTGCATTTGTAACTTTTGTTTGAATTTGATGAATAAGAGACAGTTTCATCCCCCTCATTTTTTTTCAGGGGTTTGAGATGTTGATTTCATTTCTCTGACTCTGTCGTAATTCACATCTTTAACGTCTCGATTGTTGAATCAAACCTACTTTCTGTGTGTTGGGGCTTCTTTGGAAACCTGCTGCTTGTTTTTGCACTGAGTATCTCCTGATATCTCCAAGCGACCGTGGGGCTCTTGACCGTTTCCTGCCGCGTACAAGACTGCCGCAAGCTTGTCACTGTAAATAGCTGAGCAGTAGATATGTGGAAATAGTCCAGATAGATTTTATAGTTTACCTGAAAGTATTTTGCTGAGAAAAGGGAAAAGTAGGTTTTTAGCGAGATAGCAACCAAAGCATTCACTCACCTCATGTTGTCATGACAACATCAAATGATTTTTCTTGCTCAAATGTAAAATGTGGTGCAGGAAATCATATTTTTCCTATTTATCTGCAGTACTATTTATTGCCTATTAAGTTTGTTTGTTTTTTTGCGATATGAAGTTCATTTAAATCAAAACAATTATTTAAATGATATTTTCTTGTTGTTAATTCAAACCACATTTTCATATCATTTTTATTTAAATTTTTTAGTGTGACAAAAAAATGTTCCCTACCGAGCTGTCGGGTGTCTGCATTGAGTCTAAATCTTATTCGTCAATAAGCAGCATGACATCTAAAAAGACCCTTTTTGCTATATCACGATGTTAATTTGCAAAAAAAAAAAAAGGAGCCCATCTGCATGTGAGCACTTTACTGTCAGTGTTTTGTCTTTGTTCATCTTTCCCACACAGAAGATAACTTTTTTTCTTTTTTTAGACAAAGCAGGAAGTACGGTTTTTTTTTTAGTTTCTTTCTCGTGTGTGTTCTTTTATCTCAAGTTGTACACCTGCTTAGCCTTTCCACCAGCATATTGCAGTGAGGAAAACTCTCCGCTTGCTTTTTGCTAGCGTGAATCTTGGATGAATTTCAAGCCTTGTTTTGGATCTACCGCAATGATGTAGACAACATAGTACAGCTATAGGTTTTAAATTAGGCATGATGACGTTGCAGGGTAATATCAGTGACTTTCGTTTTTGCGTTTGTCCACAAGAAACATTAATCTCATTCTAAGAAAGTTAAACGGCTCTATGAAAGTAACTTGTTGGCAGGCATTGGTTGTTTTTTTGGCACGATAGTAAAGCTATCACAATTATAGAAGAAAAAAAAAAAGACATTTTGAGTGATGGAACTGGGAGGAGCAGGAGGAGGATATTTGTGAAGTTTTTGTTTTTACTCTGTCATCATGGGTACATTTTGGACACGGTTAAATAAAAAATGTATATTTATGTACAGTACATATGCCAAGTGTTTGTTTGTTTTTTTGGGTTGTTTTTTTTGTTGTTTTTTGGGTTTTCTTTGCTGAGGCCAGTCCCAGTGTGCAGTTTGTTACAGCTTCTCTCGGCAATGTAGAAAATAAAAATGTGTAACAGTGAGTCCTGAAGATGCTCGATCAAAATCAACTGTCATTGTGTTTGTGTTCAACATGGACTCTGAATGTTTCTCTTGTTTCTGGGGAACACCTGTTGACAAGGTCAACCGTTGTCACTGTTTTACTGTTTATGTTGAAGTATGAATATTGTGTCTAGTATTGTAGGAATCCAGAAAAAGTAGCAAAACAAGCAATAATTTACAGTTCTATACTGGTATGTGTATTTTCATGTTCTGTACTTATTTCTCTGAGATGGTCTCTGTCTCTTGCAGTATCTGCTTCTATTCGTGTAGTATGATAGCCATTTGTTTCACTTAGAAAATATATAAAGACTTCTTCTTAAAAGAACCGTTTAGTGTTGTTTATTTTAGAATATTCTTTACCTTAATGATACACATGGTTCAAAAGAAGATGATAAAAAAAAATCATACTCCACAAGACTATGAAGCACACAGAGAACCTTTTTCATCTTGATGAATTTCCTGATGACCATGGATAATACAATCTGATCAGAACTGGTGAAAAAGCTGATGAGAAGGGTGAGTTAATGATTTGGTGACCAATACTGTACAGGAAATTTACAACAGGTAAAGGTGACTGCACAGTAACCTATAGCATTTCACTGCCGTGACTTCCTTGTGTCAGCCATGAAGAAAAGACTGATGACTGCTTGTGAATCCAGCAGTAACAGCTTCTGATGACCTTGACTTCAGTATTGTGTAAGGTGAGAAAAGCCGCACCAAAACATTTGCTCACAAACAAAGATAAGCTATTTATGTTTGTACAACACCTCATGTCTTAGTAAGAATGAAGGTATGTGCTTCTTAACTTGCGCCATGCTAAATATTATCAGGAAGGCATATAGAGCATCCTCGGTCATGAAGGCATCACAACTGACATAATTAATGGTCTAAAGATAAATCATTGAGCGCTGTCGGTATTAAACATTTCAAAAGGACAGCTTTGAATGAGTTGACCTGCGTCCTCCTCCCACATGACACAAAAAACCCTCTCTTCACGGTGCCGGGACTCAGGAATTCCTTTGCACAATGACTCCTACTGTTGAATGTGAAGATGCATGCTCTCCTAAGGGGCATGGATCAGGTTAGCATGGCCCCTGTGGGGGCGAGTGGGCCCAGCGCCTCCAGATTCCTGTAAAGGTACTCCCCAGAATTACACACAGCATCAAGTAACGCCTTGTTCTGAGAATGGGCTTTACATAATAACAGTAGAATCAACAGATACTGTTTAGTTGGTTTAGTATATCTGAATTCAAACATTGCCTCAACTTTTCATATCAAAGTTCCTTAATGTAATAAAGTGACAAGTATGGTGAGTGTAAACACTTTAATGTCCCTCAGGAAGAGTAAATAAAGGTTTCCTCCCCAGTAAGTGCTATTATGGCCAGGAGAGGTACTGACACTTCTCTTATCCATTCTGATACTGTAATCAGTCTTAGTATAGAAACGGATTACAGAAATAAATGTTTATGGTTTCTAAGAAATTAAAGAATCACATTTATTTAATTTAATAATGTTGTAATGGTGAATCCAAATCCAAACCAGACAGAGATGAACAAAAAGTTTGCATTCTACTTTTCTTAACACTCAGTTTGTATGCATTATATATATACATATACTGTAGTGGCTGAATTATGTTTAGAATACATGCATGTGCATGAGTTAACCCTCTCATGAAGACGAGTGGGACAGTGAGACTGTATTCCTGACAACAACCTGAACTCCATACTGAATGGGAATAAAATGAAGGCAATTTTAACGTCAAGATTAAATATTTATTAATAGATGAAGATCAACCTGTACAGATGTCAACACCATCTCTACTGGACTGAAAACAATTAATTAAGCAATTAATCAATAGTCAATTTTTTCCCAAATCCACAAATGACAATTTGCCACTGAGGGCTTCTTAATCTGTGCAGAGTAACACTCGACTCTTGCACCCCTGAACAAGGTGAGGACAAACTCTTTAAAAACCCTGCATCTATCCATCCATTTATTTTCTATACCCGTTCCTTCTGCTGTCACGGTTCGCGGGGTGCTGGAGCTTATCATAGCTGACAGGGGGCGTGAGACAGGGTACTGTCCGGGCAAGATGCCAGTAGTTTTTTGTCTATAGTAGACAATTTCCACGCAATGTCTGCCTAGGTTTTGAATGTTCATTGTTCTACAATAAGAGAATGCTGGTGAACTGCTTATCTTTTTGACAAACACTCCCAGTACCCTTTGGACAAGTGTTGTAATTTACAGTTAATTTTCAACTACATTCATAAAACCAGTGCCTGCAAAGATCAATAGTTTTGTGATAACTTTGAAATCCCATGCTCTGTCAACATACTCAAGAAAAACATGCACGCACATCCACTCTGATTATTCACCTCAGATGAAAGGTAATAACAGTATTTGTGTGTTCATTGACCAGGACACACAAAGATATCATTCACACCCATGCATGCACACATGTACAAGGCGGAGGAATGTGCAGCTGTACTCATACACATAACAAGTGAGTTTTTGTCTTCAAATCTTTGTTTGCACAGAGCCTGACGCTCCTGCGAGATGCAGACGGTCCAAATTTGAGAAGCTGATGTCACGTCAAGAGCCAACCCCTTCAGTCTGGAGAGGAGTCTCGCTTTTTCATCATCGGATGACACGCCTAAGTGTCCGATGGACGGACCTGAAAAACCAGCTATCTGACATTACTGCTTTCAGTGACATGCAGCTCAGGAACAACAAAGAGCAAGCGAGGAGCCTCCTCCTCTTCACTGTCCTCCTCCTCCTCTTTGCATGAACACTGATTATCACATGGGCAGAGGTATCTTGTTGTTTTCATACACTTTAGTCCTTTCTATGTGTGTGACGCTTTAGCAGTAACCAGGACTTATATTACTTATTTGGAGCAGCTCATACTACCCAGACCTGCCGTGACCATCACAAGTGGACTATGCCCCACTCAGTCAGTTGAGGGAGGGGGCTGTGTGCTGCTGGGACTCCCATCCAGAGAAGGCTTGGGTTGAAAAACCAAGAGGAGACGAGAAGGTAGGTTTACGAGCCTACAACTTTTATTCAGGTTGTCTCTGCTAGAAGTTGAGAATTTTCTGTAAGAAAGTGACATCTTTTGTGAGAGAGAGAGAGAGAGAGAGAGAGAGAGAGAGAGAGAGAGAGAGAGAGAGAGAGAGAGAGACAGGAGAGAGTGAAAGGATAAGGGTTCTCCCAGACATCATGGCAGGACCGCAGGTGAGTCTCAGGTGAGAGGAAATAGCTCGCATTCCAAGGAACTCTCCTAGATGTCTGCTAGTGTTGAGACTCTCATGCTATATTCTAGGAAGACATAACTTGTGTTTTCATGAAGGTTCTTCATTTTGTTCTCAGATCATTTTAGTGGCATGGCAATGATAGACTACCAGGTACCTTAAGTTTTAGCCCAGCTTTATTGCTCTGTCCGTGCTCGTCACTAATGTCCATTTTAACAGTGCACACATGAACAAATGTATGATTGTGAGGCTGCAGCTGTTTCACCCCTACCCAACGCGAAATGCCAAAATGCACATTTCACATGAAAAAGAAAATTATCGTCCGGCTGGCCTTGTGGAAGATAAGCAGAGTTCTTTTGTGTGTGCTTTTTTCTGTTATCGTATTCAAGTTTGATAAGCATTGTTTGAAAATATGTTTCATTATTCCGCCTCAGAAAGCATACCATGCATAGCAGACAGCCTAATCTAACGCTTAAAAGTTTTCAAGGTGCTTAAGTGTTGAAATTATCAAACGACACTGGAAAATTACGGTTTAATTGAAATGCAAGGAGAAGGATGGCTGAAAATGAAACCCGGCTCAACTAGATGAGAGATTTACTTCTGAATGATTTAATATTATAATTGAAATATAAATCATACAGTAAGTTCAGACTAGTCATGTGAAATTAGAATATCATGACTGGAAAATTAAAGCCCAGGTTAGTGTCAGAAAAATTTACCTCAGTCGTGATTTTCATTCATTTATATGACCTTGACAAATTCAGTAGAACTCAACCTGAACTCAGTAAGTCACTGTTTCATATTCTTCTTAGATGACTTGTCCTAATTGTCAGAGTTTAAAAATGTTTTAAAAACATGCCACAACTGAACAATAAATACAGTTTGCTGGTCAGCATCCAGGGCGTCAGGGTGATGCCAACGTGACGACAGCTTCCGCTTCATTAAGATTCTTTGTACCCAAGCAGCAGCCCATTGTCAGTTGAGCGAGTTCAGAATCAATCAGTCAATCAAGGCCTTTTAGAAACAATGCTGGAAAGAATAATGGATTGTTTTTACAATCACACCACAGCACCTTTATCCCTGTTTGCCTGCCCATTCGTCACGATTTCCATAACTGCACAACAATACAATGTAGGCTGATGTCCTGTATCCTCAATGACGAAGCAGTTTACTTTCCCCTCCTTGACACAGTCATATTATTTTGATCGTAGCCTTTGCTTCTTTAAAATAATCAATCACATCACTTTTATGATAAACTACACAGTGAATAATTCAAAAATATGATTCAAAAAATACTTATGATTAAAAATAAATCTACACTTTTACACATTGAATCTCTGATATCCCTTCATCATAAACATCCATTAGTCTCTGTGACGACAGATAAAGGTCGTAGCTGAATCCCTCTTCAGAGTGACCTTTGGAAAACAAATAATAAAGTAAATTTACATCTGACATGATGCTGGTCACCTCAGCTGCTACTGTCTGCCCGTTCTTCCATGACTGAACTAATGGCACCTGTGTCTTATTAACCCGTCTCAAATTGACTGCTCAAATATTGACTCCTGCCATCATTTGATGAAGCACATGCTTTGAACGTGTTCATGAATGTATGCCCACGAACCTGTGTTACACAGAACGTGAGGACGAACGTGTGTGTGTGTGTGTGTGTGTTTGGGGGGGGGGGGGGGGTTGGTGAACTGGTCAATAGCTTTGTCCGGTTTTTCCTCATATAACAAAGAGGAAACAAACTTGTTCCTGATCCGTGTTGAGTCTTCTTCGTGGACAGACCAATAAATGCTCTGTTGACTGAGGGTGGGAGATAGGATATTGAACCTGAAGTTTTAAATGTGTGGAACAACAAACAAGCGATTATTACATGGTGGGGACGACTGGCCAATGAGGAAGCAGACACTCTGACGGCAGAACAAAGTCATTGTGTTAGTTGTAGTCACAAATTCTTTGTGTAAAACTTCTCTGGCCTGCTTGTTGATGATGTCTTTGGCTGTGGATTGACAAGAGACAGGACAGTGACGAGCACTGTGAGGTCACAAGAAGGAGACCTTGAGGTTTTTATTGTTTCTGTGTATTTTAGTCTTGTTTGTCTCACAAGAGGATACATTTCTCTTTATCCCATGACCAAAATACATGAACTGCTGTGACATTTTTGTTACTTGGGTATTTCCACTCTCTGTGTTTTTTCTTTCTGTATCTATAGCAGTTGATGTGATTCTGTGCTCTAAAGTAATAGTCTGACATTTTGGGAAATGCTGAGGTTAACATCGGAAAATATGTGGAACATTTATTTTAACACCCTCCAAAATGGTAAAAAGGTACTGGCAGGCATAAAAACTGTGTCTACTTCCCCCAAAGCTCATTGATAAATCCATGGTATAGTTTTTTTTAGGATGGAGTCACTATTTGCAGTGTTTGGAGGACTGGACCACAGCCAAAGGAGGGTTCATGCCTTATGGAGGAGGATGGGACAGAGGAGAGGGTCAGTTTGGTGCAGGCAGTAGAACAGTCTACTAGGTCCTGGCTTTGAGGCTGGAGGGTGGCCGCTTCAAGACCAGCGTGGAGCAATAAGTATGGAGTGTGGACCAGTTCACCTCCTGAGCACTGTCGAAGTGCCCTTGAGCAAGATGCTAACTCCCACAAGTTGCCTTTTGAGTTGGGTGTTACGCGGTGGCCCGCCGTTCCACCATCATTCTCTCCCTATTTGCACGCTAACAGGCGCCTTTATACATACACACATATTACTGTATATACATATGCATGTGTGTGTGTGTGTGTGTGTGTGTGTGTGTGTGTGTGTATTAAATGTACATATACATATAAACGGACAGACAGACAGATATATACATACATATACAGGGGTCATATGATGAGCCACTGGGTTTGTTACATTAGAGAAAATATGGATGCAGTTAACACACGTCAAAAGAAAACCCTAACTGTACATACCAGTGTGATGTTTGAACAGTTTTTTCCAATCAGAGGTTATTAGAAACCTACTACATCTTCATATGCATAGAATTACAATTCAACTCAGCTAAATAGAAGTACAGTGCGCCCTCGCGCATTCGTGCATCAAAACTCGCGTTTCACTTCATCGCGGATTTCTGGTAGGCGGTCATGTGATACCATATGCACATTCTATTGGCTGACGGCATCCGGTAGTGCGCTACTTTTCGTGACTCTTGGACTTCTGTGAGACACAAAGGTGCTTTAAACAGTCGATAAGAGTGTGAGAAAAGGTGATATAGATAGAAGGTGGCTTAATTTCAGTATGGAGTGGGTTCATAAACATTTAGATTACCGTATATTATAAGATAAATAGTTCCTCGCTATATCATGGAATTCGTCATTTGCGTGTGGTTCCTTGAACGCATTAACAGCGAGTAACGAGGACGCACTGTATAGTACAATATCATCCACCAAAACTAAAACACTGTACATAGCCGTATCTTTGTAAATACAAAGCAATGGCACCAAGTTGCTTTTATTCACAACTGAAAGGTATTTATTGCTTTTCATACCTGCTATAGAGTTGAAGTGATCAGTTTAGGTCATTTATGTGTTTGACTGTAAGCAGGATCATGTTAAATCAAATCAACAAATATCTGTGAAACATGTTGAGTGAATATTCAACAAAATTGATGGGGACGTCAATATATATATTTGTATATATATATATATATATATATATATATATACACACAGTATATATATATTTAAAGAGAGAGAGAGAGAGAGATATTAATCATTAAATTTTGTATTGTTCTGGATACAGAGTCAGGGATTGAACTACGTAATGAATTACAATGAACAGCGGCCTATTTGTGAAATCAGATAAATGAATGAACCTGACTTCTGTTACATGACCTCGGGCACCTCGACAGTGCTCAGAAGCTGCATATTGTATTCTCCCCTGTTACCAAAGTGATGCTGCTGCCAGCACTATACAGCATATGATCAGTTATCTACTTATCAGAAGCTGTCACCTCTGCAAACAGCAAATGTCAGAACAAATATCTATGCTGTATGTCAACATCGTGAGAGTTGTGTAATGTTTGCTGTCACTGAAAAGGAAGCTGGATAAGACAGACAGCACACACAGGTATCATGTGGCAGCTTTCTGTCTCTATCAACATACAATTAAAATCCTGACTTGTTTTTCATCTTATTTTTCCTCAGTGAAAAAGAGACACAAGAAACTAGCTTGTGGAATATTTTATTCATTTATTTATTTGTGCCTCTTGTTCTGATGCCATTTCTTTTTCACAACTAATACATAGTACATATGTACATAGTACATATTTGTGAACTGGCATCAAGTTTGCCCGCCTCACGCCCTATGCCAGCTGGGATAGGCTCCAGCTACCCGTGACCCATGCAAGAGGATAAAACGGTGAAAGAAAATGAATGAATGAATGAATGAATGAGTGAGTAAATATATATTGTCCTGTAACAATGCCTCCAGGATATAACAGCTTCGAGGTGAAATGTAAACTTTTGCAATCCGTTAATGTTTTAAGTACACATGCCATTGTGTTTAAGTACACATTGCATAACAAAAACATCTAGATATAATTGAAAAAGAGACTGTAATAACTTAAATACATTTGAAAATGTACATATACAAAATGTATATAAACTAGGAGATAGCATTGTATTGTATTGTATTGTCTTCATAGTCTCTGTACTTTTGATCATCAGAATCTCAGCAGAATATCCACATACGTATATATATATATATATATATATACATATACATATACACACAAACACTCACACACACACACACACATATATATATATATACATATATGTCAACACACACACACATATATATATACATACGTATATACATATATACATACAGTATATACATACATACTTTGGGGTTTTCCTCTGACGTGAAAGTGGTGATGTGAAAGTGGGTCTGAAGAAGAAAATAAAGAAATATCAAACTACTCCTCGAACAGAGGCGGTATCTGTGCAGAACATGATTAGGTTACATGTGAGTGTGTGAAGTAAGGCGTGTGGTGGCTCTCAGCAGCCAGGTGCTCTTCACAAAGCCCACCTTTTTATTTCTTGCAATAGAATTTTTGTAAAAGAACCAGTTACCCGTCAAAATATAAAAGTAAATCTTATAATCATTTACTCTGTGAGCTGGTTTACATATAATTTCTTAGCTCTTTGATTTTTTTTTTTTGTGATTAAGATGATGAAATCCCTCCCAAAACCAAATGGTTTTAAATTGCCTATTTGACTACAGTGCAGAAATTTTCCTAAAGATTACAAATGTATGGACTCATAGTGATTAATTCCCAATAATCACTTACTTATGTTCACTTGTTTTTCTTATTTTCTTGGTATTTTGCTTTGCACAAGATCTTTGATGAGATGAACAGATGCTTTAAAACCTGTCTGTTTTGGACAGAATCCACTATTGTCTTGAGCAACAAATCAGGCAACGTAAATTATTAATCGTCATGATGATGCAGATTTTCTAATTTTAGTTTTCCAGTACCTAGATCTTTGAGTCACGGCGTTATGAGGTCTTACGATTGACGTTCATAAAACAAAAGGCTCTGTGGAAAAAAACTTAAGTAACCTTTATATGAGCATCATTCATTGACAGATGTCAAAGGCAAAATAAAATAAGAGTGATTGTGTGTACAATTATTATCAGAGGAGTTTTTATTTCTGAGCATGCATTATTATAATGGAGTAGAGGAAGTAACAGGTGTCATTCTGACCTACAACTGTGTGCAGATTGTCTCCTGAACAATGGTAGTATCCTCTGAACAGTGGATCGCCTCATGACACACATTAGTAGATTATGTCATGGTAAACATTAGAACACTTTCCTGTTGGTTACTCAGTACAGTACAATACTAGAAATTTTTTTCTTTGTCATCATGGGATTTATTGACAGTAACGAAAATATACTGCATTATTAAGGAATTGCTTCAGTATATACTGGGAAGCCTTCAAAATAAAATACAGATTTCTTAGGGGTGTGTACACATCTGTAACACACATGTTGTGAAAGTCACAAAATTGGCGTGGTTCATATGCAAAACCGCAAAAGGCCTTAGCAGACATGATGATGCTGAACCAAGTGTAATCTTAGAGTCAGATGATGTAGAACAAACAGAAAAAGTTATGGGGAGATGTGAGCAGTGAGTCATTCAGTCATTTGCACGTTATATGCTTTGTTTCACATAGTGAAAACATTCCCCAAACATAAAGGTATTCCTGTTTAATCATGATTTTAGAGAATACTCCACTGAATGATTTTTTTTTTACATGTTGGTACAGGCTGTTACTGAAGATGCAAGCCTCAACTGTCTCACCTGTGACCAACACAACAGTGACTTCAAACTCAACCACAGTCACCAAGTCCAGAGAACAGATTCTCATCCAAAGTAAGGCTATGTGTAGTTTGTTTGCACCGATGCATGTCTGCACGTTTTATGTGTTCTATCTTTGCACATTCATCAAAATCCAGCCTTGTAGATTCAATGTTTGTTGTGGATACCAGTAGTTTCCTTCACTGCAGAGATTAAACTAAAATTATGATACGACAAACCTTGTGAATGAAAACCCATTGTTATGCACACTAAGGTAGTTTTGTGCAGGAGTGGTGCTGATGCATAAAATGCAAAATATTTGTAATGCTGTGTTTGTCTGTGATTAATGCTATTGTTGCGAGTGTACACACTTCTACAGGAATTGTGAAATAACCTGCGTGGTGTGGAGCAGAGGATCTATGCATGTGCAACACGGAAATTGTAGCGGAGACAACTGAGTTACAACCTTTCAAAATATTTTCCTCCCTCCCTCGCTGTGTTCTCAGGCTCTGGGGCGATGATCGCTGTCATCGTCATAGGTATCATCATCATTCTTGCCATTCTGCTAATTATTCTGAAGACATATAACAAGTAGGTACACATTCTGATCTGACAAGACAATCCTTGCATAGTAAATGTTGTGAAACAGAAAGGTGTGCTGTGCAAGGAAGATCCGACTTGTGCATATTAATAGATATTTTTACAGTAAAACTTAATTAAAGTGAACTGTCAGCAACATATCAGGTGTCATGATTAAGACATTTTTTGTATTTGAATAATTTTCAGAGTTGAAACTATCCGGTGTCTGAACTGGCAAACTAATTATTTAATTATTATGAATAAATTTTTGCCTCTGTCAGACTGAGCATCAGAACCCACTGAGAGGTTGCACCACAATTCATCAATCCATAGGACAATGCATTTAGTGCCAAAGGAGAGAACATGCGTATTCTACACAAACTATAATAATTTTAGACATTTGTTACAGTGCTCATAGAAATATTTCAAGACATTATTTTATTAAAGATTTTGTAGTATTTATTAGCAGTTTTTTTAATCAATAAGTACCAATAATCTTCTGCAGTATTTATGCACATTTTTCTGTTTACTATATATTCATTTTTTTTTTATGTGCAGTGAGCTTTTACCTTTGGTATTTGAAATAACAAGCCTTCTGACATGACGTTGTTGACTGGCTGGAGGGAATACCCTACATGCATGACGCATAGCTGAATAATAGCCACCTATTATTGTTTAACATCATGGTTTACTTGTTGCCAGGCACACACGTGTTTCCAGGGTCCTGGGAGCCAGCGGCGGCTCTAAACCTCGTCATAAGTTGGGACATTCCGCAGGTCAGAGCAGCATGCCCCTGAGCCCCATAGGAGTCAGCTCTGTGTCAGGCAGCCTCAACAATTCAAATCCAGTATCAGAGAACAGTTTCCAGCTGCCAAGGGCAGAGCTGAGCAGCATGGAGGACAACAACATCGAGCAGTTCAGCACCAACAGCGGTTCCACTATGGCCACCATCCATGATGCTCCATCAGTGGACAATACATAGCAGCAAGACTGTCTCACAACTAGCCTTCTCTTAATTTGTGACCACATACTGTGTGCTGACTGGATCTCGTGAAAGTTTCTGTGATATCGGTGGTGTTACCCTCAATATATCCACACACTGAGCCTCTGCTGGTGGCCACACTGAGAGCACCACGTCCTTTTGGTGGATGAAACTGTGCCACAGACTCAACAGATCATGAAGGATGTTTCTTGAAGGAAACTGACACCTTTTTTTTGTGAACTGCTTTTTGACTACAGTCAGTGTTCAGGATATCCTATACGTTTCTTACTGCAATTTTTCCCATCACTGCCAATACAATGAAGAAAAGGAGTTGTGATGATTGTAATGACTTGACCACATGGTTGTTAAGTTTATACATTTCTGTTATGAAGAAAATGTAGTTAGTCAACCCTTCAGAAGAAACAAATAAAATGTGAAAAAGCTGTTTAAGGGGACAAGACGCTGATGGTTTCACTACAGGCCTTAATAAATCTATCAAATTCAGATTCTCTCCAATCTGTTTTTGTTCCAGAAATATGACAAACTGACATTATATTTTTTGTACCTTGTATGCTGACGGCAACACAGAGATAGTTTGTGAATGTCGACATACCAGGCTGATGTGACTCCATAATGATTTAATGTCAAGATATTTTGCACTTTATTTACATGGCTCCATGTATTTGTTTGTTTTAGTCCTCTAAATGAAATGAAATTAAAATAAAATTCATATTTGCAATTGTCGCAAGCTTGTTTCTTAAAATAAATGTAAGTTGCACAGACAATATAATGAAGCTGCGAGAAAGTTCGCGCTTGATAGAAGCGCTAGAACAAAGAAAACACCATCTCAACTAAGGTTGTGTAGCGCCTCCAGCTGGTTGCTTTTGGTACAACATCTAATGATATGATGATGATAATGATATGAACGCAGTGCTCGAAACAGCGATCTTCAAAATGCAACAGTTTGCGACTTAACACAGTCGTCAATAAATAATTAATTTCTTTCGATGGATTCGTTTTTGTATTTTAAGTCATATGAAAATGTCAGTGATATCAGAATAACTTCCATCAACCACTGGAGTCTCTCTCAAGCCGTCTGCCTGTGATTCCTTCCAGAGACAGAACGATGGTGACCGTAGGTGAGTGGCTAATAAGCTAATATGTTGTCCTTTTCCCAGGGTTTTAAATACGCTGTATATTTTATAATATTTTCTAACCTATGTGGTTCTTTCCTTGCATTAATTACGCGGAACTAGTTTAATTCCAGATAGCATGCTACAGATAAAGCTAGCTAATGCTACACGTAAAGCTAAGGAAGTACACGTAGCTAATGCTACACGTAAAGCTTAGGAAGTACACGTAGCTAATGCTACACGTAAAGCTTAGGAAGTACACGTAGCTAATGCTACACGTAAAGCTTAGGACGACCACCGGAGCTAACGGCGTTAACCTGTTAGCTGTTTGAATGTGAGTAGGATATGAAATGACGACACGGTGTGTGTTTGTGTTGTGTTGCAGCGGAGCTCCTGGGGCTCCTGTTGGTGTCTGTGCTCTGGGGGTGCACCAACCCCCTCCTGAAGAGAGGCACCGAGGGGATCGAGGACGTTAAGAAGAGCAACAAACTCTCACAGCTGCTGGCCGAAGTCAAGTTTCTGTTCTTAAACCTGAAGGTAAAGTCTAAGATGTGATATTTATCTGCTGCTGTGCGCATTTGAAATCTCTACTTATTGGATCTCATTCCACCCCCCAGTACCTGGTCCCTTTCATTCTGAACCAGAGCGGATCTTTGGTCTACTACTACACACTCTCCACCACAGGTGACACACACACACACACACACACACAAATTTTCCCCCACTCAAGTTGGTCTGATTTCACATCATCATATAGTCTATGACGCTAAGATTAATTTCCAAGCATGTCAAAAGGGGTTCAATACTTGAATACTAGTGAAGCACTGTAACTAACAGTTTATATATTCAATAATCTGCCGATTAATTATTTGACCTTATGCTAGACATTTATGATACATGACAATCACAAATCTATTTTCAATTTGCTGTTATATGAGACAGAAAATACAGAAGTCGGGAACTTCCCAACAAGGCTTTAGAAATTACTCAGTGATTAATTATATTTTTGCTCATACATTCTCTAAAGTGACCCCTTGCGTGTGAAAACGCGTCCGGCTTTAATTATGAAAAAGACATCACTGCTGATTTTAGTTTTTCTGTTGTTTTTTTTCCAAACCCGATATTTATGTATACTAACAGTAACACAATTTTTTTGTGTTTAATGGTTGTCCTCATTTCAAGCTAAAGTCATTGAAGATTAAATCAGATCTTTTCCCACGTCTCTCATCCAGAATTATCGCTTGCTGTTCCCGTGGCAAACTCTCTCACCTTCATCTGCACACTGCTGACTGGCAAGTTACTGGGTGAAGAGTTTGGAGGCAAACGTAAGTGACTCATATTTATGCTGTGCACCAGCTTGCTGGTAATTAGCAGAGAGGACACACAGGAAGTGATATCGATAACCACATGGACAAATCTATGCTAAAATGCTTTAAGCTGCATCATCAAACTGGAAAAAGGCTAGTGGAACATAGCTGATTTTTTTAGTAAAATTACATGAGGATGATGCATCAAGAGCTGCTAAATTCTAGCCTGTGTTTGCTTTCTGAAAAAAAGTTGTTCAGATTTTTTCCTTCTTTTTTAAGATGTTTTCCTCCCCCATACACCTCATTCTGCAGAAGCTGTTGTGGGAATGTTCCTCACCATGGCTGGCATCACTCTGTGTGTCGCGAGCTCCATTGATGACACTGGGCAGCAAGCGCTTCACTGACACTCTGCAACACATTCGTATGATTTCCTCAACAGGAACGGAAAGAAGGCCAAAAGCGGAGCGAGAGCAAGACCGAGTCGGGTGATTTAGATTTGGTTGACTCTACAGCGATGGCGCTGCTGGGAGAATTGTGCCTAAATGAACTCAGTGTGGGTTTCAAAAAACCTGTCCAGAAAACCTGTCACTGTGTTGAGAGGGAAACAAGTTCATGCAGGGTTCACCTAAAGGCTAGAGTAGATTTATGGAGCTTGTATAGAAGTCTGGGGTTATTAACTTTGCTGTGTTGACCCCGTCATGTGACCAGCATCTCCATACGTGTCCATATGTAAACAAAACCAGGGCCAATTAAATCCAGCGTCCTGGTTTAATGAGAACACATTACTGTGGAGGCCTTCTGTTAGCCATGGTGTTTTTAGACGGACAGGAGACGTTTGTTTTCTTGTCTACTTCTTCACATGCTGCCTCTTGAACAACACTGATTTGATAAATTGTCTTGTACATAGCAAAATATATTTAATCGTTTTTGATGTTGTGTCTGTATAGATGATGAGGTGCTGATATTTTATTAATAAACTATTGGCAAAAAACACAACTCTGCATTCTCCATCACTGATCTTTTCAAAATGAAAATACAAATACGGCTTTAAATACGGCTTTAAAGTGTTTTGGAGTATAGTTTCTATTTTACAAACAATGCATGGAATGAATCTCACCGCTGAACATTTTTCCTACCTTTTTCGTCAAGTTTTAACATTCTTGACTCTTCGAACACAAATGGATGTTGAGACTCATTACTAGTTTGATCAAATTCTTTAGTGAGGCACAAGAGTCCTTGCAGGAGCAGCAATCAGTGGCTTATCAGTCAAGACTCCTGATGAATGTCCTCCTTCTAGTGTTCGTTCTCTTCCCTGGTAATCAACAGGTCGTCCTGTGGGATCTCCTGTTGGAGAAATTAACACTGTATGGAATAATTTATAATAATTGTAGTGCTTCTTGTGAGGTGGATAAACATGCCTTGTTTTCCTTGCTCTTTTCCTGAGAGGTGGCCGGCGTGGATCGCGACTTTGAGGACGACTGATTCAGCTCAGGCTCCTTAAGGAAAAAGAGACACACTGATTGCTGGTTGCATTTTAAGAAAGCTGTTACACATTGCAGTCAAACATTGGCAGTGGGTTGATAAACTGCACCGGTGTTTGAACAGTAGTCTCCTCAGTCTTGGCAGGCTTTTGTGTCTCCTTCATACCATTTTGCTCAGATGGCGGATCCATCTGCAGGACAAAAACCTATTTTGAAGACTTTTTTTGCACAGAATTGTGAGGACACATTTGAACCACTCACCTGCTTTCCATTGTGTTTGTGAAGGTGCCCTCCCTGCTCGTGTTGCTCACTTTCTGAAGTTTGTGTGTGGCTCTAGAGGAAAAAAACATGCAGAATATACAGTACATGTGTCGGACAGAAATAATATGTATGGGGAAAACATATTAGATGTGTGTAAATATATTTAGTGACAATCTGACTTGATTTTGAGCTAACAATTTGATGTTTGCAGCATAAATAAATTTGTCTTCCAGATTGTCATGATTTCAACATCTGTCTGGTGTCGAATAATCCCCTCCAAGTGTGTGAATGTGACAGGGTTGTGTGTTGAAATAAGAAGCCCTCACAGTCAGTTGAACCCCAAAGAACTGATTTTTGCCCACCTGCTGTGTTTCCTGCAGAAGATCTTCTTGCGCATTGAGTTCTTCGTCCTCCACGATTTCTGCAACTCTCTGAAGACAGAAAATGATAGAAATTCATTTTTATGGATGAACTCTACCATTCATGAAGCCACTGAAAGGCCTGTAAAGCTAACCTGATCAACAGGAAGCTCTGTAACTGTGTTTTCATCCTCAAGCACCTCTTCGGCTCCTCGTACCTCCTCCCTCCTCTTCCGTGCTGCTCTCTTAAACACGCTGGGCTTCACTATAAAACACAAACTCAGGCTGACTTTGACTCAACGTTCTCTTTCCTGATTTGAGTATGGTGGATTAAAAATTAGATACACAAAGTTGGGGCATCCTAACCAGATCCGCTGCTGAGCGGTGGTCTCGGCTGTCGTCTGTTACCGCGGGCCTTAGCCGGCCTGTCGAAGAAGGCAGAGGTCTCACCTGCTCCCTCCCTCCTGCTCCTCGACTGAGTTGCTCCAGCCTCATCTCCTGTCGATCTCACCCTCCGGCCATCAGACTGAAATTCAGAAGAACGAAGTGAATAAATATTTTACTAAAAGTGTCAATAGTAGCAGAATGAAAATACTCTAAGCGCAGTTTGCTTTACTGGTGTATTAAATATTTTATTGTCTCATTATTATCTCTCTTATGGTGAGGGTGCAAACAGTGGAAGATTGTATGTTTTCTAACCTCAGGGGAGTCCAAGAGAGCTGAGTCACTGTACTGATCCTCTGGACCGTTTCCTGATTTCCTGTTCTACAAGAAATACAAGACCAAGACAGGCAACAGATGATGCTAAGACTGTATTTAAGAAAGTAAGGTAAACAAATAAGTGAAGGTACCTCATTTCTCCTTATCATGAGCTTTCTCTTTCCTGGGTAATTTCTATAAAATGAAGAAAACCAGTGGCATGTGAAGGATTTACAAGCACAGGGAAATTTTTTTGTTGATTTTTCTCATGTCTGACAATATTTATTTTAAGGAGCAACAAACGGATAACTCTCAACTGCTAAAAGATGGATTAGCATAACAATACCTCTCTGCAGCTTTTGAAACCCATAGTTCCACATATGGAAGTTTCTTGAACCTCTCAGTTCCCACGGCAACATAGCAGTGGCCTGTCTCCAGCAAAGCAGCTGAGGCCACTGTCACTCCTTCCAGAGAGCACAGCCTGGTGAAGCACAGGGGTCACATGGACCAGATGTCTCTCTGTTTGTATTCCACAGAGTGTGTGTGCAGGTTGGAGCTACTGACCTACGCACAGCTCCGGTTCGTAAGTTGACCTTCTCCGTGATCAGACTCAGGATCTGCTCCAGGTCCTGCCGCATATGCCGTGGAATGATGAATCGGAATGGTGGACACAGGAGATCACCATTACGGAAAACACTGAATGGGAAACTTGGGTCAGCATTTTTTTTTCACATGAGTACCAAATGTGTCTAAATTATTTATAACACTGTTACACAATTCCTTCATTATTGTATAGTGTAGTCTTTGTGTCTGCCTTAAGTATGGTCAGAATGAGATCTTTTTCCTCATGTTATTTCATATTAACAGATTGGAAACAACAATATAGTTCTATTACAGTTTATATTTGTACTGAATCAAAGGCCAATCCATGCCATAGATGATGAAATATTTCATTCAAAACCCCAAACCAAAAAACTTCATGGTGGCAAATCCAGTGAGTCAGTTAAGTAGTTTAGGTTCATCCTCTGAGTATCAAGACTGTCTAGCAATAGTTCCAATATGTTCAGATGTTTCACAGTATTATTTCACAATAAAGCTATCAGGGAATGGAGGAAAAGTACGGGTACCACCAACATCAGCATGTTTTATCCTCTGTGAAATTGAAAATCTTCACAAAATTTCAGTTTAAGAATAAGAACAATCATTTGCCCATACTGTATGTACTGTTTTCTAACTCACTGTAAAATGCAAGGCACAGGTATAACCTTCCTCCATTTGGCTGAGACATTTGGCCTCTGGGTTATTTTGGCCTGCAGATGAAAATCAGAAAATTAGATTTGTGATATTGTAGATTGTGTTATTAATGTTACTGTTTCATCAGTGTTGAAAATGCCCATCCTACCACTTAAAGTGCATGTCCATGTTCAGAGCAAACTCCCGCACCCCCCTTCCCACCCACCCAAAAGAAAAAAATCATAATTATTCCAAAAGTGTAATGACTGACTATAAATCCTGCTCACGCCAGCTGAAGTGCTGCAGTCATGGAGACTAACGTCATTCTGAGTTTCTCCGGTAGCAAAGTCACACACTGCGTCCAATCCGATGGCTCCATCGGAGGCTGTTACCAATACCATCCCATATTAACGAAATCTGGAGCCAATGTCGGTGTCTAATCAATGGCCTCAGACTAACTCAGATAATGGAATTCTTCTAATATTGTTATATCCCGCTTCAAAGCGGTGATGTGTTGCAATTGACAGTGTTCATGTGTTCGTCCGTTTGTTTGTTTGTTCGTTCGTTCGTTCGTTCGTTAGTCCACCAAATATCTTTGCAACCATAGCAGACAGAAAGATGTAACAAAAAGTGCATTACTCGGGCGGCGAAGGGGATGAAAATGAGATGAGATGACTTTGGCCTTGAGAAAACTAGATCAAGGTCAAATTTAAACTTTTGTACACTAAGGAACCGGATAAGATAGAAAGATGAGGGAGAAGGCTGGTGTAAGACTGTAGATCAAATCTAGTGCTTTGATTTATGACAGTAGATCACTAGCTTTGATCTTTGACCAATGCAAGTAGATCAGGATAAAATTTTGAATTAAGGGGTGTCGCGGGATGTTACAGTCTGTGACTGCCTTGTTTTTAACTTAAAGTGGCAGCCATTAAATGCATATACAGTGTCATTGACCAGAGAAAGGAGGCGTGGGGGTGAAAATGGGCTGTGGGCCTGCCTGAACATGCACATAGCCCTGATTATACTATGAGAAAGTATAACTCTTTGTTTCACAAGAGGGATCAAACGTAACTCGCATACTGACACACTTCCTGCATTCCTGCACAGCAACCACAACACAGGCATGTGAGATTTTAAACCGAGGACTCAGCTTTCCAAATGGCAGGCACCCAAGACACACACAATCACTCTCTCGTCCTTTTTATGTTTTTCGGACAAGTAGTGCTGATGGCTCAAGACTCGGGTCGCACTCTGCCTCTGAAAAACAGTGCGGGTATCCCTTCCAGCTGGTCAGATTACAAAGCAAGCACTTATCATGAGAGACTTTTTATCTACTTGTGGTGTCAGTGAATTTTGCCTGTATTTAAGGGCAGTCATCGTCACCTTGTCCTGCTTGACTACATACATACATACATACATACATACATACATACACCAAGGCCATAATAATGACTGCTCTATGGATTATACACTGTTGAACATTATACTGCATTGATAGACCAATGTAGCAATAAGCACAGAGAGAAAACACCTACGCACATGAAATGTGCACCTAATTTAAGCGATGTCAGCATCATGATGTTTCTTCAAAACTACAGGTAAATGTGAGCTTATCTGTGATGGAAATTCCTGCCATCATTTTCATGTCTGATTTTGAAAATGAGTTCAAATAGATAATCCTGATACGAGTAACTGCAGTGCAGCTTGACGGTCATTCCTGGTATAATTATTGCCGCTTATACCAGGAATAAACTGTAATTATTTGTAATGTTTGCCTTATAATTAAGCTGTAAGCACAAATTTTAAAGAAAAACCTACCTGGTTTTCTTCACGAGCAGCAGGAAACTTTTTGGTTCCTGCATTCAGGTAACTAAATGAAAACAGTATACATGATCAAGATGACCATTTACTTTCATTTGTTTTTCAGATTACATTTAAATGACCACTACACAGTTACTTTTACTCACTCCATTTTCTTGAACTTTTCAAAGCCAGCAGCGACATACTGGGCTCCTGTCTGCAGCTCCTCCAGGTCTGTGACCCTGTGACCCTGTCTGGGGGTGTACAGGTTTCTGATGGCGAGGGGAGCACCGATGGTCATAGTTACTTCTGTCAGAAAGGCGTCCATGGTGGCCACCTGTCTCTGGTTGACAACAAACCGCCGTCCAGTGTAGAAGCGGTCTCCATTCCTGTACACCACCACATTCTTCACTGGCGGCAGCATTGTGGCTGCCATCTCTGAGCCAGCTGTTAGATACACAACCTAAAAAGGGTGTTTGGGTTCACACAGATGTCATAGTTCTCTCTAGGTACATATAACTCCACTCACAAATCTAAGTTCATTTTCTAACCATCTTTATATACATTTAGTCTACCGATCACGCCTCTTCCACAGTCACACGTTCATGGAAACAGACGTTACATGATCTGGGATCCACACAAACAGAAGTCACTCACGAGCCTGGAGGAAGATGAAGCCAGGAAATCGCAAAATTAAAGGTAAAAGTGAAAAATCAATCCCCTCTGTTGTTGTGATCTGTCTGGACACCCACTCACCACCTTCTGTTCCTCTTCCTCCCCTGAAAAATACACAACTCCACCAACGGAGTAGAGTATTTCCTGGTTGCTATGGCAGCATGACAGCAATGACTGGCTTTGTGGGCCAAACCATTGGCAGCAACCACAACAAAAGGGACAGAGGACGAGAGAATGGGGGGACTTCTGCGTTGCAAGCTGAATCAATAAGATAACCTTTGTACCCAGTCTGTATTTGAATGCCACACATAGAGATGATAGAGCTAACGAACGAGTGGACAGAACAATAACTACAAATCATTTTAAATATGGAATTGAAAACCAAAGAGTTTAATTTAAAATTCAGTGTCAGGATTCTATATATTTACACAGTTTATATATATTTATATAGCATTTCAAGGGTGCTATTTACAGGTCAGTATCAAAAGATGACAGTAGACGAGTGAATATTTGCAGACAGAACTTCTCGTGATCACAGCTGATTCAAACTAGAAATCTGAGCTGTCAGACCTCCTCTGAATACCAGAAAATGAAACTTTCCTCTGTACAAGAAATTCCTTCAACCACATTATTTATAGTGTGAGAACAATTTCATAGAAGGCACCACAGCAGCGACAGCAAAAAGCAATTTTTTAGAAAAATATAATTTATTGATCTTTTTTCACATGTGCAAACAAGTTACATAACGTATAGGTTTTATGTATTTGTAAGGTTCTCGGTCTCACATTATCAAAGCCTGTTCTGCTGTCAGGACACATTCAGCTGATTCTTCAGAGAGATGTACTGTGAAGGAGAGAGAAGGGTTAACAGTTACTAATCACTATAGCTTATAATCCAAATGCTTGGGTGAGCTAAAACCTAGTGCATAGCAACAGAGCTTTTCTACCACTCCATCCTTGAAGCCACAACCACACCCATGCACTGTATATTTACATTTGAAGAAACTAAACAATAAAATTAAATAGCACTTGAGTAAACGATGCAGTTTGTACCTTATCACATGTTTATTATTCAGGTGAAGATGTTTATAATGTGGCTACATCTTAAAATCATTGCACTGACTTAATTTTTAGGTTGCTTAATAAATTTTTTTCTTGCAGGAGATGTAATTTTCTTACAGCAGGAGGCTGTCACTGATGAATAAATGTAGGGAAACACTACATCTTCCTCTTACCTTTTTCCTGCTGTCAATGGCCTGTTGGAGCCAAAGTAGCTCCATGGTAAGGGTGTTTCTGTGTAGACGCAGGGCTTCAGGAGTACAGGGCACCTCCTGGGCCAAGAAGTACTGACGAGAGCCTAAAGAAAGGACAAATTCAAAATGACTGAAGTTCAACAAAGATTTTTCCAAAAGAGTCAGACTGAATCCATATCCTGCAGGTAAATAATGGTCCTTGTTTTCTACTTTTCTACCTTAAAAATGGTGGGAAAAACTGGAAATGTACTGAAATGTATTAATTGTTAAACAATGCTGTTCCTCCCATTTGGACAGTTTCCTTCTGGTAACATGTCTTAAAATCACATCAACCCATTGGCAGATTTCAATTTCTCAATGCATTTTTAAGATGGATATTTTTTGTGTTGGACACAATTTTTAGCTCCTCCTGTATGAGAACAAAAAGCTATTTGTAGACATGGACTTTCTGAAATAAATAATTAAATGAAACCATGAGTGCAGAAACTCACAGTTGCATGCACAGCTCTCACCTTTGTCAGAGTTTCCATGGTTCATGTCCAACTCCAAACTGCTCCATGCAGAGGTGGAGTCTCCCGTGTTTTCCATTTTCTCCCCATCTTTATCCACCACAACGCTTTTGGTCTGTCCTCTTCCATACTCTCTACTGTCAGAAAGTGAAGCCTGGTCTTTGGTCTGTGAATCATCTCTCTCTGCTTCTGTCTTCTGTCCCGTGCCACCATGATGTTTCTCCCGTGTTGAGCGTGTCGTTACTGATAGACTCTGGAGACTGACATCTGGTCCTGCCTTCCTAGACTTGCTGGCGTAGTTGCTGGGTTGTAGTAATGTGTCTTCCTGATCAAGCATGAGAAATATCTTATGAAAGGTACACAGAACACAGGTGTCCCTGTCTAAATTTACAAGGGAACATTGGGATTGATCAAACAATTGATTGATTGTTGTGCCATAATAAAATCTCAGATTGAAGTGTTAACAAGCTCCTCTTTGCTGACTGTGAATTAATTGGACCAACAATTAGACTGTTGCACAATGTAAAAGCAACCCACCACCACCAAACACACAAACTCTGAGGTCCTACATATAATGCCGAAGCCCACATGTATGCAAAGCATTTGGCTAGTGCGAATTGCATTCTATACATTGGTGCCAAGTGCGCTAGTTTCAATTTGAGGTAGAGAGTTCAGTTACAATAGAATCATTGTCCGTTTTTCCAACATAGAGAGGGTCATTAAAATCACACGTCACACAAATCATTATTACTTACGCCGTCGGCGAAGTGGGGAGTAGGGACAATCGCCTCTGACCACCTGAGATGGGTCAAATCCCCATCAAGTTCTTTCACAATTTCTTCAAAATCTTCTCGTGCACGTCGGATTTTGTTTCTCACCAAATAACCACGTGCCGATGCCTAAAAACATAATAGAGACGTAGTGACGTCAGCCCTCTGTAGCCTAGCTACGTAGCAACGTTAGTAGCTAACATCCGCTAGCAACAACTAGTCAGTAGTTTCTCTGGAGTTAGGAAAAGAAGCTTGAACAGTCCAAAAGAGCAAAATATATCGATTGCAAATATTAATGCCAGTATTACGATGCAAATCGGCAAATAGAAAGAATGCTTGTGGACAGTTACCTGAAAATATGTGAGCGTCCTCTCCCACCCGCTTCTGTCCATTGCTAAAAACACGAGCGCACGAGCGGGAGGTGAACTCAAACTTTTGATTTTGTTCCGGTGTCATACTACAAATTAAAAGCTTCAATTTAACGCCTAACCAAAAACCTGCACCGGTTTAGGTCTTGGTATGATATATCGACATCTATACATTGCAATAACATTTTATAAATTTATTTCATCTTCATATTAACTAAAAAACTCTGAAGTGAAACTGTCGTTACGTATGTAGTCTTATTTTGGTAAGAAATACCGGAAAAGACCTTGTTTTTCTATAATGCTGTAATTGGCAATGTCGCTGTTCGTTACATAGCACGTTTTCGTAACGTTTTCCCAGCTGCTCATTAAAATGAGTAGTGGTTCAAACCAGAGGACTTTGTTTCAGACTTGGGGTGGATCCCTTCCTCAAAGCAAAGTTGTTCAACCGAAAAAAGAGAGCAAGAAAGCCGCAGGACGGCACAGAACAGACTCCAAAAACTCATCACGGGTAACTGGAACAAGCCGTCCTCCGAATCCTCTATGGCCCGAAATTGGTCAGGGATCCCCTTCCAGAGAGGAACAAGCACCGGACTTTGAAGATGACGATGATGATCTGATACTGGTTGCTGTTCATGAAGCTGAAAAAAGTCTTAAAGTGGATACAAACTCATTTCAACATGACAACCCTGTGGGATCAGAGAGCAGTTCCACTCTTTCAAGCGGGCAGACATATGCAGACTTACCTGGCTTTGACAGCTCCTCGGCTAAAGTGTGGATTTATCCCACCAACTATCCCCTCAGGGAGTACCAGCTGAAGATATCTGAGGCTGCCCTGTTTCAAAACACCCTGGTGTGTCTCCCTACTGGTCTGGGAAAGACCTTCATCGCCTCGGTTGTCATGTACAACTTCTACCGCTGGTATCCATCAGGGAAGATTGTTTTCATGGCTCCCACCAAACCTCTGGTAGCTCAGCAGATCGAAGCGTGTTATAATGTGATGGGGATCCCTCAAATACACATGGCTGAGCTTACAGGTAAGAAATCAGGATACAAAATGATGATGCTTATATGTCTTCTTTTAGCATTAACTATCAATCTGCCCTGCAGGTACTACAGCTGCAAAGCAGAGACAGGAGGTGTGGAGGGCAAAGCGCGTCTTCTTCCTCACCCCTCAGATCATGGTGAATGATCTGTCCAGAGAGACTTGTCCAGCTCAGCAGGTCAAGTGTGTGGTGATCGATGAAGCTCACAAGGCGCTGGGCAACCATGCCTACTGTCAGGTGACCAACACTTTCACCCGTTCTGTCATTGTAGAAAATATTTTCAAGATGTAAACTCCTTGGTTTTAAAACAACACCATTCATTACATCATTTTCTTTGGTCCAAATTTGGAAACATTTCTTTATGTTAAAAGTAAGTTGAATATCTGTATACAGGACATGTTAGGTCATTGAGTCAATGAATTAATAAGGAATGAACTTTTGGATGTTTTCATGTGACAGTCTGGCTATCTGCAAGTGTATAAAGAGAATGATGCATTTTAAAGCCCTCTGACTATACTTGATTTACCAGGTCTGCCTCTGATTGTTAACCTGCAAGAGTTAACAAAAGGTCACTATTATGTGTCACCATTAAATAAAAGTCACTGTCATGCCTGTGACAGGTGATGTTCTCTGTAAAAGAAAAAAGGAGGTTGTAGTCATACTTGGAGAGCAAGTTATGACAAGTTAATTTTATTTAGTTTTTTGCTCACCTTTTCACGTATTGATTTACATATACTGTGATCACAGATTTGATCTATCTTCAGATATTTTTTGTTTGAGGTCAAATACTTTCAGTGAGCTTCTTAACCGTTTGGACAACCATCTTAAGAATGCCCTGAACTCACTCCTGTTTTTCAGGTGGTCAGACAACTTGGCAGTCAAAATGTCCAATTTCGTATCCTGGCCCTCAGTGCAACTCCCGGGGGAGATACAAAAGTAAGAACAATGTGCAGCATCTGTTGGCATAATGTCACCTAAAATTTTGTAATCTAAAATCTCTATTTAACCATGGTCCATTCTGATTTCGTCTTTCCTGTCTTGCTACACGGCTGCAGTCTGTCCAGTCGGTGATCTCTAATTTGTTCATCTCCCACATTGAGCTGCGGTCGGATGACAGCCCAGACATACGGGCCCATTCTCACCAACGCAATATGGACAAAGTGGTGGTTCCTCTCGGAGAGACCCTTTCTGTTTATCAGGCATGCTATCTCCAGGTAGGTAGAAGCTACCGGTACTTTGCATCAGATTCAGCTGAACCCTCCCCTGCCTTTTATTCATTTATTTATCTCTTACAACAAATATTAGGTTCCTTTGTATACAATGTAAAATGTCTGGGTGACATCAGTAATAGATGTGCAAACAGCTCAGTCTTGGACAACAGTTCATTTTATATTGACAGTTTAGCTCTTTCTTCATGTTACATGTTACTGTGAGTTTGGTGTCATTATTGGGTGGACTCTGTGCTGTTTGTGTGTTTTGCTTCCACCTGGTGGTCACTGTTTCACGACTCCCCCTAGAATAACAAGATAACCACACCATAATCTTATGTCAGTATTCATTCTCTAAGACTTGTTTTTACTGGGTAAGTTAACATTAAAGGTCCCATATTATACTATTTTTAACAAGGGATGAGTGGTTTAATGTTTAATAATTGTTGAGAAAATGAATGCAATGAACCACACAGGCAGTAGTTTTGCTGTCTGGGGGTCAGTTGTTGTGTTTCATGCTTCTCCTTCAGTCCTTGGCTCTTTTTTTGCTCGGATATGAAAGCGGGATGAGTTTATAAAACCACTTAGTAATATCCTGTTCTTTTCTGTCTCAGCTATGAGGTTTTTGATTGAGCATGGGTGGAGGCTGTATTAACAGTGTAAGTCTGTGTATGGATATCCTTCTCAGAATTTACTCTGTGTGCTGCAGTAGAAATTGATGCTGGAACTTGGTGACATTCCATGTAAATTGAAAATTTGTTCCAGTTAATTTTCTGTAATTCCTTTTGAAGAAATTGCTGAGCAGAATTTGAGCCTCCAGAAAAAGCAACTGACCCATTTAAATGCAAATTATCATAGAAATTTGTGATGTCTAATCAAATTGTTCATGATAATTCCAATCAGCTTGTCATCTCTGTGTCAGACAGCGTTCTCTTGTGCAGTAGCGTGGGAGCAATGTGGGAGACCCTTTCTTGAGAACTCATGTTTCTGTGGTTGAGTAACTGAACACAAGTTCTACTCAAAGTGGGTCACGCTATATGTTGCTGCCCCTTTGTGTTTGCCGTATCTGTCACGTTGTAAAAACAGAGGAAACGCCTGGAGGGTTGTCTTTACGCTGCTTGTATTTCACATGTATGGCAACTAACATATGCTCAAGAATTTTTTGAGGAAACACTGCCAAATTTTTGAAAAATCCAACAAACCAGTCATTTTGCATTTCAAAAGACAGACAAGAACATTTTTATTGAGAGAAGAAAACCACAGTAGCTTTTGTTGTCGCACTAGCATTTCACAACACAGTGCACTTCTGCGAAACATTAAACATAAGCTGAAAGAAGGGGAAATAAAGTTCCATGTCTGCTCTCAATGTTCCCATATAACCAGACTCTGAAAGGTTTAAACAACCTATATGTTTCATGGCCGTGCAAGTGTTTACAAATGACACTTGTCACAGAGGAATATATCAACTACACAAACATTCATATAAAATAAATTCTTTGGATTTTGGTGTTTTAACTGCTTAACATAAAAACCAGACAACCTTCCCTAGCTTTCTTCACTGCTAATTTCTTGGCTTTATATTTTTAACCAATAAGATTAAAACCAAAGTTCTAAGTTTGTCTCGATTTTACACATTCAATATGTCCAAATTACTGGCTTTCTAAGCTTTTCAAGGGATGCCGCTTTCCCAATATTGAAAAATCTCACATAGTCCACATTTATTGATCGGCATGCAAATGCTAAAACATGAACACATTACAGTGAGCTCTGGTTGTACCTGGTTTAATGTGCATCAGTTTGTATAAACAATAAAGATATATACTCTTAGACTGGTGAACATTAAAAGCTGTTTCAATTTAATCAGAATGCGTCTTTTCTCTACAGATATTCTCTACCTTCTGTCTTTTCTTGGTTGCATTGTTTCTAGCAGCAGTGGTGAGTTAATGCATACATTAATCACTTACATGGACACACAGTACAGTAGCAAGTAGAGAGAGCGTTACAAATAGAAAGGTAATAATTGTCTTGGAACAGACCTGAATCTTGAGTTCATTTAACAGTAAAACGTGTGTATATAATATAGTTGTAATTCATGATTGTCTTTCAGCATTAAAATCTATTTTCAGCATTTGGTTTGTAGAAGTGTGCATGAAGGTAGTCTTTATGTTTTCCAACTGGCGGTACATTCATTCATTATATGCATGTTAGGCTCAGAGGTGTTTTATACATTTTAGTGGGCTGAACATAATCATGTCTGAATCCACTGATATTTGGATCATACTTGGATCCCCAACCAAACTCACTATCTTAACCTACTTAACCCACCCACAGATTGGGTCAAGTTAGAGGTCCAGCATCTGTGATAGGTGGCTCATTAACGGTTATGTGGTAAATATTGCAATTATTGTTGAATCAAATAATATGCAGTGTTAATAGGCTTGCATGGACAGAACAGAACAACAGTGACAATTGCAAATACCACAACGAGCAAGAAAACGATGGAAACATGTCTTTTGTTGAGCATTGACCTTTTACCCCACATGATGACATTGAAGCTATAAAACAAACACAAACAGAGCATATAGATGAGGCAGAATTTCTATGGGAGCCCAATTCTGCAGCGTCAAGAGAGGCTGGAACTGAATGTTCATTTCACTAAAGAGCTCAAACTATAGTATTTAGACATTTAAGAAGAGGGCACTGTGCTTAGGAACATATTATTTTAATTAGTCTTGTCCATGTAAATGGAAGTGAACATTATAGTTTGCTTCAGCATTTTTGTTAAAATTGGGTCAAACTAAGGTTGAGCAGTAATCAAATATAAATCAAAATTCTGAAGGCTGCTAATTTTTTTTTCTCATGTTCACTAATCTGGAGCGTGTTGAGCTGGTGGTGGTTTTAGGTAGAGGTAGTGAGTAATACACTGAGGTTGATGCTGGGCTGTTGCAATGTTAAAGGAGTCTTAATGAGGCTCAGCGGTCTAAAGGTAGGATGCTGCTCCAGCCTCTCGCACCTCAGGGTCGCTCTAGGAACCAGATCTCATTCTGACGGTTGTTGTGAGCAGGGTTGGTGTAGCCGGCCACGATGAAGGAGTCGTTGATGCACAAGCCATTGGGATCTAGGAGCTCGGCCATGGTGTTAATCTGATTGATGATGGTCACTTCGTTTGTGGGACCAGTAAAGGGCCTGGAGGAAAATTTCCACGTCAAAGCTTATTAATGGAGTAGCATTAAGATTAAGAAACCGATTAAGAAAACATTTATTTACTGACCTTGTGTATACAGTAGTAGCAGGCCACACCTCTATGAGGATCTCGCTGTCAGTAGGCTGTGGGGGTTGGGCCTGATGCTCATTGGGAATAAAATAAGCCACAGTGACGTTACTGGACATCACTGAACGGTTCTCATCTGTGCGCACCACCGTGAGGATGGGGAGCGTCATGCCAAGGTATTCTCCTAGAGATGGACATTTTTATCATGACCCATCAGTCCAGCTTGGAAAATGAAATATATAAAAATGGTAGCAGACTGTGTGAGGTAAATGAAGGTAGCAAACTTACCCAAAGCATTTTGCTGGCAGATGTACTTCATGAGCCTCATAAACCCATAGCAGATGCTCTGTTCATAGGTCTCTTCATGCATTGTTATACAAGCCCAGTGGCCCTTCTCATATTGGCGTTTCTCATACAGCACATTCCCACACTTGGAAAGTAGATAACAAAACAAGAAAGTGAAGAACAGCATTTTGTGAGATAAAATGATCAAAAGGAATTGAGAAACCATTTTCACCCTTTGCTGTTTGCAGAAATCATTTAAGATTGAATGGAATGAAGAGTGCTTTTACCTCCTTATAAAGTCCAGACAGGTATATTGTATTGTAACTCTCATAAGAAATTATTTCTTTTCCTGCTTAACTGGCTACGTCAGAGAGTTTATTCAGTCACATATTGTTATATTATTATGTCGGTTATCGGAGCACTGAATCCTGCTCTAAGAATAGTGTCATGATTGTATTTGTTTAACCTAATTATCTTACGTTAAACCAATTAGCCTTCTTTACTTATGTGGCCCTATGACGAATTAAGACGGCTCAGTGTCTTGGCTGACATTATGGGTGTGTTTAAAATAAACAGCTGACCAGAGAGAAGGACAAACTGTTTGAAGCACTGTTGCTGCAAAAAAAAAAAAAAAAGTTACATAGATCTCTATAAATGAATACCTCACAATGACTGGATTGCAGTTATGAATATTTCTATTAAATGCCCACACACAGTTTTTGAAGTAAGGCTCAACTGTTTGGCCCCCCCAAAAATCTGTCAATTGATCAATTTACTGTAAATGCAAGTTCCTTGAGTTCAGCATTTGCGTGGGTTTCTGACCACTAGTCTTAAAAGACACGCATTTATTTCAAACCAGGCCAATGCCAAGCAACTAAATAGATTTTTTCTTTTTATATAGAATGTGTAAAAAGACAGTTTTATACAAGCTAAATTAAGAATTTTTTTTAAAAATCAGCCTCAGATACCTTTTCTTTGCGTGCAAGAAGGGTGAAGGGGACGTGTTCTCTCTGACTGCGACCTTCGTTGTTGCTGGTTAGCTGCTGAATGGGCTCTGCCATATCTGTAAGAAATAATGTGGTCAGGTTAGCCAGCAATTGAGTAAATGATGAGTAAAACAAAGGGACACTTTTTTTTTTGATTAAAAACCTGATTTAACACCAATTTTACCTGCATAATGTTTTAGTGGCTTTATCATTTGTAATCTACAGTCTTTATTACACGAATCTTCCTTGTTTTATTGATCATTGTTTTTAGATTGTATAAGAGAAAGTAACCAGATAGTGATCAGCACCCACTTTGGTGTGTGTTAAGACAAACAATGCCGTTTCATTTGTTTTTGGCGCAATGGGTGTGCTAAGGCAAACAAAATTATTACTACGGTAGTTTCCAGTAGTGACTTATTCATGATCTGACCTGTTTGTTTGGTGTTTGCTGTTTACTTTTACAATGTTATGAAAATGAACGGCTGCCTAGCAATTAGAAAAAGCACTGACACTAATGATGTTAATTGTACACAATTAAAGTGAAATGTCAGTATGAAGACAGCAGGTAAGTCTTTTCTTTTTCTTATTCTTTAGGTAGGCCAGACCTCAACAGACCCATAGTGGCGTATTGTGGCTCTTTTTGTTTATAACAATCCTTGTGACGGCTACCATCAACAAGGAGATAATGTTTTCACCTGCGTTTGTCAGTAAGCAGAATTGCATGAATTTGAATGAAACATGGTAGAAGTCTCGTTTTTAGTTTCCTTGCTTTTTTGTTGGTTTGTACTCAGAGTGACAATTCTTTCTGTTTTCAACAGTGCTGATCTGTAACAATATTACTTGGTGGCTGTACTAAATGTGTATGTAGCATTAGTTAGCCTATAGTTACAGCTGTTGCCAAGAAGCGTTCATGTCAGTCCTGTCCATCTATCTCAATTAGCAAAAACGAGGTCAGGACCAAAGTCCATGAGCAAAAAAAAGAATTTGCGCTGCATAAGTCCGAAATCAGCAGCACTGGCTGTAACAAAAACATTGGCTCAATAATGCAGCTGTAATCTTTATGGTGTGGTTAAAGCCATTATTGACATAACTGCATTTTGCAATTGTGCATTTTTTTTATTTTTGGCTGTGAATGTAGACGAGACAGCATGCTGGTATCCAAGACACAAGGAAACACATCCAGTAAAATCCCATCTTAACATCAATTATTTCATTGCAGCAGCATGTACTTTCTGAATGATGTACTTTCTAGCAGCGGTTAAACGCCCTTCCATAGTTGTGTATTGCTTTCTTGCCAACAGTAAGAAAAAAATGGAATGGAGTAAGACTCCTAAAGCTACCAGAGAGGTTGAAACATTTATTCTTTACAAAATTAACCTTTGTGATTTTTTTCTTTCTTCTTGTCTTTTTGCTTTTGTTCAACAAAACATGGCATTCATTTTGGCTGAAATGATCATCGATAATCAGCATGTTTAAGTGGTGATGAGGGGTCATATGTACTGTAGTGCTTCATTCTGGAGGGAAGTGAGGGAATCCATAGCTAACAAGGGTTAAGACAAGCAGAACACATTAAGCACTGGGGTAATCACTTTGTTTACTGCCTTGTGGCATACGCATGCACAAAAACACCAGACTTGTTTTGATACCAACAATTTCATGTTGTGAAAAAAGGAATGACATTCCTGAAGCTCAGATATGTCAGTGGTTCTATTGTTCTCGTCTGTGTATCTAATATCTGTGATCAAAAGCGACTTGGAGGGTCCCAGAGTTCAAAATAGCTTGTTTTTGTCTGGCTGAGCTTGTCACCAACAACCAGACTTCTAAAGCTGCAAGTCAAATAGAACTATCACTGATTAAGAGCATGGGACTTAGTTAATCAAAGTCCTTTTCAGAATATATTTGTAAAGAAACAAGTTTCCAGGAAAAATATCGGAATGTTTGTCGACTTTGTCGATACATCCATAGAGATCTGAGACAGAATCCATGTTCATGAAAACATTTTCAACAATAAAATTGGTCAAGTAATGTCTTTCAGATGTTATGATTCAAATGGCAGGGTGCTGAAGTCAAGACTAAAACTTTCCATCACACACATAAAATACAAACTATTGAATGCATTCTTGTGACACACTGTAAATGAATTAATTTTGTTAAATTATACTTTTGCATATCACAACAAAATAAAGCAGCTTTTAAGCAGATAGTGCTGTGAACGACATTTAGTGTAATGATGTGCATTTTTACTTATTTTTTAAGGTAGAAATAATCGCACCATTGTCTTTTCGTATGATCACCAGGCATTTCGCAAACCTCTCAAAGTTTGAGATCCAAACTTCACCTGTAACCTCTAAAATAATGTAGACGACTAATCTCATATAGAAATCACCAGCGAGCTCTTAAAAAATACGAGTGTGTATCTTCTTATTGTTTTATAATTAGGACATGTCAATTAGATTCAGTACTTTGATTGACTAGTCAGACTGGACTTGCAACAAACGCACTGATGTCCTATCGGTAAACTTTTATAGGTCGGAAGGCTTTTCTGCGGTTCAAGCAATGACTTGTGCCGGTTAGTGGTGCCTCGTCGGTGAACAGGTTAGCTTATAGCTCAATGTATACAGTGAAATTTATCCTTATACATTCATTTTAGTCAGACACGTCACACCGAAGTTGTTTTTCTTTACTGTAATTTGACGATAAAAAAGTTACTCGTCTAAACGAGATCGTAGTAAAAGGAAAATAATTTTAAAAACCACAAAAAGTTTTTGTTAGCTACGTTAACGATAATGTGCTAACATTTAGCACCTTGGTGTTTTTTCTCGATTTTTATTTATTTTACCTTGAGAAACTTCCACTTGGTGTCCCCGCGCTATGTCCTGCCAGTAATGCAGCAGTCGTTCGTCGTCTTCCTCCATTGCTTCTGCCTCTTCTTCCAGGCTGCCGTTCCCCGAGTCTGACAGCTGGTCTTCCGAGAAAGACTCAAGGTCCTCCAGCGAGATCATCCCGGGCTGGTCAGGCCCGACGCGGTCACCGCTCATTTGGCAGCCACCGCGATCCATCTCTGCTCGTTAAGCTAACGCTCTTTTAGCTAAAAAGATTTAAAAAAAAAATAAAAATACGTAGGAATCGCCGCAAAGTCTTTAACTTGAAGCGCTAATTTTTTTTCTCCCCCGGATCTCTGTTGAGTTGCTTCTGCAAACTTAAACCGACCCTTACTTTAAGAGTTACACAAACTATACGTTTATAAAGCAAGTGCACCCATGTGCAAAAATGTAGATATGACTTAAACAAGTCACATTTGTGTAATTTATGGGAGCTAGATATCCATGCAAAAGACGTACGATGCAGCTCGACGTTCCCCCCTCTGACGCCGGGAGTGACACGCGTTGTTTACAAGAGTGGAGGGCGTACCACGTGACGCTGTGCGCTTCTGAAACTCCTCCCACTACTGCGTGAAATGATAAATGCCAGAGCCCCTCCCCCTAACCCCCACCCGTGAGTAGAGAGAACTAATCCCAGAATCAGGCAAGATGGCAGAGGCTACGGAAGGTTCCTACGTGTGGTCAGCACAGGGTTTAGACGGCAGGTGGTTCCGTTTATGCTTTTATGTTCCCCTTTTTTACGTCGTTACGAGAGCAGATGCCTATTTACTGAACTATGGCCCACACAGAGACAAAAATGGTTATTCTATGTATCCTACGGTGAAAAAAATAGACAAATCTACAGCAACATACTGTAAAATATACCATATGCGATGTGAATATAAACTCCATAAAACCTGAAGAACAGATATAATCATTACAAATTATTTCTTCTAATTGTCTCCATGTATCATTTTTTGTGTGTTTCATTATTCTGGTAATTCAATGGTAAACAAATAATTACCTTTCAGAAAAAAATTAATTCAAAGCTAAGTGTTTATTGATAGACCAAGAAGGATTTATACAGATCTTGTCACTGCAACAGCCAGCCGCCATGTTGCACCCTTCAATATGCACGCAGAGAGGACATTATATAATCATCTAGACTGTGTGGGGGAGCCTCCATGTGTGTATACACATGGATGTATGCACACTGTTGAACACTCACTATAATGCATCCTGTGGATGGGGTGGACCTACTAGGTTTCCTGCTTAGCTTTATACCTCAATATTTATCCAGCGTTGTTGCTCTTGGATTGCATTTACACTTACGTCTTGTCTTTTTAAATCCTCACAAGCATGCAAGCATTCATGAAATGATTACTTCGTATTTGAAATTCACCATTACAACTACAGTGGGGCTTCATCTTTTATCAGAGGGGTTGCCCAAATTGGAATTTCCACACATTTGAGCAGATCAGTTTTTTTTTCCTTCCTTGCATATGTAGCCTGGCTTTAGTACTAGTGGTGACAAGACTAAGCTTTACTGTGGAAAGTCCTTCCATTGTTGAGGTGCCAGAGAGATTTCAGCTTTGTGCAGGTTCTGTTATTAATAGCTGACTGCAGACCGGCTTTCCTTCTGATTGTCCTCGTCACTTAGCTCCATGCCTCTAAACCAATCAAATATAGACTGCTGCACACATTCTGTCTCGGGAGTAATTAGATTCTAACAGTCATTCGCATTTCGTGAATAATCTTTTGGGCTGACAATTCAAATTATTAATTGATGTGTGATACATTACTGTTGTTCTTTCACACAAAAGATGCTGTTAACTGGAATGGGTTTCTATGAGCGTGCCTTATTAGAATTTGTGAGTTGTTTTTTTTTTAACACTAGTCCAGATTCACTATCACCCAGCACCAAAGATGTATGAACTCTAACAGACTTTATGTCTTTGTGATGCAAATATTGTCTTAAGTGAAGTCACAAATACATATTATAAGTAGGTAAAAATAAGTAGGCTAACTGGCAATAAATGCAATACAGGATAATGAATACGAACTGCAATTATTAATCAATTAAAAAACAACTTCAATATGTCACTAAATATTTCAATATTAGTCCATCAATAACTCCAGATGAGGTCAGCGATTTTAATGGCTTCACATTATAGTTTCATTGTCCAAAAACAATTATTTCTCAAGAAGTAAACCAGTTACCTGATAGATGACAAAAATGATATGCAGTTGCACACTAAAGTGAAAAACAAGAGCAAATCTTTCTGTGTCTTTTCTCTATTTGCTCCACATTCCTTGCAGACAAAAACAGCAGCCCACTAATCTGGTTCTGTGTATTTTGATAATCAGGCCCTGAGCGCTACACACACATTCCCCCCCTGAGCTGAGCTCCACCTGTCTGTTAACTCGGGCAGAGTGATCGTGCTTTGCCACCATCAGTCGGCTTCACTCTGCCTTGCACAGATGTACATGTACGGTATGCAGCTTGCACAAAATTTTACCTGGTTATATGCAAAAGTATTTGTGTTACTGCATGTTTAGATAGCAAATGCGTTAACAAAACTGTAGGCTGAAGAGTAATGAGACTGTTAAGAGGTTACTAACAACTTAGTTTGTTTTAGGTCTCAAAAACCAGCCATGGAATTCAGTTGTCTACATGTGGCGCCAGAGAAAAAGTCACGATGTTATCAAAATTAAGAGCTTGATGACATTATGTGTGGGCACAGTTGAATCCCTTTTAGCCGAATTGTGTCATTCTAGCTAAGCATGCTAACATTAGCATAATAAATATGTAGACACCTGACATGAAATGTCCTTGTTGGTGGATTGTACTTGGTCAGGTCTGCATTACCTGTCATTTATGAAACTGCCCCATCTTTGCTCTGAATCTTTTTGCTCATAATCTGGGTCATGGGTGACCCAGATTAGGATGCTCTCTCTCTCTCTCTCTCTCTCTCGCTCTCGCTCTCGCTCTCTCTCTCTCTCTCTCTCTCTCTCTCTCTCTCTCTCTCTCTCTCCCTCCCCCTACCTCCCCCTACCTCCCCCTACCTACCTACCTACCTACCTACCTACCTACCTACCTACCTACCTCTAAGAACAACAGTTTGAAAGTGGCTGTAACAGAAAAATGTGATTCTCAAAAGATAAAAAAAATTCCTGCAAGACACAAAAGATTCGATGGCAAATGTACAAAAATTTTTTACTGACCGCAACATGTTCCTGGATAGCATCAGCTTTTATATGAAAAGTAAAACAAGAAGTGGTGAACCAGTTTTTACAGATCAAGGGTTTTATAGATTGAAAAACCTAAGGAAAAATGTAAAACACATGATTGTAGAAGACATGATTGTGGAGAACGGATAATTGTTTTTTTTTTCTTAATTTTGTCAGTTTTTTTTAATTGGATAAATGTTAAAAGGTTAGATGTTTGTTCAGAAAACACACAGTATTATTGAAAATCCTCTTTATGCGAATCTCTTGGATTTTGTGTCAACATAATTATTTTGTAATTTGATTTTTATGAATAAACGTGATGTTAAAAAAATTAAAATAATCTTTCTCTCTCTCTCTCTTCCTCTATGAATGATTTAGGTACTTTTATGAACCTATGGTGTGTCAAAGGTGTCCAATGTTCCGTGTTGAATGAGGAACCTATGTTTAGTCGGTGTTTGGTTTAATTCAAGTGTATTTTACCCACATTTCATATTATTAATTTTTTGAAGAGTGTGTTCCTGTTTGAGTGAATCTCTCTTGGATGTTGTTAACGTAACTATCTTGTAATATCGACTTCATGAATAAATGTGATTTAAGAAAAAAATCTCTCTCACATGGACTTCTTCCTGCAGGGATTGAAGACACATGTGAGACGTACATATGATGGTGATGTCGGGTCTGTACTGCACTTTTCAGTCCATGTACGGACAATCTTTAATTAATTGCAAGCGATCAGCTGTTAAGTCTGCTTTCACATTTGAAGCGTAGTGTTTGTGATGAAGGACAGTCTTGAGCAGAAGAGTTCACGCTCTGTGAAAGACTTTCTAGATTAAGTTAATGCGGCTGCTGATGTAGTCTGAAAGGTCAGGGGAAACTTGAGTTGTTATTTAACCCTTTGATTTTGTCTTCTTAATCTACAGGTGACACACACACACACACACTCGCCCTAAATTAGCCAGCAGAAGTTGTGCATAGAAAGTATGGAAAGCTCAATTTACGGAGAGAAGTTTAAAATTTCCATGTGTTCATTCCAGGTTTTCTGTTTTGTTCTCTCATTTTTATGATTACAATTCTTGATGGCTGACCCAATTTTAAAAAAATAAAATTGTGAAGACATTTTTGGTTAAAAGTTATGTATATAATACATGAAATATGACAACACCTATATCTTGAGTCTAATATTATAAATAATAATCTAAAATATTTTAAAGCAAACATGTGAATTTTAATGTAGATTTGATGAAACTTCATATTTTAAAACTCATTATAAAAATGTGGGGTTCTTATCAATGGGCATCATTTTTCGAATTTGGAACAGCAATTATGTTCAAGCTCTGTTTTCTTCTCATAACGTCTGCACCATTATATATCAAAATAAATAAATTGCGTCATCTCTTACAAAACTTCATTTCCTGACAATCGATGTTAAAAGGGCAATCCACTTCTTTTTTTCAATCTCTATGTTTTTCTGGAGCAGTGGTTCAACGCCGCTGAAATTGGAATGAAAAAGGCACAGCTCCCATTATTGACAGTGATGAATAGATCCTTTGAAAATTGTCTGTCTGAAAAATCGTTTTCATCTATCATGCAGAAGGAAATGTGGATGGGAGGAAGAGACGTTGACACAGTGATATTTTACTAAAACATGTATTCAGTCTGTGAAAGTCTGCCTAACAATAGAGGTAACATCTGCACATCTTAAAGGGGTCATGGAGTGTGTGTGTGCATGCGTGCGATTTCCAGCCAGTTGGTCACTTTGACACAGGACGTGGACAATTATCGATGACAGTGTATCAGTTTTTTCCTCTCTTCCTGCCAGGTGGTGGAAAAGTTTATGTCTCGTCTGGTCCAGAACCGAGTGATGGCTCACAAAGACCTGCGGACTCTCAGCAAATACCAGCTCATTCTTGCCAGGGATCAGTTTCGCAAGAACCCACCGCCACACATCAAGGCATGGACGCTATGATTCTTTTGATTCTATTATGTGGAATGCTACAGTGTGTGGAATTTTACAAGGTATTGCTGGAACTCTTTTCTGAGAGGCAAGAAGCCCTGGAACTGACAGATTGTTCCAGGTGATCATGTAAAGCACAATCCATCTCTTTCATCTCCAATCATTTATTAATTAAGGTTCTGGTCCTAAAAGACAAGAGACATGCACTTGTCTCTAAAATTAATTAGGTAATGTAATATTACCATCACTGCTTACCACATGGGTTGCCATGGTAATTGGAGCAGTGAATTGCTGCAGGACTTTCCAGGCAAAAGATATTCAACCTGACCATGCATTCAGATCTTTACTTTTTCTCTGTCAGCGTTTATGCAGCATAAAGATGGGCACTGGCTGTTGCCATTTTGGAAAGCATGTTATTTGCAGCTAGGTCACTTTTTAAAAAGTTGTTCAACTTGTTTCATTGTCACATTTTCTGGCATAGAGGAGGATGTAAATGTCTGATAAAGTTCCCCATGAGAAAACACTTGAGTTATTTGAGGAAATTAAAAAAATATCTGGGGGATGCTGTTAGAAGGAAGTAAGCCTTCCACTCCAAATTTCATAGCCCTTCTACAAATGCCAGTTCAATCACTATTATTTTGTTTTGTGCTGAAATCAACGGCAAGTCACCTTGAGCGTGAAGATGTCCTAAAATAAATTTGAGTGAACCAAACTAAATTTGTAAAATAATTGTTTTTACTTCTAGACAAAAAGCCCAATATTTTAGTTTGTGCACATGTGACATGTATAATTAACTTCAATACTTAAGTTACGTAAATAACATGTTATTTTCAAATGACAATAATACACAACTGTATTTTCAAATACAGTGGAGGCGCTGTGCTAAGAATGTCATTGGAATAATCCTTACTTCATTTTTAGCTTAACTTCCGTCCTATTATGAGACATCGTTCTCTTGGTTCTCCACAGGGTCCACATCAGGGAATGTTAGAGGGTGACTTTGCTCTTTGCATCAGCCTGTACCACGGCTACGAGCTGCTGATCCAGATGGGGCTCCGATCACTCTTCTTTTACTTCCAGGGCATCATGGATGGATCCAGAGGTCAGTCACTACACCTCCAGTCTACTCTGACCTACAAAAAACCGCATTAAGATTCTTTTTCTCCGAATATTCCAAATACCCACAACTGTGCCTCTAGGTCACATGTGTCAAACTCATGGCCCAGCTGAATCACTGAACTATTTTACTGAGAAAAAAGCAGTTATAATATTTTCAATTTAACCTTTTTGTGTCAAAACATTGCAGGAACAATAAGTATAATTACTATTATTATAAATATTATTACTAATTACCCCTGCCCTTGGAGCATTTAGATTCAGTAAATGGTATAATTTACTTCTGATATGTAAAACCTGTTTGTTCTGAGCAATCTCCGTTGCTTTTTTATTCAGAGATGTCCAGAGCCAGAAATGAGCTGCAGAGGACTCCTAATTTTATGGATCTCTATCATGAAATGGAAGCCATGTTTGTGAAACCCTCTGCTGGTACTTGAATAGTCACTCATATGACATGTCTTGTGTTGCTTGATGCAAAATAATGCAGATAAAGTGTTTTTGTGGCAGGTGTATCACCACTGTGGAAAGAAAAGACACAGCATCTTTTACAACAACATCCTCTATGTGTAATTCCTATAGGTCCACATGAGCCTTTCATTTACAGTCACCCCAAACTGAAGAAGCTGGAAGAGGTGGTGCTGCAGCATTTCAGATCTCGTGATGAGACCTCATCAAACAGTGATGGTGATTTGCTTTCAATTACAGTTCAAGTGATGCGTAACTTGTGAATGAATGAAATGATTGTTCTGATTTAAAGAGAAAAGAACTTCAAGATGAAACTCTAGAGTGTATTGGGAGATGATTACAGCCCCCCCCCAGTAATCCTTCAAAACTTATCTAGTATGATTAAAGGTATGTTGTAATTCTAAATTTGGTGAGAATCAGGAGTCTCTCTGTAACCTACTGTTACAGATTACATATTTTTAACAAACAACAGGAATATGATTAGCACATCTGTTAATGGACTGGAGACTGGATGAATATAAATAAATTTAGACCAATGAGAATGCTTGTAGCAATTCACTTTACAAATTTACGGCAGAAGCACGAGAAAGGAATTAAAAAGAAAGTCAGGATAAAAGTTGCAAAACAAGGCCCTCTGAAGACCTCATCATTGCCATATCTGTATAATTTTTAGGTCAACGGGAGGTTGGTACACGTGTGATGATCTTCTCGTCGTTCCGTGAGAGTGTACAGGAGATTGCCGCAATGTTGAACCGCCATGGCCCCCTCATCAAGGTCATGACCTTTATGGGCCAGGCCTCAGCAGGGAAGGCAGTCAAGGGCTTCACCCAAAGGGAGCAACTGGAGGTAGAGACTGTACACCTGTAATAAATGCAGATTTAGTCAAGTTTAATTCACTTTAGAAATAAAAGAAAACTTAACGATGCCTATATGTTGGACTAATAATCTAGAGATGAATCACTGAATTACCTGAACTATGAAGTTTTCTATATTTGAGTATAAAGTCTCAGTAAACTTTTTCTATAATTTTATATTAGAAACAAGTCATTTAGTAGTGAAAATAAATGTCTAAAGCAGTACTTTCTGAGGTTGTTCTGTGCAAGCATAATTTATTACAAATATATCTGGATAGTAGCATGTTAGGACTATTTTATCTGATATTTTATCGGAAACTCAGTGTAAGTAGTTTAAGATTTTTAAGACATTGAATTTCAATTTAATGTCAAAAGAGATTAAGAAACATCACATCCCACTTTTATTCATCCTTTTCAAAGCATCCCACCTTTTTATCATTAGGATTGTATTGCTGCATAAATTTAAAATTTGTTTTTGTGGGTCCCATGTCATTTAGGTGGTACACAGGTTCCGTCAGGGAGGTTTCAACACATTGGTATCGACCTGTGTTGGCGAGGAGGGGCTGGATATTGGAGAGGTGGATCTCATTGTTTGCTTCGATGCACAGAAAAATCCAACCCGCCTGGTGCAGCGAATGGGACGCACAGGCCGTAAGCGGCAAGGGCGCGTTGTTATCATCCTGGCCGAGGGACGTGAGGAGAGGGTGAGTGCTGAACCATGGATTTGGATACAAGCATGCAGAAATACACAAAACCACCCATAGCAAACCTTTGGCATTTGTTTTCTTCAGACATACAACCAGAGCCAGAGCAACAAGCGCAGTGTGTACAAGTCTATAATCGGCAACAAAAGTGCATTCCATTTGTACCCCAAAAGTCCCCGCATGTTGCCCGAGGGGGTGAAACCCACCCTACATAAGATGCACATTACCTGTGGGGAGTTCAATCACGGAGAAAGCAGCAGACAGTCTGTCAGGGGTCGACGTTCCCACACTGAAGGGTTAACCTCTCTCATCCATCCTCATAACCTAAGTGAGTAACGAGACAGTATAAGATGAGTCATTCATAACAGACATGCAGACAAAAGTTTCCTTCATTATGGAAAAATTCATTTCTTAGTTTTTATGTGTATAATCTTATTAGTTCAGCAGAAGAGTTCAACATCAGATGGATTTCTGGACACCAATGAATATTCGCTTTGGGCTTCCACCATGAAGCTGCAGGAAGATGAAGCTCATCCAGTCTTCAGACAGTCGCACTTCATGTCCCTCCCCACTGATGCACCACCTCAGGTTTCTCTCTTTATTTCTTTATTTCTCTTTTTTTCTTTGTTTCTTTCTCGTGTAAGTCTGAAAAGTATCAAACAGTGGGAGTCTTGAAATCCAGACATAGTATATGCTAAAACCTTAACCCTTTAAGGGTTAAAACCTGTCAGCCAATATTTATGTTTAATATCTTCTATTTGGAAGTAGAGTAATTTACATCTAGCTGGAAAAAACTACTACAAGTCTTATTGTTCTGAGCCTTCATGACCTTTAGAGCTCATTTCATTTGCAATGATTTCAAGAGGCTGAGACTTAAAAAAACTCCAAGGTTGGAATGTAATTTGTTTAAAAAAACAACAAATAAAGGATTTTTACAGGACTTTTCACATTCTGTATTCTTACCTTTATGTATGTGTGTGACTGGCTTGGACATATTTGTGCTGCTTTGTTAAAACATGACATTTTTATGTCCTTTCCTGGCCCAAAGGAGAATCTTTCCAAAAAACAGAGACCTGTCTCCAGAGAACTGTCTTTGTCAGAGTGGCGACACTGGCAGCACAAAGCACTTCCTACCCATATGGTTGATCATTCCCTCCGCTGCCACCACTTCATTAAAGTGATGGAGCTCATAGACGGTATGAAGGAGGAAAACGAGGTGAGAACAGCTTATTGATTTAATGAATATTGCATTGTAGCAACACAGACTAATGTAGCCCCACTCTGTGGAATAAAAGAACATGGCTTAACTTTCTGCATAAGAAAGACATCCTGTGTTCTTACGAAATGAAGCTCGGCAGCTCCAAGAGAGTCATCTGAGCTTCATGAGAACGCCTGATTATGAATTACTACATTCATCGTCTGGACCTGGAAGGCAAATTCCTGGCACAATAAATTGTCTCCATGATGTAATTGTGGTATGGGATTTTAATATTTTGTCCTTTGCAGGATTTTTTGGGAATTGTTTTTTTTTTTATTCTATGAAATAATACTGACAAAAAATATTTTTTAGAATGGCCCTTCGAAATGTGTTGCAGCTCGGTGAACTAGTTTTCCTCTCTCAACCAAAAGCTGCTCAAAGAACATTGTAAGATTACTGACTCTCCAAAGCTTGTAATAAACCTGTCTTTACTGTCACCTGTTGCTATTACATTTCTTGGTTGTGTTGTAGATGTAGTTGCTCATTGTTAGCAGTGGTGCTTTTTTGGTAGCTATAATAGATCAATAATACTTACGAGATCAACAGATCTGCTAGAACAACACATCATTCGAGCATTATCTTTACATTGAGAAACTGCATTGTGTTTCTATTGTGGCTGCTCTTGTAAGCATCTTCCAGGCTTCCTGCTCTTACCTTCTGCTCTATTCTGTTATCGTATTATTTATCGCCTGTGAATCTAACCAAACCCTCGAAACTGGGTCAGAGATTACGATTAAACTGACTGCGGGGTAAACTAACAAATGGGGCCTTATTACTTTTCTGTTCTGCAGCATGACTCCTGACCATAATTGGGAAAGAGAGAATTATCCCACCTGAAATAACAAAAGTGGATCACTGGTCAAAATTGCAGCTGATGTCTCACGTGCCTCTAGGGATGAATTTAGGTCATGAAATACACAGCGAACAAATGGAAACGTATGTCCACATTCAAACAAAAAAAAAAAAAGTAAACATGGCCCAGTATTGTGTTCTCTAAAAGCAAAATTTAGTTCAAGAATACAATGTAAAGCAAATTAACCTGAGGCCCGTGACATTTTCTTTTCTGTTTTATAGTAGAAGAGCAGCATGATTTCTTTTTTTCATGCTGCAGTTATTTGATGAATAAGTAGGTCTACGTGCAAGTTTTCTCCACCACAAATCATTCATTGTATCCAGGGCATTCAATTTCATTTTCAGCTGCCAAAAGTGTATTTATGTTATACACAATAAATTATGTTATTAAAAGCACTCTACCCCTGATCAGCAGCGCACTTAGCTAAAAGATTCAACTCTACACTATAGAAATAAAAGTCAGGTATCCGTAGTAAATGTATGATAGGGCAGCATGACGTCTTTCAGCATCTTATGACTAATATGTTAGAATTGCTTGTACAGATCTGCATCATTTAATAGACCACCTATGTGTATGTAAAATCTTAATATGAAAAGGATCAAATAACTGCAAATGTTAAACAAATTAAGAGGAAATAGAGTACAGTACAACTTATCAGGAAACTAAAATACAGTCAAAAGTACCTTGAAATTATACATTTGAAGAGTGCAATATGATTAATCACATAACGCAACGACAGCAGCAATGATAATAACTAGAACTAATGCAGTCACAGACCGCAACATCCCGCAACACCCCTGAATTCAAAATTTTAATCTGACCTACTTGCATAGGTCAAAGATCAAATCCAGTGCTCTGACCTACTCTCCGCTTTGATCTATGGTCTTACTCACACTGACCTCCCTCGTCTTTCTATCTCTTGACCTTGACCTAATTTTCTCAAGGTCAAGGTCATCTCATTTTCGTCCCCTTTGCCGCTAATGCTATCCCCTAATGTGTTTTTTGCTTTATCTTTCTATCTGCAACGGTTGCGAAGATATTTGGTGGACTAATGAACGGACGGATGGACAAACACATAAAAACTGATAATTACAATACACCACCGCTTTGAAGTGGGATGTAATAAGAAGAGGAAGACAAAAAATGTATTGTTGATAGCAAGGAATAAGGATAAAATGTATTTGTGAAGCATCTTTTATAAAACAAATACAAATCGATACATTTCGTAACAAATTTGTGACACAATATGCACCAAGTGCTCAACATGAAGGAGACAAAACAGGACAGAATGAAAATCAAAATGGATAGAAAATATAAAGATATATACAAAGACGTAGTGAGAATAAGGCAGCAAAAACAAGCATGAAATACTCAGAGAGAGAAAGAGGGAGAGATTGAATGGCACCATAATGATGATTTTAGTGCAATCAGAGCTTGCTGAAAATTTTAAGAAGAGTAGTTGTGTGTGTGCTCATGTTTTCTAAATCTTGACTATATGAAGTGTATTCATGAATTTGTATTTATGGTTTGATATTGGGCTATAGTTTGTCGCCATGTGCTTTTTTGAAATTTGGAAGGCTTCTGAAAAGAATCATGTCATCCCCCCAGGATGAGCCTTTTGGAACAGTCCACCCTCCTCTCTCTCCATTAACAGTCAGCCTGTTGCTGTTGTCCTTCACATATCCTGAGTTATACAGCTAGCTTGTCTGGCTTGATTTTGCTGAGAGGCCATCAGATAATGACCTCTCTACAAATTAAGAGGGTCCCTGCCCCACCCTACCTCACCCCCCCCCCCCCAAAAAAAACAAAAAAAACAAAAAAAAACTTTGCCCTTCAGAAGCCATTACTGTAATCTTCTTTGAGGTGAATTTCTGTCTGGGTGAGTTCAAAACCATGCTGTGCTTTTCACTGGCTGCCTCTTTCACTGTATGATGACTGGACACTGAGAAGGCATGCATACAGGGGAGGGGGGTGGTGCTCTCCTCCAGTTATGTAACACTTCTCTGAACCCTTATATAAAGCCAGGAAGCTGCAAGTAGGTTGCGGCCATGATGACCTACATGTATATCATTGTGGGCTTCTGAGAGTAGAGAATACAGATCAGAAAATTATAAAAATAATAGTAAAAATAAAATAAGACAAATAGGAGAATATTTTAAGAAGATGAGTTTATGTGCAGGTATGATTAATATTACATATTTTAATCATACTATGAATTTAATTTGATTTTCTGCAACATTTATTGTAAGTTACAAAACTAATTGAATATCAGAATTATCTAGTTAAAGACAGAAGCTTTGATTAAGTTTTGACACATTTATTTTAAGGAATAAAATTATACTGGTCTGATGTCAGCTTTTTAAGAGCACTTTTGTTCCTTTTTTTTTTTTTTTAACTTTGTGCAGATTTTCTGCTTGATTTGCATGTTTGAGGAATGGAGGAGAAGTGTGCTGGTGCCCATTTTTAAGAACAAGGGAGATGTACAGAGTTGTGGCAACTACAGAGGAATAAAGCTGATGAGCCATACAATGAAGCTATGGGAAAGAGTAGTTGAAGCTAGACTAAGGGCAGAAATGAGCATCTGTGAGCAGCAGTTTGGTTTCATGCCAAAAAAAGAGTACTACTGATGCAGTATTTGCTTTGAGGATGTTGATAGAGAAGTACAGAGAAGGCCAGAGGGAGGCATTGTGTTTTTGTAGAAAGCTTATGACAGGGTGCCCAGAGAGGAACTGTGGTATTGTATGAGGAAGTCTGAAGTGGCAGAGAAGTATGTTAGAGCGGTGCAGGACATGTATGAGGACTGTAAGGCAGTGGTGAGGTGTGCTGTAGGTGTGACAGAGGAGTTCAAGGTGGAGGTGGGACTGCATCAGGGATCAGCTCTGAGCCCCTTCTTGTTCGCTATGGTGATGGACAGGCTGACAGACGAGGTTAGACAGGAATCTCCATGGACTATGATGTTTGCAGATGACATTGTGATCTGCAGTGAGAGCAGGGAACAGGTGGAGGAGAAGCTAGAGAGGTGGAGGTTTGTCCTGGAAAGGAGAGGGATGAAGGTTAGCCGCAGTAAGACAGAGTACATGTGTGTGAACGAGAGGGACCCAAGTGGAAGAGTGAGGTTTCAGGGAGAAGAGATCAAGAAGGTGGAGGATTTTAAGTACTTAGGGTCAACAGTCCAGAGCAATGAAGAGTGTGGAAAAGAGGTGAAGAAACGTGTACAGGCAGGATGGAACGGGTGGAGAAAAGTGTCAGGTGTGATGTGTGATAGAAGAGTTTCAGCTAAATTGAAAGGAAAGGTGTACAAAACTGTGGTGAGACCAGCGATGTTGTTCGGTCTAGAGACAGTGTCACTGAGGAAAAGACAGGAGACAGAGCTGGAGGTAGCAGAGATGAAGATGCTGATGAGTACATCAGAGGGACAGCACATGTTAGAGGTTTTGGAGATAAAGTCAGAGAGGCCAGACTGAGATGGTTTGGACATGTCCAGAGGAGAGATAGTGAATATATTGGTAGAAGGATGCTGAGTTTTGAACTGCCAGGCAGGAGGCGTAGAGGAAGACCAAAGAGGAGGTTTATGGATGTAGTGAACGAGGACATGAAGGTAGTTGGTGTGAGAGAAGAGGATGCAGAAGACAGGGTTAGATGGAGGCAACTCATTCGCTGTGGTGACCCCTGAAGGGAAAAGCCGAAAGGAAAAGAAGATGCAGTTTTCTGCTTCTTGTGTTGGGGTTCAGGTGAGTTCCATGCAATCAGAATTGGAAAGATTAAAATTCTTCACCAAATTCCATTTTAACACAAAGTACACCTTTGTAATTGTCCTAAAAGTACAGTGTACCCTAATCCTCAAATCAGGAAAAAAGTATTGAAATTGTCTAAAGTGAAAATACTTGTGAGCAAGTAAATAATGATTAGATTGTTTTTAATCATGCATAATGCTTCATAATTAAATATATCACATGCCCAGATTATAGGCAGTAACTGTGTTTGATTTAGTCGTGTTGTGTCTTTAGAGCAACTACAGTATTGCCAAAATCTGTCTAATCAATAAAGTTTCATGTCACTTGAATCAGAGCAGTTGGCATTGCCTCATCAATCTGCACCTCTAATTCTGAACTGCATCATGTTTGGAAATGTTACGCAGACTACCTAATAAAATGTCTAATTTTAGTGTCTTGCTTTGCACTCATGGGCATCATATTTTGTATAATTGTTGACTGTGAGATAATCAACAGAGAAGCGCTCACACTTAGCTGCTGCCCTCACCCTTCAGCCTAAAGTAACACAGTCTCTCTGACCTCTACACCCTCCACTGTGCTGTCTCTGTCCTCTCAGGGAGTTAAATTCTGCCTGAGATATTATAATCTTCCTGTTTATTAGTTGTGTACCAGGGTGAAGGGTTGTCTTTGAGTTTCTTGAGAAGTCATAGTAAAACTTACAAAAAAAACAACATTCAAGTGTATCTTCAGTAGAACTTGATCATTTATTTCTTCAGTGTCCTATGGGGGAGGAAAATGCGGGTATCTCTAAAAGCCTCTATTCTATTTTCCAGGATTGTTTTGTTTAAAGTGTGTGTTGTGACTCTGGTCTCGGAGCAAAGCGGACGGCTATGAACAAAGCAGGTGTTCTGAGGATTTCTGTGAGATTGTCGTAAAAATGACGATTTATGAGTCTGATTGGTTATTTTTCTGCGAAAAGAAGTGGAGGGTGTTCGTGAAGGGAAACCGGTTGTTCATTTTTGTGGTAGTGATTTCAGTTTGATGTTTCAGTCGTTAGTAAAGTCTAGTTGCTTGAATGCTACTAGCTGCGTGTAGAATTTAAAGTTTCATATCTCAGCCAAGATTGGCTAACAGGAGAACATAACAGGCTGTGATTGGAAAGGAGGAAATGAGGTTGAGGGCATGGGCTAAAGCTTTGTGCTTACGAGAAGCTTGAATCAATATCACAATGACATAACACATCCCTTGCAGATGGTTGAAAAATTAAATTATTAAGCATTGTATTCAGTTCAGGTCCATAAATAAATTACATTTTCTCTGGACAGGCTTGTCTGTCTCCAGGATTCCATCCATAAATTACAGCTCAGTGAGCTCAGCGTGATGTCTGCAACCTGCTCCGTGGTTGTTGCTGTAATTAAAAGATCAACACAGTACAAGGTGTAAAGACATGATTGTTTGCATGGTGTTTTCATCAAAATCATGTTCATTTGCAATTGTATTTTGTCTTTACAGCCCAGCCTGATCAGGGGAGCTGTGGAACATATCAAAAGCTCTTTACACAAAACTATGTTGGTAAAATAATCCTCTCAGGACAACAACGGTGTGCTCATTAGGCGTCTTAGACTGTGAACTAAGAGCTGCTGATGACAAACTAGAACACCCCCACACACACACACACATACATACACACACACACACATACACATACACAGAGGCAAGTACAAAGCAGGAACCTATAATGAGGAATCAAATTAATTTTGCTCACTTAGGTCATGCCACACAGTGAGAACAAGAACACTTCTATTGAAATTGCATATCCATTCAGGCGCGTGATTGGATAAAAGACAGTAGAATTTTACAGCGAGCTTTGGTTAGGGATTAGGATTTGTAACCTTTTAGTTACCAAATGGGAGGCGGCAGGAATCAAAACCTCTTTAACAGAACATAGTGATTTTCAGGCTTCATGTTGCTTCAGGGACAGCATGGTGGCGCAGTGGGTTGCACTGTCTGTGTATATGTGTGGCTCCTCGATGCACTGGCGTTGCGCCCGGAGTGTCCCCTGCCTCACACCCCCATTTGGCTGGGACAGGCTGAAGCACCCCGTGACCTGCGACAGGGGATGAAGCAGGTTTAGAAGATGATTGAATGGGTGAATGACTGTTGCTTCAGTCTGTTTAATGTTGTTTTAGGATGTCAGAACAAGTTGATCAATGATCTGTATGCAACATTTCAACAATCACACTTATGATCATGTTGGTCTTTATTTTTCTTGAATTGTCTTTTGTCAAAGTCTGAATATGTCTGTGAAATTTCAACCCAGTGTCGACCTTGTTAAGTTTTCAGTTTTTTTAGGCATCAAATTCAGGTCATCATCAGCGCGATAAGTTTCCATTTAAATCCGAGGTTCTCAAGCTCATTCCAGTTCCTGGAAATTTGAGATGCAGCTCCAGATGACAAATGATAATAAACTACCCAAAGAGGGAATGGGGTCCGTTCATCTCTCTCTGTCTGTCATTTTTTCATTTCCAGAGTGCTACTCATAAACTAAAATATTTTTTCCACATATTTAAAACAATGCTGAAGTGGCCTTTGCTACTAAGAGATCTTTGTTGATAGCAATTTTTTACATATTGGATTTTGGCTCATTCTGGTGGATTAATAATGCAAATTAAACGCTATTCTTCCACAAAATGTAATGTGTATGTTTTTCATTAGAAAGTATGAGGACTTTTAAAGTATTTTAGTTTTGCTTTTTTATGGTTGAAATTTTAAATACAAACTGTTTCCTCACATTTATTATATAAAACAACTGTGTTTTGAAATATATCCACAACTTCTACATAGTATTGTTTGTATTTTCAGAGAAATAGGAAGTCAGTGGAGGCAGGCTAACATTGGAGCAATGTGTTGTCTTTTTTGCAGTTAGGCTACCAGAGCCAAGAATGGAAATCTGCGTTTCATAATCAAAACAGAACCCAATTAGAGAATTATAGTCATCATTTTCAGCAGACAGGAATGACTTAATTTTCAAGATTTGCGCAGAATTGAGAAAATCGAATTTGCTTTGAAATTGAAAGGCCTGCCTGGGTCAGTCCTCTGCATGAATGCACAGTTTTATAATAGTGGAAAAATACCCTTCTTTATGTAAGCTATGACAAATTCTCTTCATTTAAGGTCATTTTTAAACTTGGTGCACATGGGTTCAGATAATTTCCACTATTATTAGTTCAGATAATTTCCAAATGTAAAATCCTATTTAATATAGCCGTCTAAAATCTCATCCGGTTGTCTGCCGATGTTTTCCTGGGTCTAAGCAGTGTTTTGGTTCTTCTTTCTTCACTCTTCACTGAGCTTCTTCTTCCTGCTGGTTGCAGATTTGACGGCACCCCGTCAGCCCAGGCAGGATGCCACTCCAGACAAATCCTTTTTGCTTCATGTGGTTCACCCAGATGACCAGGGGTGGATGATTATGATATGTGTGTGCAAAAACAATGAGAGGGATGGAGACGTGGGAAGAAGTTTTAATTTTGGACAGATTTAGAGTGGCATTTACACTTTAAAATTCATAGTCTGATGAAATTAAACAGGAGCTGTTTCATGGTGAATCTGCTGCCCTGGTGTCACATGTGGGCAAAATTCTGACTGACATTAGTTCTTCCTGCTGAGGGATCTTTTCTCATGCAACTCTTCTGTTTTTGTCCCTGCTTGTGTTCAGGGTGACTGCCGATATGAACAAGAGCTTCTTCCTTACCTCCAAGATACAGTCAGCCCCAAGAAGAACAGACAAAAGAAACAGAAGGTTTTAAAGGCCCGGACAAAAACTGACAATGACAAAGCAGAGAGGCCCTTGGCTGGGACAATACCAAGTCTCCCTGCTCCATACATGACAGAGGCGCCAAAGGTTCACATCACAAATCACCCAACACCTGGGAAAATTAATTCTCAACTCTCAGATGCTGGCTGTTTGAAAGAAGAGACAGATGCATGTGAGGAGTGTTTCATCATTAATGAGGGAGTCATAGAGACAGAGCAAAATGCCAGCGAGCCTGGAAATTCTGAAAAAATTTCACTGTTACAAAATGAGGAAGATGATGGTTTTGAACTTCAGACAATGTTCTACCTTCCTACAATGGATTCTTCTGCATCTTCCCCTTCCTCTGCTGAAGTCCACCCTGGAAGAGAGGAGAGCCTGAAGGTCATCCTGGACAACGTGGCGGAGCTTCTGTCCCGATCGCCACCATCAACGATTGAAGAGTTAGAGTCCGACATGGCTGCCCCTTCACTGACCTCTCCTCAAAAGCCTCATCAGCCATTCCAGGTCAGCTTTACCCTGGATGTGGATGATGATGACGATGATGATGATGAAGTAGTCATGATTAGTCACACTGATGATGCCTCCCTGAAGATGGACTCAGAAAAGCCTCCAGTGGATGGTGATTGTCCTGTGCTGGAGCAGCAGCAGAGCAGCACCATGAAAGCAGACAGTCCGTCCTGGGATGAGGTTTTTATGGGAGATGGTATTGGTAATCACGATACAGACAATAACGGTAAAGAGACGGATGGTGAAATATTAAATCAGGAATGGGCTGATACAGAAATGAGTAAAGGTGAAACCATGACGGAGGAGGAAGAAGAGTGCTGGGATAATACAGGAAATGAGGAAATGCCAGTCTTGACAGGCGTTGGTGTGAAGCATGACATGGACCTTGACAACAGCATGGATCTGTTTGAGGATGATGAAGCTTTCCTGCAAATGACCATCCCGGACATCTCCACACCTGGCGTAACACCCAGGGTGTCCCCCAGCACCACTGACACTGCTAGTAGCGTGAAGAAGAAGTTCGACCCGTTGACTAGTCACACCACAATAAATTCTTTTCGCCCTCTACACACAGCCGAAAGCATGCACAGACTAAACACAGGGCACAAAGATCATTTAGCAGTAGACACAACGCCTAAAAACTTTGGAGGTAGTACAAAGACGAAACAAAGCCCGACACCAGTTGAGCATGACACAGATAAATTATTGACAACGTGTACATCTTCTAGAGAGCAACGGAATTCTGAATCTTTTGAAAGCTCCCATGATTATTTTTCTGTCAACTTTAACCTTGGTTATTCTCTGGAGGACTCTGAAGAAGAGCAAGAGGAGGATTTTCCTGCCCCCTCTAAGACGTCATCTCCATCGCCTAAAAAACAAACTGCTTGTAATTCTTCCTCTCCTTATAACAGCTTCCACTGTGCGATGACGCCTGTACAGGAAAATCAATCTGAGTTATCTACACCACAAAGGCACAGGAAGAGAGAAATGTCCTCTCCTCTGGCTGGGCGCTTAATGCCCCAAAATGGTGGACCCCTATCTCCAGTTACATCACTAGGAACAAGGCAGCAGCTCTCACCTGGTCAGGCCAGGCACCGCACCCCAACTTTACCCTCTGGCTTCAGGCGGAAACGACAGGAGGAGGTGGGAAAGAACTCATGTCAGAGAAGGATTTGTGAATCTAACTCCCCTCCACATCCAGGTATGTTTACCCAGAAATGTCCCAAACACAGCAAAATATAAATAAAATGAGGCAAAAGGCAGAAAGTCAGCAGACACACACGCTTCTAATGGGTCTTCAAAGTGAGGAGAAGTGTTAGATGAGTTTATTGTTTTAATGTCAATTCCCACATTGTATGTTTTTTTAAAAGTGGCCTTTTTTTTAAACTGTCACACTCCAGATCCATTTATTGTCTTCCATTAACATCTTTTTCAGTAGATCTCACCAGTGACGAGGATGAAGTTGTGGTTCATAAAAAAAGACACCAGCATAAGGTCAACCCCTTGTCGTCCCCAGAAGTGGTAGGAATGCTTACTGATTTTTTAGCTCTGGCTAATATTTATTTATTTATTATGTAGTATTCTTCTGATTGTTGTATCAATTATTTGATGTCTAAAATGTTAGAAAATTCTGAAACACACCAAAGTCCACATTGGTATTTTATAATGAAGATATTCTAATACAGAAGACAAAACATAAAATTAGAGCCAAGAATCAGTGAATGAAATCATCATTTGTAATTATACTTGATAAATAACGCATTTATAATATGTGACCTCGAACAAAGCAGGAACGGATTCAACAGCTATTAGTGCAACAATAGAGGCATTAATACAAGAGTAAAATATAATACAATAAAAAATACAAAATACAATAAATCATATTCTATCTATTGAGGCAGAAACAACAGCTAAGAATCTGATTCTGACAGCTCAGGTTGTCTCTGCCCATCCTGTCCAAGGCAGCTGCAGTTGTCACGGCAACAAGCTTTCAAGCATCACTTAAGGCTGTTCTAGAGTAAATTGTCCAGACACGATGCATACCCATGTGTGTAGAATGTAACATGTTATGTTTCTGCTATTCAAAGATCGCCAGTGATGTGGACTCTCCACTGGTTGTGAACAGGAAGCGTCTTTCTGCACTTGATACAGTGAGATTTTCTGCCACACGGCTCAATCTATTCAACAATATTTGTATTTGTAGTACAAATATTCAAAAATATTTGTACCCCATGGTTTCCAAAAACACAGTTTATCATTCTTTGATAATATAGCATGACTCATTTCTTGTCCTTTTTGATCTGCAGTCTAATGAAATAGAGGAGGGAGCTGTTTCTGATGATGATTTCCAGAATGAGTCAGTGTTCATGCGGAGAACCGCCGCAGCTGAGAGGCACCAGGTTCACAAGAGAGTTCATCAGGTTTGTGTAACAACGGGTGGATGTGTGGGATCATTGATGACATTTTAATATGACTGTGTGCAATGAATTCCACCGCTGCTGATACAAATTCAGTACTCAGAAAAATTTTTTATCTGTAGGGAGTAACAAAACTTAAAAAAAAAAAACAGTCAAAAATCAAAATGCAATAGCTTTTGATTGTCTCTTGCAAAATATCATCACCACATTTTTGAGACCAGTTAATTTTTTTCCCCCAAAAGGTCAAGTCTCAATAAATGTCAGTTGATTAGACATCTTCAGCCTCCAGCAAATGTGACATTTATCCATTTTTTCTTATCTTAGCACACCGTGCATCAAAAAGGGCGTCAGTTCCTGGACGAAGAAGCCGAGCTGTCAGACGAAGACGCGGGGGTGGATGCGTCCTCTGATGAGGAAGATGGAGAAGAGCTAAATCGATCCCTTGAAGGTTTCGTGGTCGACAACACACACTGCACACAGGGACTGAACGGTACAACACCTTGTTTGTCTGGGAACATGTTGGTTTTCTCAAATGCTGATGTGACCTGTGGACCAGGTAGACCGACTTGTGACTGATTTTTATGTGTTTTTCAACTGTTTGAGCCCAAGTTGGCTGAAGTAATTGTGCTGTTTTAACTTCCTGTCTACGCCATCAGACTCAGAGATGCACGGACTTTACCTGAAATCAGTACGAAGCCCTGCCATCCACGGCAAGTTCAAAATGTCCTACAGAACTTCCCACAACATGGACATATTCTCCCAGGTATATATTGTATACTCGTGAATAAAAAGATTTTAATAGAATAAGTTCCTTAATTAATATTAAATCAGTAAACCCAGGGTTTGGTCCCAGGTGCCTGAGATGGATGAAACGTATGCCGAAGACAGCTTTGTGGTGGGCAGTGAGGTGGATGAGCCAGAGAACAGTGGAGAAGAGAATGAAGACATTGAACTTATGCCAGATGTGTCCTCGGTGGACGGAAAGAGGCAGTACGCAACGCGGCGGCGTGTCTTTCTCCACAGAGCCAGAGAAAAACGAAGTAGCGTCTCCGAGACAACAGCTGAAGTTTCAGCAGAGCAGAAAACTCGGGTGAAAAACAAGCGCGGTCGCATCATCCGCGTTGATGATTCCAGTGAAGACGAGAGAGGCGAAGTCCCTCAGAAAAGAAGTCGGGCAACAGGAGATGGTGTTGCTGCCCCCTTGTGGCCAGGGGCAGTCCACCCGGAGCCTAACTTGCCTCTGAAGATGCAGAAACCCCCCTCCTCCTCTCCAGCCGTGGCTTCTCAGGTGCCACAACTGAATAAGGCAGAGAAATACTCAGTGACTGAGGTGCAGCAGAAGGAGAGGTAAAGAGGTTTCCATGTGCTAGAGCACAGCCACAGACCTTCTCCTTAACCACTAGAACATTGTTTTTCTTCGCCTGCAGGTGTCGCCAGACTGTAGAAAATCTGCATAGTCTCTCTGATGAACTAGACTTTGAGAAGTCGGGGTTGATGTTGACCTCAGGGAAACAACCCCAGGTAAATACCATGCAACTTACAAAAACACGGCCCCTTGGGATGTGCTGTGGAATGCTTAAAAATAATGTTCTTACTGCTAATATGTGAAACAAGGATTTCTTTGTTTTCTCATGGGCAGGCTCTCCCCACAACCTCCTCAGAGTCTTTAAGGTCCGTCGTGCCGGATCCATCGGTCAGCGAGCCCCTTGCTCATCCCGGACCTGTTCGCATTCTGGCGGACAGCCGCTGCATTGGCAGTGGAGTGGAGCTGATGACCAGTTTGCGTCAGCGCCATGCAGCCACTGTCCAGATTTGTTCGCTAGATAGCAGCTACTTCATCATCAGCAGCCGCATGGCAGTGGAGAGGCATAGCCAGTCAGAACTGGCAGCAACACAGAACCGAAAGCGATTGGCTGAGAGAGTGAAGAGCCTGCAAAGTTTATTTGACCGTGTTTGTTTGATAGTGGAGAAGGATCGGCTCAAGCCAGGTCAGTCGGCCCATTGTTACGCTGGCTTTAGTTAAATATGGGTCCAGGGTATTTTTTATTTAAATTTATTTAGCCTTTACTTAGAAAGTTATATTGGATTGAGATCAATAAGTAACAGTGGGGAAATTCTGAGAAGACACTGATATTTTGAATTCAGTGGATTTCACTTGTTGTTTTTTTGTTTGTTTGTTTTTCAACTCAAAACTTTTAAATTTAAGAATGGTCTGCAATTTGTTTCAAGTAGCAGGTGGACAAAAACTAAAAAAACTTCCTACCCGGTTCAGTTTGGGCTTTGGGAACATTGAAATGTGGAAACTCCTGAGAACAAAGATGGCAATGTCCATATTTCAGAAGGAAATTATTAATAAATATACACTGATGAGTAAGGCTGTTGAGGGCATGGGTCACAGATGTAAAATAGTTTGTAATGGAGATCAGTCAATACACACTATCCAATGTGGATACTATCTACTATCAGCCTGATCAAGGACAGGTAAAAAGGTGAACTCTACAAATTTTTATTTCACAAAAACTAGACTTTCATCCACAACAAAATCCTAATAATTCCTGCAGTTTTATGCAGCATTGTGCTCTTCAAAAGACCGTTGATCGGCAATTAAAACGTCGAGGTAAATAGAGACCAGCTCAGTTTGTTCACCATTCTTAGTAACACATTGTTCACTCCTGAAGTAGTGAACAATGTGTTTCTGAACTGAGGACACGTTGCAGCTGACTTGAACTCACTTGTGCGGTTTTGTGTCATAATGCTCTCTAAATGTTGTCTTGTTGACAAACAGAAGATTAGTTTTATTCAGTTATGATAAGTCATTTTATTTTGATAGCATCTGAAATATGACCTGTGACTCTCCATGAAACAACATGATGAAGATTGACTAATGTATTTTCTGATTTTTTTTATTAATAATCATAAATTGTCGCAGGTGAAGTGATGCGTCCGTTCCAGCGAACACGTTACTATGATTGCACTCTGGTGGCCCTGGTGAGGACCGGGGTACGCTTGCTGTGGAGTGATGGCGCTGAAGAGAGTGCTGGTTTACTGGCTGACCTGGCAAGGCTAGAGCAGCGGAAAGGTCAGGGCATCACTGTACCGCTGGAGGTCAAAGGGCAGCACAAGCAGCAGACTGTGCAGCTGTACTTGAGCATTCCGTCAGTCAACTACGTCCACGCCCTCAGCATGAACCACAACTTCAGCTCAATAGGTCAACTCATAAACAGGTACAGGAAATGTCATGGTACCATGGCAAATAAGATTAATGTAACGCGGTTTAATTTAACCCCATTTTGTTCCTCCTGCAGCTCCGTTGAAGCCATACAGAAGGGAGGCTGCATGGGTCGATCCAGAGCTGAGACGGTCTACCGCTTCCTACGCCACTCATGTGACTCTTTCCTTCTTAACACATCAAAAGCAGCTAAAACCAGCTAGGAAAGAACAAATGACAATCTGGCACTTGCTTTTACCCTTCATGCTTAACATTTCATTCTTTTTGTTGTGCTTATCTTTTCTCATTGTCGTTGACATTTTTGCTCTACAGCTTTGTCTCATTAGGGACTGTTGCTTTGCTACGCAGTGATATAATCTCTCAATGAGAGAAGAGCCACATATCTGGACAGCATTCTTGCACAAAAGTAACTCAGAGAACACAACTGTGTGTTTTCTGGTATAGGTTTTTTTAATCTAGTATGCTTTGTTATTCAGATGTGAAGTGGACCTCCTTAAGATCATAAAAAATGCAATATGTGACACTTGAATAACTTATTTTTGTCAAAATAATGGAAACATGTTTACAGTCTGAGTGTCATTACTTTAATAAACAGTGCTATTTTTGTACATTCATGTCATTGATGTGTAGTTGGTGTAAATATATAAATATTTGGGAACAAATGCTTTGCCAATAACGGGTTCAGAAAACAGACAAAATGTGCTTTTTGTTTTATTCTTGTGAAGAACAGTGTGCATGCTGCTTTGGTGCAAGATAAATGTACACAAGGACAGAACACAATGTTAACACAATGTCAACAGATAAGGTGAATCATCACTGCTACAGTCTGACAAACCTAATCAAATATACTTAGTAAAACAGATAATTAAATGCGTAAAACAAAAGGAGGCTGATTAATGGAAATCTAAAGCGTAGCCATTTCACACATTTATATGTAACATACGGAGGACATCAAAACAAAATTTACAATATGTACATCAATATTGTGTGGCTCAAAACCTCCAAAGCAATTTCCGTCCTGCAATCTGAGGCTATTATTAGCCACTAAAAAGATAAGAGCATCTCCTCTGGACTGCAGATGTAGACGTGAAGATCTGTGCAGGCTACATGCTAGTCAAGGAAAGCTTCATTTGTTTCATTGCAGCCTGCAGTTTAAAATGTTTCACGTTACATTTTCCCTTTGTGACCCTACAGAATATACAGCATAATAACTATCCTTTTTTCTGACAAATGAGGTCGGAATGATGGGTGCTCTCTCACGGACGGGCATATTTAATTGGTTGGCCACAAGGGGTGCACAATTTATCTCAGGATACACAAATCTGATTGAAAATGTCCTCACAAACACAAACACACGATTCCATATCTGTACAGACCTTTCATTTATGTCCATTCAGATGCGTTTAAAATAGGTGCATAAATTGATTTAAATATAAATATTTCTTAAAGTTGTGTTGACTTTTATAAAATTCATCAGATTCCAATGGAAAGTAACATTAAAATATGTTTTAACCATACATGTATTACCATAAGGTGCTATCTTTGGACAATGCATGATGTGACTACAGCAGTAGGAGTTCACAAATTTAAGCTAAGCGACAACAGTTATGTCAGTAAAAGGACATGTACATTAACATAGGGGTGGAGCCGTGTTGTCGTCATGAGTAACAGGGTAACAGCTTTGACCCTACAAATAAAAATGATTGGCCAGCTCCTTGAATTTTAATATTTTCATTCATATTCACTTTCATGAGGCACAAACGCATCAGCGTACAACAGTGGGGAAACTGCAGACTTAAAATAACTGAAGCTGATTTTTGCAAGATCTGTAACATTCACAAATATTTGTTAGAGTAACTTGTAACCTTCCCAAAATTACTTAAAACAACGTGTAAAAAACCAAGGAATTTAAAAACAGACCATATTTACAATGCAGTCTATCTTAAAATATATATATTTTATTTAAATACTACATGTGGTCATTTTGCTGAAGCTCCATGGGCAGACACTTAACTCATTACGTACAACCGTTACTGGATTATAAACCAGCACCAAGCTGCAACTACATTTATATGAAACTGACGTGTTAACAGTAGTGATGTTCATTGTTGCACGATGGCTTGCATGTTGGTCGTCTGCATCTGTGGCTGCAGAGGCTGCAGCTGGACGGACTGCGCCTCGGAGTCCTGAAGGCTACACTCCTGTCCGTTACGCATGTACATTAAAAACAGAGTCACCGTGGCAAAGGTGGTGGCGTTAACCGGAAACGCACGAAGCAAAGTGGACACCAGCCCACGCGAGAACACACTCCAGCCCTCTTTCTGAAAGCTTTGTCTAACACAGTCCATAATGCCGTTATACTTGTTCACGCCCCCGACCCCGTCCGCCTGAAGACGCGACTTGATCACATCCACGGGATAGGTGGAGAGCCAGGAAGCGATGCCGGACATTCCACCGGCGAACAACAGCTTGGGGATCATATAAGGGTCTTCTGGTTCGCAACCCAGAAAACGGGTCAACGAATCGTAAGCAAGAAAGTACACACCGAAACCAGGCATCTCACGGAGCAGGGTTGTCACCATGCCGCGATTGATACCTCGGATTCCCTCCCTTTTGTAGATTCTCACCAGACAGTCCACTGAGTTTTTATACATCTTGTTCTTTGACTTCTTCTCTCCAGTGCCTTGCAGCTGCATACGCGTCTTGGCCAGTTCCATCGGGCAGCAAATGACACACTGGATGCCGCCAGCAGACGCTCCGGCTAGGAACTGGTTGAGAGGAGTGTCACGGCCAAGCTTGCGCATGGCGTTACCTTGGACACCAAAAACTATGGCATTAATGAAGGTCAGGCCCATCATAGGAGAGCCAATGCCTTTGTACAGTCCGAACACCTGTGGGCAGAGACAGAATCAGTCGCCTGTATTGTCAAAGCAATGAAAAGCCTCATTCATATTACTTAAATATACCACAGGCTGTTTTGGTACTACCCGTGTTTGTGTCCCGTATATAGCATCTTTATTTAATAACTAGTAATATAGACTTTTTGCTTACACTTGGACTATAGTTAGTCTGTCAGTGTTTGTCTTTATTGCAACAATACTTCATAGATAAGTGACATATATACTAAAAGACTCAAGTCAAACACTCTTATTCGTTTCCTGTGAGGAAACAAATAAGACCTTAAAAAAAAATCTAACAAACCGTAAACTATGAGGTGTGTGCATTTAGGGCCTCTGCACAAATCACACAAGAATTTTCACTGAATTCTGTCCAGTGCTTTTAGAGAAGGGCACAGAAACAACCTTCCCTGCTACATATGACTAACAAGGTAACCCTATGTGACCCCTTTAGCCGTAGCGCTGAGAATGCCAGACCAAGATCACAGCGACAATGCTGCGGTTAGACACGCTAGCAGCTATAATCCAATCTAGCGCTATCCTCAAAAGGGAAAAGGAAAAAAAACCTTTTTGCTAAAAAAATTCCTCCAAATTTCCTAAAATTATTAAATCAGTTGAGCCGTTTTTTCTAGTAACAGGGAGGTATGCTTCAGAAAATTTCAAATACAGAAAGTTACAGTCAAGAAAATTAAACAGTGAAGTTCTTGTGTAGGAGCAAATGCAGTCAAAAACAGACCAAGCATACACCATGTAGCTCAAATGGCAAAGCCTCCAAAGCTTTATTTAGCTCTTGCAGGACCAAGGTCCTCTCTGACCCTTGCTACCACACACCACTTCCCCCTTTCAGCTTCTACAACCCATGTTGGGAAAACAGCCCACCCCGTCTGCGGCTAGTGTTTAAGTTTAAAGATGAGACTGGAACACGTGACATTTTTATGAGTGACCAGCCCCCACGCTGGCAGCAGAGCAGGAAGCATGTGAAGGTTACACAAATTGCTCGTCATTCTTTTGAATGCAACCCAAGAAAAACCCACAGAAAATAGTCTCCACACAATAAGAGGTGTTCACAGAACAGAGACTTACCGACTCTTGGCGTATTATGGACTGGAAGCAGTGCATTGTTCCCCGGTAGAGAGGTTTGTTCACATTTTGAACCTGAAGCCTCACCTGTGGATGACAGGCTTCACGTTAACTGAGCGACAGAACGATGAGGCCGTTGAAGGCCAACACAAATACAAACCACATATTGTAATACACGTTTTAAAGGTGAACAAGCAAGCAACAGAGTTTTGTAATGGTTCTTTTAAAGGTAAAGAAGGATGCTTTAAGAGTAAACATGAAGGAAAAAAGTGTATCGACAATGAAGTCTTCTGTGCTTTGTATTTCTATAACTCAAGACAAGACATTGGGTGAGAGGGGAAAAAAAGACCTGGACCATACTTACTAGGTCACATTTCCATGGAGAGGCTGTTTATTTCTCTCTCTCATCTACAACACAGTGACACTGCTGCTGTTAAAGACAGCCTCCCCCAGACACCAGCTCAGGGAAAAATGACATTAAAAGCAATGCACAAAAAAGCTAAAACCAAACCATCAGCCACCTCTGTATGTAGATGCAATGTCATACACCTATGTTGCATTTACGTTTTTTGCATCTGCATTTATGTTGATAAACTGAATGAGACCATTTAAGATGTGTTTAAATATTTTGTCTTTAATATTGAATTCATCATATCAATTCGTATCCTGCTTCTTGTGACTTGTTTTTGTAAGATGACTGAATACAACTAGAAAGCACCAACGGCACTCGACAAAAGGCAAGTTGCTGAAAGGATAATCCATTGCCAACTTATAACAAGTCTCACTGAAGTCTAAATGAAGTGCATATCTTCTTATTTTGACTTCTCTGTGAGGTGATGAAAGTCTATCCATAAAATAACTATGTGCAGAAATAATCCACTCAGCATGTTTGGTGGAGGACAGCTAAAAAAAAATGTTATTTGTAAACTGCTCAGTTCTATAAACTGTTCATATATTAGTAGTAGCACGAGTACTTCCAGACAAATATTGACATAAGCTGCAAAGTTTGCAACACATGAATAAACAATATGTTAAGAAATAAACATTTGACGGAAAATTTTTAATCCTGCTTATTTATTTACCTCCTATTGTGGGCTGTCTGTAGCTTTAGGTTATCTGGATTCAAATTTGGCTGCCAGCAGACTAACAATCATGTCATTGCCTAACAAAAGTAAATAATAAAAAAATGGTGAAACAGGCACCCACCTTCACAGTGTCAAATGGATGTCCCACCAAAACACCAGCAGCACCTGCAAAACACAGCCAGGATTTAAGATCACATTAGGAACTATTGGCATGATTCGAGCACTAAAGTGATGCATGTGGAACGCGTCATGGTAGCGATACACCGCAGGCTATTTAATGATCAACGACATTGCATTAATCAGATATGCTCTGATTCACCTGCCTCATGACGACCAAGCTCGTCTCCAACATCAACCATGTCCATCCCTTTGGGAGTGAGTGCAGTAATCAACATGCCAACACCTGTGTCCCTTTTTCCATGACCTGTGATCTTCTGTTATGATAGCTAACCTTGTATTTCTGTTATTTATTACCATTAGCAAACCAACTTTTTGGTTTGTTTCCTCACTGCTGGAGCTCATGGGTTGTTGATTAAAAACAAAATTCCCAGTTATTGTGATGGCATGTATGACTCAGTAATATTCAGTCATGGCAGTAACCTAGATTAGCAGCAGATAACTAGAAATACTTTTTGTCTGTATCATGGGCCCAAAAAGTAAAGTTATATTTCAGCACCTGATATCTGGACCTACTGCAGAATGCAAGTCTAAAAGTTCTTAAGAAGCAACAAGATGATCTGCTTCAATCAAATTTAAAAATCATCCCCCATCTACTGACCAAAAAAACGCCATGACTGAATAGCAAATATTCATAATGTGGCAAAAACAAAACAGTTGGGACTATTCCCAGGAGTTTAACACGTGGATTCGGTTCTGACGCGTTTATGGGATCATCCCGTAAGGCGGGTTTCCTGATCGGGGGTGAAGGGACACGTCTATGTCATGAAACACTGCCCTCCGTGGGTACGAGCAACAGATAGAAAGGAAAACCAGTATTTCCGTTTCACATTCTTAAATTTAAAGCTCTTATTATAAGCGAAAACAGGTGATAAATTACATCTATAGCAATTTATGCGGCTTAACCAGGCTAATGTCGCTAGCTAACGTCAACACTAGCTTACCTCCTAAGCAGCCCGCAGCGAAGTCCAATGCCATTCCCTCACAAAAGTGACGTTTGAATAGCTGTCGAGCTAATACAGTAGCTGATAAACCGTATTCAAGCGTTCTAAAACGAGTCTTTAGTCTGTCTTAACGTTATTTACAACCTCCGGCTCCTCCGTCAGGTTAGCGTTAGCTTACTGGGACGATCTCCTTGAGGTCTGAGGCGCTGCTGATGCCGCGCTAATGGATTCCCTCCCGCTAAAGACAATCACACGGAAACACGCTGGTTCTGTCAGACTTCTGATGACGTGTCCCGACTCTCAACAGCTGAGCTGCTCTTTTTGACAAACCTCTTCTATTTCTGTACTGCAACAGGCGGGCGGGCATAGAAAAGAACGAGCTTGTTTGCTCTTTTTAAGGACAGCCCAATCGGACGAGCCGGGGGAGGACAACTCCCCCATGCCGCTCCGGTCCGCCCCCAGGCCCATTGGCTGGAGCCGAACGCCGCAGGTCAGCAAACAGGGTCATCAAAACAGTGTTATCAACTACAGTATCTTCAGCATCTGTTTAGTGTCCTAACCAGGAGAAGTCTGTTGGTATTGTGTTGTATGATAGCTCACATTTAAATTTAATTAAATCTAAAAATAATAATAACACCTATCAGACAGTGTAGAACTCCCCTGACAAAATTGGATTATAGTATAATAACTTATGTCCACCATCAGCAATGATTTTTACAGCGATCCTCCTCTTTTTGGACTGGCATGAGCAAGTGGTGATGTCATCCAGTGGAAGTGGGATGTTCATTTTGTGTTCGTTCATTTTAACCAACCTCACAGGTTTTCAATGAGTCAGGACTCAGTGCTGGTCATTCCACAACTGTGAGGACATTGTCTTCCTAAATCTGGGAAATTTCAGTGTTGGCCCTTCGATATGTTCATCGAGCTCAAGTTCAATTATTTGTCATTCTATTACAATTTGTTCAGGCATGCACAAATATGAAGAAGCCAGTTCAAACCTGTTTCTGAGGTGTGACCTCCAGATATTTCAGTCCTGGTATTTGTATTTGTTCTTCTGGTAACACAGTTTTATTATAATGTGTACTGCTGTGGAATGATGATGCACCGGAATGACCCTGTCTTCTCTAAACTGCAGCATTCATGTTGCAGGACAAATGTAACCATTAACTGTTGTAATGTTGCTGATTTCAATTACTAATCTCCTTGGCTTCTGACTGGAGTCAGCTGTGAAAAGGAACTAGACGGATGTGTTTGATGAAGGAATTTTTGCCGTTTCGGCCTTAAGACTAGTCACATTTCAACTTCATATGTTTAGAGTCATCACAAAATCTGTGGTGTAAATAGATGAAGAATCAACTGTAAAGCAGAGAAATTGAATTGATTCAAAAATAGTGGTGTGTTGTCATTACAAATGCATGATTGTGATTCAGATTTGAATCCAGTTCTGCATAGAAGTGGAGAACCATCAGTTGGTCAAGTCTGGGTGGTTTTTTTTTAATCTTCATTGGGGTGTTTTTCAAGATTTGGACAACTTGTAGAAAGGTGCCTTATGTCTTAATGTTGAAGTGAAAAAAAAAGTCAAAAAAAGTCAAAAAAATTGTTTTTTACTCAGATTTGCCCCTTTAATTTGTTCTTTATTGGGCCAAAAGAGAATTCAAATCCATCAGTAGTTTAAGATGTGTTTCAAAAAACTAAATAATCTCCTTCTGCTGAACCTCCTTCAGCTGTTGGCGGAAGTAATCACTGCATTACCTCAGAAGCTATCTTTTTCTTTTTTGGACAGGAACATGTTTAGATTTCCTGATTGACATGTCATAGATATTGGAAAGTCATGAAACGTTAAGTCTTGAATGTAAAATGCTGTTTAACAAGGGTTGACAGATTTCAAAACACCTACTCTCCAGGTGGAAAATTTAATATTAATGGAAAATGGAACAGATTGAAATGGAAAATTTCAAGCAACTCAATTGAAATCATTAGGACAATTGAAGGTGATTATAAGTAATGGTTGGCTTTGAACAAGCAGATTTTGCTTGTTACATCCTGCTTCAAAGCGGTGATGTACAGTCAACCCTCGGTTTTCGAACATAATCCGTTCCAGAAGGCTGTTCGAAAAGCGAGTTGTTCGAAATCCGAAACTATTTTTCCCATTGTAATTTATGTAAATAATTTTAATCCGTTCCAAGTCTAAAAAACAACTTTTTCTAAATTTTTTTTTAACTAACACCATAAACTGCACTGTATACTGTTTACCATGAATAAAAAAGGGTAGAAATAGACACTGTGTTTTATTTTAATAAAATATATCCTATCAAACTTTGAACACGAATGCGCTATGAAGGAAGCATCCTGGGCAGTTCGCTGCGCTCCCAAGTAAGTTGCGTTCAGGTACGCTCGGATTCTTTCGGTTTACACCATAAACTGCACTGTATACTGTTTACCATGAATAAAAAATGGTAGAAAGACACTCTGTTTTATTTTAATAAAAGATACCCTATCGAACTTTGAACATGAATGCGCAACGGAGGAAGCATCCTGGGCATTCGAGTTCACTCGGCTCCTGAGTGAGTCGCGTTCAGGTACGCTCGGCTTCTTTCGGTTTGGTCGAGAGTCGAATTTTGGTCGAGTACAGAGACGTAAAATTCTCTGTACTCGAGAATCATGTCCGTCCACCAAATATCTTAGCAACCGTTGCAGATAGAAAGATTAAACCGAAAGCACATTACTCAGGTGGCAAAGAGGATGAAAATGAGATGATGACCTTGACCTTGAGAAACGTAGGTCACGGTCAAATTTCAACTCTTGTACATTCAGGAACTGGATAAGAAAGAAAGATGAGGGACAAGGCCAGTGTGAGTAAGACCATAGATCAAAGCTATTATCTATGACAAAATGACACCAGTTACTGGATCATGAGTCTCTTAATTCAATGACGCTGACCTATGACAGTAGGTCAGGGTAAAATTTTGAATTAATCGGTGTCGCGGGATGTTGCAGTCTGTGACTACGTATTTCCTAGTTTTATAATTCTATTAATTTACCCCACATCAGTCACTTTTCAAATCTTTTAAAAAAATAATTACATATTTATTTTCATACAGTCTCCTTTTATTCACTGTTTTTATTTTATTGCTTTCATTTGTTTTGTTTTTTTGGTGTTTTAGAGAAATGTCCCTATGTTACATGCGCAGGGATGACAACAGTAACATCATTTCCATTGGTCTAAATCGTTTCATATTCAACAAAAGGCCAATTCATTAATGCACTTAATGCATCAAGGTCGAAGTAAATCAAAAGGAGCAAAAATAAAAGGGGGAGGTTGGTTGGAGATGTTTCAACTCTCATCCAAGAGGCTTCTCCAGTTCTACATGACTGGAAGAGTCCAGCTATTTCTACATTTGTTGGAGCAGAAAACAAATAAATGACCAAAACCACAAAGACAATAAGTATGGGTAACAGTCGTTAATATTCGTAATGGGGGGTCTTTGTCCAGCCATCCATCATTGGAGCTGTCATGGTAAACTGCACCCAGGTGTGAATGGTCGTGGTTTCTGGTGATAGAGGTTAATACTGCACTGTAGTGGCTGATAGTGTTTTAATCCTCCTGTTATCAGAGATAGTTTCTTCAGTTTGACAAAAATGGGTTCTTTAATGCCTTTATCAAACAATCCTTCTTCTCTGGTTGAAACCTTTAATAGTGTTCTCTGTACTGAAAGTAAGTGGTGGCCAGAGCACAATTTGACACTGCTGGACTCTGTCTGACCACCACCACCACCCACTTCAAATAAAACGACTACCTAAATCTCCCATAGCAGCCACTTTTGTATAAAATGGTTGGAAAGCAAGGGTATGATCTCTTTTACAGACACCGTACCCTGCCATTGGTTCAAATATGTAAGTGACACACCAGTGAGGTGTACAGAAAACCCACCCACCTCAACCAATACCTTCTTTTCGACTCCCACCACCCACTGCAGCACAAGTTAGCTGTCATCAGAACGCTGAACCACTAGGAACAAAACACCCCCACCAAAATGTAAGGACAGGTCAAGGAGCAGCAACACACCCGGAATGCTCCTAAGACAGGTGGCCATCTGAACTGGGCATTTGTTAAGACCAACACATCCAACAAGAAAAACAACATTGAGCAGGAGAGGGAGGACAAAAAGAAACCTGCTGTCATCCGCTACATTGTTGGTCTGTCAGGAAAAATTCCAGATAATTTACAGTAAACACATTTCCATACATTTTAAAACTGGTAATACACTAAGAGAGAAGCTGATCCACCTTAAGGACAAAACACTACTACACAAACAGAGCAATGTAGTGTGTGTTGTCCAGTGCAGTGAGGAATGCTGTGACGTACTTGTGATTTGGGGAGGCCAAACAACCACTGCACAAGGGATGGCTCAACACAGTAGTCAACTCCTCAGGACTAGACTCAGCAGTCCACCTGTACTCCTTTGAGGACAGTAATGTCCAGCTTTTAGCCAGGGAAGCCAAATGGTTTGAAAGAAGAGTTAAAGAATCCATTTTTGTTAAACTGGAGAAACCATCCCTTGACAGAAACAGATTAAGACACCGTCTAGGCTCGAGCATACCCTGAGACCAGTACTCAGGAGAAGCACCTGAAGACCAGATTATTACAGTAATGATAGTTTAAAAAAATACCGTTCTTAGTCTGTTATTCAGACACATCCCCAGAGAAATCAATTACTGATGTGGTAAAAGATGTTTAGCTCTTAAAGTCATTCATCAGCTCATGATGACTAGCTGTATATTAGTGCACCTGTGTTGTAAAGTGTTACCAAACTCTTCAGAGTGTTTAAAAATTGGCACTGAAGTAGGGAGCTGTTGTTCCAGCTAATTAACTGGAACACACAGCGTGCTGCGTGTCAGCGCAAGATATTATGGAGACAAAGGACAATTTTGTTGTGTCGTTCTTTAGACATTACATTGGTTGACTGGGCAGTGCAACACTTAAATAAAAGAGAAATAGATTCTTGACTTACTCCAAATTTTTATTGCAGGCATGTTTAATGGAGCCTTGTTACCAAGACCAGACTTTGAAAAACATGTAATTGACTCAATTTGCTTGTCCTAATAACATAATTGCTTTCCTATCATTGAGTAAAACACCAAAGCCTGATTATGAATATTATGGTCGTTCATCTCTCATAATTACATTGCAAAGTAACAGTTATGTGAAGCATATTTACTCTGAGCATATTTACTTTCTAAGCCAATGTGTGGCACAGTTGCTCTTGATCATGGTGGAGATTTTTGCAATAATATTAATTCAATCATAATGAATCCCAAGCTGATGTCAGGACAAGGAGTGAGGTTCGTGTGATGCATACCAGCAGAGTAAACACAAACAGTTCATGATGACAAACGTATACATGTGGAACGGAGTGAGGCCAACATGTAGCATGGCAATCAGTATGAATACGTTCACAATGCCATGCCGAGTTTGATACAGAGAACACAACTTTATGGTAATTTACATTTTTTAACTCCAGTACTGAAGCAAACTGTATGAGAAAATCCCATCACTCCTTTACATATTACAAGAATATCAAATGGAAAACAGCTGGATCATGTACTTCTTCATGTAGTGAGATTAGTGACCTGATGAGTGCTGATATCTCAGTTGAGATACTTAAAGTTTAAAGCCCTGGGTGTCATGAACTGCTTGACTGTCTCGTCTGTGACTTGTTTGCGTCGCTCTTGATGCTTGGCAATTATTGGCTGCAGAGTCTCGATCAAGATCTTCTTCAGTTCACCTGTCAGGAGAGCTCCGCTTTCATAGTCCTGAAAACGGGAGATTAGATGAGTGGTAGAGGTGTGAAGAAAGTTAAAGAGGATGAGTACGCAGAAAAAAATTAGTAAAACACAAGACGCTACGCTCTCACCTGTCTGATCTTCTCCAGTCGCTCATCATCGTCCATGAAGAAAGTCAAATACATGTAGGAGACATCCACTTCTGTGTTTCCTCCATACTTCCTGTGTTCTTCCACCGTATCTTTTCCTCCCGAAAATGCATATTTATTGATCTGTGAGCAATGGTTCCATAGTTCAGAACTAGTCAGTCAGCCATCATTTGCAATACAAATCTGACTGTTGGGTGTTCTGGGTGTTCACTTTAACAATGAATGACTGCAGCACCTTGTTTTTGATCTGCTTCGGTGTGTCAGTGAGGAAGATAGAGGAGTTGGCATCACTGGCACTCATCTTGGTCTGTGCCCCCTGCAGGGCTGGGAAGAAGGTGGAGTGCATCAGGGCTGGTTTAGGATAGCCAATCCTTGGAGCAACATCCCGTGTCATCCTGAAGTAGGGGTCCTGAAGGAGAAAAATAGACATCATCACATTTCTTTGTAAAATATGATGCTCCCATGCAGAATTGCTATTTAATGCTGTAAAAGTTGACCTGACCTGGTCTATGGCACAAGGGATGAGGCACTGTATATCCTTCCTGCTTCCGAAAACCTTTGGGAAGGAGTTACTGAAGGAAGGCGCGGCTTGTGTGGCTGGGAAACTGATCTTTCCTGGGTGGATAAAATGTAAAGTTCATCATAAAGAACCAACAAGGTATTAACACATTAATACTTAATAATTGAGAAAATTAACAAAATTAACAAAAAAACGCACGGATAAAGATTTACAATGAAATATTCTTTCTTGTCTATATAGGTGTAATTTTAAGCTGACTGCGACAGAAATTATAAATCAAAAACTTTACAATGTATAATAATAATGCAAAGAGAATTGTTGAAAAAAAAAAGTACTTTATAACACAGAAACTACTTAAAAATTCCTTTCCTATTTCTTAACTCTACTGTGTCATCAAAATCTAATGATTGATCAAACGCTAGTTTGTTAATGTTTCTCTTTAAACTTTACCCACTGTCTTACCAATGCAGTCACTGTCTGTGAAGCCAAAGATGCCTTTGACCTGGTTGAATGTCACATGCTTCTGGACTTTCACTACATTCCTGAAAAATTCTGGGGATGACCTAGAAACAGTGGATTGAAATAACAAAAATCCAGCTATATGTAAGTTATTTTATACCCGTGTGAACACTAATGATTCTTTTTGCCTTAATAAATATAGCAGAGCTTTCAAGAGGCCTCAGATGGCTCAGCAGTAAGGTCTTCCAGATAAGACTATAAAAATCTTTTTTTTTTTACCCCATGTAGTCCAAGTCAGAGAAGATGAAAGTCTTGTTGACATCGAAACCACAGGCAATGATGTCCCTGGTATTTTCTATAGCGAAACGTTGGCAGTCTTCTATTGAGAGATCCTTCCACAAGTACTTCTCATCATCAGTGAGCTGGATCACAAGAGGGATGTCAAACACGTCCTGCAACCATCTGCCAAAAGGAAAATAAATTTATGATAAAAATACGAGTAATGTCATCTGTCAGCTTTGCAGGTGTAGAACGTAACAGCTTTCTGTAATAAAATAGATTATAGAGGGAAGAACTCACTTTGTGAAGATGAAAGGTATGAGGTGACCAACATGCATGGCCTCAGAGGACGGACCTCTACCAGTATAAAGATAGAAGGACTTGTGCTTCTCATACGCATCCAGTACTTGATGCATATCTCTGCCAGAAAAAGCAGCAGGAGACGGATTATCAGTCGTACAACAACTTTCAACTTTACACCACCGCCTGTTTCAGTTCAAACAAAGGACTCAATGGTGATGGCTCAGCCAAAAGGATGTGAGGGGACGGTTAATTTCCCACAAGATTCAAAACTACATCAAAACTACTGATTATCTGACACACATATGCTAAAGGTAAGGAAGAAGGACTAAGAAAACATTAAAACATCACCCTGCTTAAATATTTTCCAATCCTAAAATGCTGACCTGTGTGAAAAGAAGATTCCTCTACGTAGAAAGTGGTGAGGCTTCTGTCCTGTGACGCTTTCTATTCTGTCCACCAGTTCTTGGTCAATTTTACTGCTACCAAACCTTACTAAAGAAAAACATGACAAAATGTAAATTATTCAGCTATTGCCCATGAATGCAAATACATTGCTGATATTTATCCTTTAACTGGACAAATTAATGTTTGTTTTTCAAATTAAATTGATTAAGTGAAGACAACATTGAAGCCCCTTCAAATCTTACCTATGAGTTTGTCGTAATCTACTCCTTTAGCATTCGTGGTAGTCACATTCCATGGATCGACAGTGTCTTGATCATCAGCGCTATCTGCCACAGGCCCATTGTAAGACTCACCAGAGTTTTCTGAGGGTGGACAGCCTGCCTTGTAGTCTTGACCTGATACCTGTTTGTATTCCACTTTCAACTTTAGCAGCAACTGGACAGCAGCTTCAATTTCAACCTGGGGAATGCAAACACTGCTCTCAGACAGTACACAAATATAAGAACAGCTGAATGCCAACAAAAGCAATCAAAACTTTTTATTTGGAACTTATTTTTAAGAGTTATTTCACCCAAACTACAGTGCGAGCACAACAAATAATTTCAAAAAGTTTCTGCAAATAAAGTACATCTGCTTTTACATTTTCACACAACTCTAATTCAACAGAGGTAAACTGAATTTCATTTTTGTTGTTACAGTAATATATGCACAACAAACAAGCTACTTCAGATAATCCAATAAGCTCATTATAATAACCTGTAACTGGCACTACTTAACACAAAAATGATTATTATGAAAGCTGTTGACAGTGCTTAACTAACATTACTCAAATCTTTTATGTGTTTTAATGTGCTTATGATTATGTTATAAATCTCTGATGTACACAAATTCATATTAGCTCGATGTATAGCACTATGCCAATTACATATTGATCTCACCTACTGTAAAACCTATAAACAACTGTAACTTGATCACATTGCGTGTCAACACATGGGCAGCTGTAACCGAAACTATTTGTACGACTAGATAAGTTTTTTTTACGAAAACATTACAAACCCACTGAGTCAGTTTTGCGTGGCATAGTACAAACACTCACTTTGTCAGCATTTGCACTTTTCAGGGCCCTGACTTGGTCTCCTTGTGCTGTTAGTTTCTCGTAGAGCTCCATTGGATTCATGGCTTTTTCTCCGTCTTGGTGACAGTCTGTCATTGTCCCCACACTCTAACAAAATTAAACCGTGATATTTCAACATACATATAATAAAAAAAAATTCTGTTCTGTTTAATATTTGACAAGATGTCAGCAGAATTCTGTCCTAGCCTTACTTGTACTTCAAACACTCCAGTGATGTCCCATATGTGAACTGACCACTACTAACCCGGTAGAACTGTTGAGTTAGTAAACCGCTCGCCATTACAACTACATGGTGTCGTGTTTCATAAATAATACAAATATTGACATGACATGAGATAATATAACAGGTGAGGCAACTGATGCTAAATATAATAAGTAACAATCTTGCGGCACAGTTACCTTACGGCTGACGGTCCCTCATTCAACTTGCGTCATCCTGCTTTGGAAGTGTTTGGATTAAAACCTTCCTACGCAAACAACGTTGGTGAAAGGTTCCGACATAAATTAATCCACGAAAATGTGCAACGTCAGACACGGGCTTAAAAAAATGAATTCAAAGGGGGAATCAATGTTGCTGTATAAATTTAGCATGTGTTCGCACATTAAACACTACACACTACATATGTTAACACCGGATGTACATCGGAAGAGTAAGCCATAGGTATTTCCGGGTTCTTTCAAAATACAGGAACGTAGAGCTTTGCTAACTTGTGGTATACAGTGTACTGTATAGTCAAATCGTAGCGTTGTGCTTATTTAACACAAAATAAACGTCATTGATTTTACGGGGTTTTAGATTTGATGCTCCAATTCTAAAAGCGTATAAATTAGTTATTGATGGTTTAACGTCGCAGGTACATAACTGTAGCTTATTCACAAGTTAATGTTGGCTTCCTCCTGTTCAGGTAATTTTACTCAACGCAGTATAGACACAATTGTTAAACTGACTGCTCTGTCTGACTTCTGTTTGATCACACGATAGGGACACTACAGAGTCAAATGGATGTATCAACGGGATTATATTAGGTCTTATGACAAAGTCAGACGTTTTTTGTTAACAGCTTGTTGTTACAAAAGCTATTAGCCTGTGTTGGCTAAAGCAAGGTGTTGAATGACAATGCTTTAACAGGACCTCTCCTTATCAGCTCTCATTCTAAACCAACTCCATGTAATACATTAACGTTATACTCCACCGCTGACAACCAATTCCAAACACAATGATTGATAAACACAATGGTTGATATCGCTGCAGGTATAGCTGCTGTTAAAATATCAGGATTCTACGTGTATGTGTATAAAGCCAAATAACCACTAGATGTCACCCTTGAGCCTCTGAAGTTTACACTGGCATCACGCCTGTTGCTGATGTTCCTGTTTTTCTTCTTTTTTTTCTGTTTTTTCAATAGAGTCAGCATGCTGAGATGTCATCATTAGTGGCCTATGAGGATTCAGAATCAGACGGTGAGCAGACCGATGAAGGAGCATCTACTTGTGTCCAAACTGAATCTTGTGAACAAAACCAAGAAGTCGGGCGGTGTGATTCCTCTGAGATATCCCTGAGCCATCACAGCTTCGCACATGACCTTGACAGATCAGTGTGGGAGTACCATGGAGGTGCCTCGGAAAGAAACTCATCTTCACTGCTCCCCCATTCAGAACCACAGAGATTGTTTGACAGGGAAAGAAAATATTGCAGTTACAGGATGGCTCAAGAAAAACAATTTAGAGGTGCTACAGCTTCTCTGAGTTCAGGTGGAACTCAGGTAAAGACCTCACCACCGCAGACGCCTCTTCACATGCAGCAACGTTTCAGTGATGACTTCAAACCAGCAAAAAGACATAGCTCATCTGATGTTAGACCATACATCCCCAAGAGACAGAGACAGGCCACTTCACTAGAGACGGTAGATCCAAATTTTCCAACAGACCAAACCATGGGGTATCAGAGTAGAGATAGCCAAATCTTGACAGAAGTGTCTGCAAGAGTGAAGCCATATCTTGCTCTCAAACCTGGCACTGCGGGGATACCCAAGAAAGTTCTGATAAGCCTGGGAGGCCACCAGGGTCCAGTCAACACTGTGCAGTGGTGTCCTGTTCCTCATCTCAGTCATCTGCTGCTGTCTGCCTCCATGGACAAGAGTGTGAAGGTAAATAGATACAAGAAATCCACCACCAACTGCATCATATTCATATTTAGCTTTGAAAGCTATAACACCTGTAAACAAGGAATTCAATGTTCCTGTAATTAAATGGTTTAGGCTGCTGCAATTTCTGTATAATTCAAACTGAATTGTGCATTTCAGCTTCATTCTGGTGCTTATTACACCGTTGTTCTTTCTCCACATGACTGCTCCATTTGTCTGGTAGTACGGACTAGTCTTTTTTCAATTAAAAAAAAAAAATCCATTTTTATCCGTATAGAGTCACAAAAGTGCCAAGGGGGTCAGAATGGTCGAAAAAGGATAATCACTCGCCTGATTTTCAGTGTAATTGACACAGCATTACAGGTAACAGATAGTATCTGCCCTGCTGCCGCTGTTTATAAATGTACCACAAGCTGCTTTTAGAATCATACTCAGTTGTATGTATGTCAGGACTCATGGGACGACCCCCCCCCCCTGTCTGTTTCTCTCTCTCTCTCTCTCTCTCTCTCTCTCTCTCTCTCTCTCTCTCTCTCTCTCTCTCTCTCTCTCTCTCTCTCTCTCTCTGTCTCTCTCTCTCTCCCTCCCCTTTTTTTCTGTAATTCACACAGGGAAATGATCCCTAATTTCCCCGCCGTAAAGGTCAAGTCATTCAGATGTCTGCAAGTGACAAAATATTTCTATCCCATGACAAAACCACCAATGCCACCAATATCCTGAGAGGACCTGGAATAATTAGTCATTTAAATATGCATGAGTTCTTTTGCATAATCATACAGGTGCAGCAGCGTAACGACCACCTCCTTTGGCAACTGGAAAGAGTGGTTTGGAGCAGATGGTGGAGACGGGTAGCTATCTCAGACTGTGAAACAATAGATGAAGGAGAATATGAAACGCTGTTGCACGTCTCATGTGAGTCATTTTGTTCAGTTTCAGTGAAGTTTTCTTCTGCAGGTCTTTTTGTTTCTCCATACATGCAGAATGACTTCAGAGGGCAGCCATAGAGTCAGGCTTTGATGAGGGTGAAGGTTTATTTGCTGATTTTTCATGATTGAGATCTAACTCCATGTCACCTTAGGGGCTCCGTACTAAATCTCTCCTTTTCAGGAATTTATTGACTAAAGAAAATGCTATTCAGTCTCTGAGTGCTGTCCATTATGTAACTTTTATGATATAAATTACTACTGTTACTTGACTGAGTTACCTGAATAGTTCTTTCATCATTGCAATAATGTCCTGGTATAGAAAATCACAAGAACCCTTGAAAATGACATCCCTATTAATTAAGTGTCCGCGTTGTTTACTTGTGTTACAACAGCTGTCATATTTTGTTGTTTACTTGTGAATGTAGACTAAAGCTGTATTAATTTGGCTATAAGAAGATATCCACACACGTGAGTACGATAATGTGTAAGTAATTTTTAAGTGTTCACTTAATCAATACAATATCATTTGAAGTCCCTTTTGTTTCACTTTTAAATCCTAAACATTTTTCACTCCAAATAAAAATGTTTGAATCCAGAAAAATACAAGCTTATCAAACTATGTAGCATCACACAGTCTTTAAATGGACTGAACCAGAACCCCTGTTTAGTCATTTGTGTCGTATTACTGCATTCTTGCCAACACACAGTCTTATTGATTGTGTCTTTCCTTCACTTTCACTGGAGATCTTTTGTGCTCTGTGTGAAAACAGAGAAGGGACTCACTCTATGAAGTCTCAGTGCTTCCCACTCTGTGCCTGTGTGTCTTCATCAACATGCTCCAGGCTTCTTTCCCCCCTCTTCTCCATCCCTGCTGTCAGTTCCTCAGAGGTAAAGACTCAGACTGTTATTATTTCAGCCTTTTTTGCAGCCATAGTCGCCATGGCTACAGTAGGTGTAGGGCAGCAGTTTTAAGTTGATAACAAGAATACCAATTTAGTTTTAATTAAAGAGAGTCATTTTGGAAGCAGATTACCCCAATGAGTTGCCTGCAAGAGTCGCTCTGTGTGTCTATTAAGTGGCTGGTGGAATTAAAGGGGATGCAAATAAACAAGCAGTCATTTTTATGCCCCCCCCCCCCCCCTCCAAAAAATAACTCTTGGACAAACATGTCTGCCCACCTTGTTTCATTTGCACAGCATAACTGAATTTTTTTCTGTCTCAGAAGCTCTACACAATTTTGAAACGTTGCCTTTTGCCACGTAACGATTTTCAGTTTATGTTTCCATGGATACAAGTTTGAATTAGACTAATTCTGGTGGTTGCCTTTGTTGCTGGACCCGAGCTTGAATCCCATTTAATATTGAAGTACACATGACAAGTAGGGAAGTGGTTTGTTGTCTATTTTTTTTTTAGTTTCCATGGTTACAAGTTGAATTTAGGCTCATTCTGTGATGGGCTTTGTCTCAAATGATGGTTTCTGAAGCATAACTCAAAAAAGTTTTTTCAAACTTTCGTTAGACCTCTGCCGTGGAGAGATGCCTTTTGATGTTGTGGTGAATTGTAGGTATTTTATTTTTGTATTTGTTTCATGAAAAAAAGTAGCCTTTTCTCAGGTTTTCCATTAATGCTGTTACTATGAATGACTTGAATACCTACTATCTAACTGTCTCTCTACTGAAATGCACCTGTTGGGGGGGGGGGGGGGTCGGGGGTTATTATGGTGTATTAGAAAACACCATAATAACTTGGCTTTCGAAACATTAGAAACTTGGCTTCTGTAATGACGTTTTATGAGTTTGTGACGTCATCAGTCACTCTTTAGTAGATTTTTACATTGCCTGAGGAGGGCAGTGTTTCCTAGAACCTAACATCATACTGACAAGTGACATATCCTGTTGAATACTGAATTGAAAGTGAACCTTCTCTTCAATATTTGGTCAACATTAAGACCCTTTCTCTCTCTCTTTCTCTCTCTTTCTCTCCCTCTCTCCCTCTCTCCTCTTTCTCTCCCGCTGTCTCTTCATGCCCTGGAGGTATCTTTGGCATTCTGTTTGTTAAACTCCTGCCTGCCAGATTGATATGTCACCCTCCCCTCATCCATCGCTCCCCCATCTGTTTCTTGCGGTAGTTGTGCTACAGAACTTCTCACTGTGTTTCTAATGCTGCTGGAGGAATCATGTTTAATAATGCAGCACTCAGAGAGCAGGGAGGGTTCTGCAAAACCCCACAGATCTTCAAAGTTCCTCTGTGTCCCTGTCGATGCCGGGGGTGCAGAAATACTTCATCATTAGTGTAATGTACCTCACCTCAGTGGGAGCAACACTGGACCACCTGCTTAGATTTCAAGCTAGGCTTCAGTGAGGCAATTTTCTCTTTTGACATATCTGACAGAAAGCTTGATAGTCATTAACAGAACATCTAATGAAAAACATGTGACAATATCCAGTAGCCTGTGTGACAAGTGCTCTTTTTAAACCATTTGACACATGACACCACCCACAACAAAGACATCAAACCCGAAATAAACAATGGAACAAACTCACGGGTTAACAGCTCATACACAAATCATGGTCTAGTTGTCTTTCCCACTTGGTTGCACTGTGATATCACATGTCTAACAGATGCTTTTTGAATTAAGAAACAGCTGGTTGTTTTCGTCCTCAGCCTGGTCTATAATAAAATATGAACATATTACAGTACGAATCCACTAAAGATATCACATCCCTAGGGTATTGTTTTATAGACACGCTCAAAGGTAATTAGTCTGATTAATTAACTATCAAGGTTGTCTTTTGCTATTAAATCCAGCAAATAAGTCGGATTTGTGTATGGTTTACGACAGACTATCCAGTGGCACTCTACTGCGTAATTAGATTTTGTTTCATCACAAATGAATTCCAAAGAGAGAGGCTCGGATGATACCTTCCTTAGCTTTGTAAATTAGACAGATTCATGCCCACAAGAAAGATTTTCAGGCTAGAGGACGCATTCCATTGATCGTCTGCAGAGGCATGCCAGAAATTATTCCGTTTGCTTCATCTTTTTCAGTAGAGAGGGCAGCGGCCATCAAACCAGGACTGAAATATTTGATTCTCAGTAAGCTGCCTTGAAACCTTGTCCAAAGCAACGCCGGTCCGTTTCTCTCCTGCATTTGAAGCGCAGCGTGTCAGCGCCCTCTGATATGTCCTTTTCTTTTCACTCCTCCTCTCTGTTGTACTCATTTCATGTGGGGCCTGTTTGAGGTGTAAGGGATGCAGGGGTCGACATCAACCTCTGGCCTGTTTGCAGCACCCCTGCGGTGAATTTTTTATTCTTTTTCTTTTTTCTTTTTATAAGAGAGGAGTCAAAGCAACTACAAAGACTGAAATATGTAGCCTTGTGTTCTGGATATTGCAGAGTAAACTCACTAATCAGTTCCTGTGATTTGAAGTTGTTCAGTTACTGCATGTATGCAAAGCTTTCCTCATGAATGGTGCAATCATTAGAAATGACTTTTTTTTCCTGCAGCCTGCATATATTTGTAGCATTGGCTTGAGATGGCTCTGTGGTCCGCAGGTGTGGGATGGCGTGGAGACGGGGCGATGCCTGAGGGTCTACACCTGCCATTCGGGAGCCGTGCGTGACGCCTGTTGGACCCCATGTGGGCGACAGCTTCTCACCGGTTCGTTTGACAACTCGGCCGTGATCACAGACGTAGAAACAGGTGAGGAGCGACACTTCTTTGTATTAGTCTAATGAACACAACACTGAATGACAGTAAGGTACAGTACCTAATAATAGTCAAATGGGTGAAAGTTGCATCACATTGAATTTGTTAAAATTCAATTCAAGCTGCTTTCAACATTCCTGGCAAGTTTATTTCTTGCTAATATTGTGTGAGTGTCTTTGTGTGTGTACATGTGTATCCCACCTAAGATTCAAAGTATTGTAATTTATGCTTGGAATTTAAATAGCATTGAAGTTAAAAGAAATCCTTCATCAACTAAGGACAACAATATTCATAAACGCCAAAGCTGCTTCTCTCTCTGTATAGTCCTGACCCATTTCAGTGGCAACCAAAGCCAAAGCTGCATTTCTTGAGCAAATTCATCCTAATTGGTCAACTAGCACTTTCCAAATATCATCCAATTGCAGCCAAGAAATGTTGGCTGCCTCTTCTCTTCAAAGCTGAAATGAAACACCACATTCCCTTTAAGCCTGTCGTATCCCAAAAGCCACTGGGCTCCCTGTGCTGTTAATTTTCGAGTGTCACTTCTGACGGAGGACAGTTGGGTAAATAGGCAGAACATAGAGTCCATGCTATCCAGATGTATTCTTGATAGCATACATCTTGATGTATGCTATCAAGAATACATTTCAGAAATAAAATAAGGCTGAGTCTCAAATAGGCACATGAGCAGACTGTCCATCAAAATGAATACTAAAGCTGACTCAATACAGCAATTCAAAATGAATAGTATAACATGTCTCTAAATAAGGCAACATCAATAGCAAGATGCCAACAGGCTTTTCCTTTAAAAGGGTAAGCTAACGTTCAACTCTATCCTTGACATGTTTTGCATTTAAATGATACTACTACTACTACTAATACTACTAATACTACTACCGATAATGGGCGGCACGGTGGCGCAGTGGTTAGCGCTGTCGCCTCATAACACGGCGGACCCGGGTTCAAGTCCCACTCTGTGCAGAGTTCGCATGGGTTCCTTCCGGGTTCTCCGGCTTCCTCCCACCTCCAAAAGCATTCGCTTCAGGATGATTGGCCGGTCCCAAATTGACCATAGGAGTGAGTGTGTGCATGTGTGATTGTTTCTATGTGGCTCCGCGGTACACTGGCGTCGTGCCCGGAGTGTCCCCCGCCTCACGCCCTGAGACTGCCGGGATAGGCACCCGCGTTAATTTGCAGCGTAATTAATTAATCTAATTAACGCATTAAACTGACAGCCCTAATATATATATAAAAGGAACCTGCTAGAGGACTCAATATCTGGAGTCTTATTTTTATGATAGGTAAAAATAAAGGTTCAAGGTTCAATCATTTAAGTTTTTTTCCACCTCCAAAAGGGGCATCAAGGTTTTGTCAGTTTCTTTGGGGGTGTAGTCCAGCCAAATCACCTCAGCAACTGCTCAACAAAATTTTCCACAAGCTTTCTAGGCGGGCATTCCATTAATTTAATTCATTTTTACATTTTTTTCCAACACATTTTATGACATTGCTGCCACAGCTTGTGCTCATCCCACATCAGCAAAAACTTTTTCAAGTAGTGGAGGCTTCTGTGTACTTATTTTCTGGTAACAAATGTTCTTCACGTTTGTGAGATGGGCTCAATCTTTGCTTCTAACGAATAGTGTGTGTAGAAAAATCCCATAAATGCTGTAAAAAAAGTTACTGAGCAACATCCCAAAGAAACGCCTGGCACAGTGAAATATTTTTCATATATATTTCCAAATTCTAGGTTTTTAGTGGTCAGTGTGTTACATCATGAGGGTCAACCTATTGTGGTACTGCTGCTTTCTGCTGCAGGAACATAAAGGGGAAACTGAACTGCCTTGCCTTGAGGTTTCTGCTCTCTGAAAGCTGTCAGGTTGTGGCTGAAGTCCCTTTTGTGTGATCGTACAAACAATTATCAAGGTGACATTTACAAGCTTCAGTGCTGTACAATGTACAATTGAGTGGCTGATTGTTCTGCAGTTCACCTTCAACTGATGCAATTCAACAATTTCCTTTGTTTGACGTGGGAAATAACTTCCAGACATCACTTTCTTCTTGAACAGAGTGATGACTAGAAAAAGACCTCAGAGATCGGATCCGCCGACACACAATAGACATTGTTTGAAGCCCTGTGGCAGCTGCATCGCTCAGGTCAACAACATATGACTGCGATGACTTGCTGCCATTTGCACTTCCCCTCTCAGCATGTCTGTCAATACCGCCAATAAAGCCTACGGATAATAGCTTGGCCGGCCCATTAAATGCAAAGGCAGCTCCAGTAAGGGGATCAATAATGGATACAACACCACAGGAGCAGCCACCGTGACCTTACACTGGAGCGTCACACACCATAATCATAAACAAACAAATGTTTATTTTGGGCTTATGCTTTGATAGCCACCGGTGGCTTGCTCTGTCCCAGTGGATGCCCCGTTGGGTTCGGTTGAGCAGCTTTGAAGTCATGTCAGGAGCTCTCACACAACTTATGCTCCTTGTTATTTTCCCAATACTTTTATTTATTTGTAGGAATATATGGAACAACCTGCATTGTCTCTTGAGGATGAGGGTTAAAAATGTGTAGACGATTTGCGGAGGTAGCGGAGTGCTTGAAGCATCAGACTAAATGTAATCAGGTTAAATGACATCAGGTTAAATGTAATCTTTACACTAGTCGCATTAATCTAGAGCTGCTCGACCGCGCCATTGAAAGCAGGCAGGGCTGTTCTGTTCAGCTGAGCTCCCACTCAAGTCGTGTACAGATCTCTATAATGATCATCCAGTGACTCATTGGACAACCAACCTGGATTTTACCACAGCATTACCTGACCAAACGCCGCACTATTGATAGATATACACTGATATTAAATTAGAGTTGAGCTTATGCATTCAGAATATACATTTAGTGAAAAGGTGCCTATTTTCTTCTTCCATCTTTGCCGTTGTTACTGTGTCCAATTTAATTTGTACAATCTGATATCCACTCCCAGCGGGCCACAGGCAGGCTGTTACAGCTGAATAGCAATGGCAGGAGAGGAGCATGTGGAGAGAGAGAGCTGGTTGAGGGACAGAATGCAGAAGAAAAAAATGATTGAGAGGAGAAGAGGAGGGGAAGAATACAAGAGGAAAAAAATCAAGAGACATAGAGTGAATTCAGAAAAGGAGAAATGGTGAGAGCGAGAGTTGGGGAGTGGAATAAATGAATTTAATCTGTAGGACATTAGTGTGGCAGCTGTTGTCCAGCCTTTAAATGGGTATAGTTTGAAAAACTAATTAGCGGAGGCTGCTGCAGGTCAAGGTCCCAGTTTATACACGAGGTCTCTCAGAATCATACCACATCTATTCAGCAAAAGACAACAATAGTTTTAAAAAATTATTATTTATAAAAGCCTGTTTGATGGTCCATTACTTTATCCATTTATCCGTTCCCTACACCTACCTATCCTTTGGATAAGTACCTTCATCATTCAAACTCACAGTCAAGTCTATTAGCCTTTCAGTGTCTGATCTAGTGGCTCATTGGTGAGTTACATTGGGGGACTGAGTTGGGGTCATTCCACGCTGTCATGTTTGTTGTAAAAAGATATACAGCACTACATACTGTATATGAGCCAGCCGTGTAAAAAAAAAAAAAGTGCTCATTCTTTCAACAACAAATTTCACATCCAGTTGCTCAAAATCAGGCAACTGAAGCTCCTGAATGAGCCTTTTTAATGTAAGAGAACTATTGTTTTCTTAGATATTAATAGTCACTGCACAATTATAAACTTCTCATAACCTGCAGGAAATATAAAAAAAAGTATAAGCCATTATTTTCTGTCCGTCCAAAATTTACCCTTAAGGATGCTATACTTAACAGTTAAATCCCTCACCCACAGATATAATATTAGCTCCATGTTTGTTTTTTTATTCTCAGAAACTGCAGAAGTTTCTACTTTATACTGTACAATTTTCATGTACAGTATCGCCAGTAGCACATGCCAGGAGGCAGAGCATACAGCAGCGGCGCACAAAGGCTTTTACTCCAGATGCCTTCGGCAAGCAAATCTGCATTTTGACCTAGTTCTTTAGCACTGCTTCAGTGAGGTAAAGGATATCAGCAGGTTTATGATGTATGGAATATTATGTGTGTACCATCGGTGTTTTGATTCACATGCATGCAGGAAGCAGGATTTGTTTGGTGTATTTTGGTATTTATAGCTCTGCAACGCTTTAAATATTTTTACCTCTCTTAGGCCCCATATCAGTGGCCCTCCAGAATTTACAGGTAATGCAGAACTGTACAGTATATTAAGAATGTTTTATAGTTTTTGTAATTATTAATGCCTTATGGAAAAATTAGTCTGTAAAATGTCAAAAAAGGTAGTGAAATCTTGTACTCTCCTCACAAGTTTGCATATCAAGCAGATATAAGATCATTGAAACCGAGTCAAGAATTAATCACAAAGGTAAATTTGCTAATCCAATGCATGAACAAGTCATAGAGGTAGCGAGATATTACCTTACATATGACAAACACTTTTCAGACACTAAAGGCTCTACACTGAGTCTTTAAACTTTACTCTTTCAAACCCTCCAAACAACTTTCTGACTAAAAAAAATACTACAATTTACTTTGTTTTCCAACTCATCTCAGAGAACGAGATGCTTGGTTGTCACAGAGATCATTAATCATCTGTCATGTGACCCATTTTTGTACCTTTTGTTGTTTTATATTTTTTAAAGCTTTTTTTCATCTTGAGAAGCTTTCACGCCAAATCCTGAAACTCACTTTAATGTGTCAAATAAAGCCCATGAAACATTTCCTTAAAAATTATCAAAATTGGATGTACCATAGTTGTTAAGACTTCAGAGCACTTTGTCAATTTGAAATACTTCTATAACATCAAATTTGTAAACACATACAATTTTCTTTAATGAGCATATCCTCAAAATATTTTTTGAGACTTGTTAAAACCAAGTAAAATGCCTCCAACCTCTGCTTGTGTTGCAGCGACAGCGCACTGCTTTGGTGACTGTGCTAATGAGGCAGAGCAACCATTTCGTAGTAACATCCCTCTGCTCTAAGGGGCTCACCCCTGCCATCCCAATCATCTGTGATGTTGTCTGCACTGTAGTTAACCACTGTGTGTCAGCTCCACGGCACGATCGCTGTTCTTTCACTACACTGCACTACAAAGTAAACTTTTGTGAGGGAGGTACGGACCCGCTGCAGCCTTCCCTTATCTCCCCTCTCAACCAGGCTAATTAATTTTACTTAATTAAAACATGACGAGGCCCTATTTATTATGAGGAAAATGCAAATTTTTTTTAAAGCGCCTCACCAAACATGAGTTTTAAATCTCAATGACAGATCTGCTTATCGCTAGGGGTAAAGCCAATTAAGGAAGCGTGAGCTCCAACAAAATTGCCTGTTTAAACTTCAGATCCATGCAAGACAAACGGACTAGTCCACAATTAAGTGAAAGGAGGTTCATTTTTACTGCAACAGATTATCCCCCCCCCAAAAAAAAGGAAAAAAAGAAAAGACTATCCTGGAACAAATGTATAATGAAATGCATTTTTGTTGTAGGCGAACTGCCTAAGACTCTTTTGAATGAGGTCTCTGTTGTTTGTTAGATTAATGAGGAGCCTGTAAGCCCTGAAGTTTTCGACTTTGCATATCCATCGACAGAGCTGCTTGCTTATTGTCTGGATTCCCTCTACATCCCGCCTTCTTCATCGTTTTCCCAGAAAACAAATTTTTGGTCAGGTTTGATTATGTTTAAGCCCCTCTGTGCTTGTGCTTGTTTTTAAGTGTGACCTTAATATTCTGTTTTTCTACTCTACTTCTGCTCCTTTTTTCTGTTTGGATAAACTCTTTGTCTCGAGAGATGTTTTATTCAAGCTGCTTTTTGGAGACTGATGTAAAAGATTTGCTGCCCTCTTGAAGTATCTCCCAATTTTCAGATGTGCTGCAACCCACACTCTTGTCTGTTCCATCACCCGTAGTCATTAAAATGATTTAGAGACACACTTTTCAGTTGTTGGACTCTCATAGGGCACCCAATCATAAACAAATATAAGTTTAATTTCATCACAATAAACTGTCAGTGATCCCTCGCGTGATCACTTTTAGATTTTTCTTACTGACAGATAGAGATATGTTACCACAAGTTAATAGATTCAGCCTCTAAACAAGCTCACATGTTCGAAATGACCACTGGAGGCTTTTCATCTTTTTAATTTAGCATCGTTCATGATTTTAAGAGGGTGCAGAGAGAAGGAGACTCTGACTTCAGCAGCAAACAAGATTAACTGTGTTGTTAATCAAAGAACTTGTAAGTAACATTAGGTGCACCAGCAAGGGAAACAACATTATTTTATGGCACACAAGCTTCAAACGTGACTTACAACAATAGTCATCATACACTTATGCCATGACGGGGGGAAACTAGGGGAATTTAGGCATACTGATGTCAATGAGATTCTGATTCACTGTTGAGAACTGGTAAGTTGGATGTTACTAGAAGATGTGACATTATGGTGAGTTAGGGTTCCCACATTTATTTGTATTAAAATATGAAAGAGCATTTACTGGACGCTATCACTGAATGAGGATAGTTGACACCACCACTACTGGTATTACACTAATTATTGTTATTGGTTAGTGCTTCAGTTACTGACAGTCGGTGGTTTTCAAATACAGTAGGCCGCTCCACAAGATTTCAGTCATGCCACAAACATTACTAAGTGAATTAAATTAATGATAGAGAAAAAACGTATGATGGAAATTTGTCCTTCCTTAAATTCAACACGTCATTAAGGATAAAACATGAATTCTAAGGTTGAAGTCATGAATTCTAGGATTAAAGTTGGAATTCTGCCCAGGAATTCAATGAGAAGTTGACAAATGTGATTGGATCCTTGTAATGAGCTCAGTCAATAATCTAAAGAGATGAAAGTGGTGATTTTTTACAATCATTTTTACGTCACACAAGCTGCAACAATAAATTAATTGTCCTAATATCCCCAACCTGTGTTTTGTTAATCTATAGAGCTATTATATGTTTATTAATCTGATTCTTTCAAATCACTGTATTTTCTTTCATGAGGCACATCAACAAATCTTAATAGCATTTCCAAACTCATTCATGCAGAGTATATCGGTTTTAAACAGATGTGTGCAGCATCTGAGCAGAGAGTAAACAGCTCCGAAGTCATTTCTCTGTGTCCATAGAGGACAGGAATCAGGTAGGATCCAAAGTTAAACTGGAAATGAGTCTCTCAGAGCTGAGTAGACATACTCAGCTCTAAACACCACATGTTCTCACATGAACTCACTCTCTTCACAGATTCACGACTTAAATAGTCTACTTGCCTGGATACCACAGATGAATACTCTTCTCTGAAAAAGTTTGTTTCGTGGATCCAGAAGATTATGAAGAAAAAAGTATTTTATTAATAACTACTTTATCTCTTGAGAGGATTATTTACAATATTGCAAGTAGAAAAATCTGTCTATCCATCCGTCCATCCATTTTCTATGCCCGCTGCCTCCACCGTCTTAGGTCGCAGGTCGTGGGATGCTGGAGCCTATCTCAGTTGACTGAGGGCGTGAGGCAGAATATACTCTGGGTACAACGTCCGTGCACCATGGAAAGTAGAAAAATCTTGAAATGAAAAAATTAAATTATTATACTTTATTAAATAAAAGAGATATTTAGTGTAGATATAGGTCATTTGAAGATGTGGGAATGGAAATGGTTCTGTAAACCAATGGTTCCTTCAGGTGCTCTCTTTAAAATGTTCTGTGAATAGTGTCTTGAGATTTGATATGAGAACACTTTTTTATTTTATATTTTTCATATTACATATATCTATATTATCCATATTTCTTTATTGAGATACTTTTTTATTGTTGAGACAGATTTGTTTGTTACACTAAAACTGTTAATACAAGGACTGCAATTAATGTTTGTCTTGAATGTGGAGTGTGATGTATGTATATTATTTTCTTTTTCTCGTTAATTGATTTTTTTGTGAAATGTTAGAAAATAATGGAAAATGTCCATTTTAAATGCCCATGCTGAAAGAATCTCAGTTGGAATGGCTTCATTTGCCTGACTATTAAGCCTAAATGACTGAGTACTTGACAGTTTTACTTGAATAATGACTAAAATTATTATCCAGTTATCAAAATGGTTGCAGAATAATCAGCTAATTCCCACAGCCCTAGTTGATTTTGTCCGTCACATTGGATATAAATACATTTTTGTCTCCCCTATTATTGGGGGTTATTTAATAAGATATTTATGTGCAAAAACTAAAACACTTTTCTGCCACACAAATATTTGAAAGCAACAGCATTCAGTGCAGAACTTCAAATTGTTCTCTTCTGGGAAATCACAAGCTTTATCCCAAAATAAATTATAAATATAATAAATATGTACTTCAGTTTTCTTGGATGCAATCTATGAGTTTACAACTGAAGTCTCTCTGTCTCTCCCTCTCTCATAATTCTATACTTCTTTTCTTAGGACAGCAGGTTGTGAGATTAGACAACCAGTTCAAGGTGATGTGTGCGGTCCTGCATCCCAGCAGCCCAGAGGTATTCCTGTGTGGAGGGTACAGTTCAGTGGTCAAGGCATGGGACTCTCGCAGCTCTAAGGTAAAATTTATTTACTTCCTTTGAGTAGATTAATCATTTGTACTGACTATGGTTCACTAACTGTTTCCTGACATTTTATAAATCTAAGAATCTGAGCCAGGTGGACTGTGAACATATACAGGATGTCTCATCCACAGTTCCATCCCATACATCAACACTGGAACATCTGAGACAATCAGCATTTGGCTGAACACAGTGATGCATGACCTATTTCACTAAACGACAATATGGCAGCATGCATAGTCCTGCACTGCTGATTGTCATGTATTTGTTCAAAGTAAATTTTAATTAAATGTGGAAACCATTTCTCTGTCCAGTGAAGTTGTGGCCTAATATTGCTATTAAACTTAACGGAGTGGCTCATACGTTAAGTTCTCACATGAAAATAATTTCCCCCACAACAAACTGATTCGTTTCCCTGCAGTGTTTTTGATTTAATGCTGCAGGGATTGCTTCTACATTAGGTCTCAATGTGAGCTGCAGAGTGAACATAGACCAGGCCGTAGCATATATATGATTAATGTAGCATCCTAGCTGCCTGTCAGTCTCACCCCATGTTCTTTTTCCTTTCCCCAGGTAAAATTACCCCAGTAGACTATGGGGCTGACTCCTACGCAAACCCCCTGAACTACTTGAATAAGAATGCGCCGTCATATTTTGTTTAATCCCTTTGACAAAAGTGAGAGTTTAAAATTTGGTTCAAGTTACAAGGCAGTCCCGTTGTCAGTAACAGTAACTGGTTTTGTCTGGTTTGTCTCCTTTGGTTGGGTGACGGATAGAGACACAGTTGTTTCCTTGATTGACATTTAATTGTTCTCATTTGTTTAGTTGCGTCAACCAATTCTACCTTTAAACATCTGACTTGTGTAAAATACACTAGTATGATAGTAGTATAGTAGAAGTGCATAGAATGTAATTTTTGGATAGTGCTTTAACAAATACAGCACATTTAATAGTAATAGATATATGTTATAGTAAATGCCTGTCCTTATATTAAAGATTTACAGACATACTGTAGTTTCCTTTGTGTCAATCTAGGTTCAGATGTTCCCCTTCTTGCTGTTAGTTGCTCTTATTGCTGACTGCTGTGAACAGTATATATTCAAGAAAGTACAATAGGACAGCTTCATCTTGATTTCTATTCTATCTTACATTGTAATAGAATTTAGCTGAAAACTAATTATGGTTATATAATAACAACTTTACGCTGGTCTAATAAGGTGTATACTTTACATTCAGTTTACGTTTGATCCGATTAGTTGACTACAGTAATTGAAAAAATAATCTATGATTAGTCAACTATGAAAATAAAGGTTTGTGGCAGCCCTATCTCCTATGTACAAGTAAATAACTATTAACATAACATTAAGACTAAACAGAATAATTTTTCATTCTGTGAATTTTTAATGTTTTTTTTAGACTATTTAGACTATGATTGTATTGTTTCCAGGTGGTGAAAATGTACAAAGCAGGAATTCAACAAACCCTGGATATCCTCTTCCTGAGAGATGGTGGGGAATTCATATCCAGCTCTGATTGTGTGAGCAGAGACTCTGCTGATCGGACTCTCATTGCCTGGGACTTCCAGACCTCGGCCAAAGTCTCCAATCAGATCTACCATGTAAGGAAATCTGTGTGTGGATTAGCAAAAAACATGCAAATAAATATAGTTCTAATTAATGCATTGTGTTTGAATTATAAGTAGTGCTGTCAGGCGATTAAAAAAAAAATCTAATTAATTACAGGATTTGTAATTAATTAATCTAATTAATCGCATTTTAATCTGCTAAAGGCCCCCAAATAAAGAATTTGAATTCTAGGACATTACAAAATTGCAGTACATGACTAATCAATAGAATACACCAAGAAGAGACGATTTGAAATCCACATTTTTATTAGTTAAGTGTGCTTTATAAATGAAATTCAAAAGAAAAAAAGGCCAAGCACATCAAGAAACCAATTAGGCCAGGTGCATTTCTCAAATATGCAATACAAATACAGTTAAATAAAAAAAATAACTGACAACAGACAACTCTATGTGTCCTTGAGCGAGTTGCTCAGACAAACAAGCTTGTTTACATGGACACTCATGCATTCCAATGCACGGCTCAGCTTTGTAGCGGCAAGAGGCCCCTGCTCCTCCTTGTCTGAAGACAGCAGGAGGAGAATCTTCTTCGCTGCAGGCTCGTCCTCCTTTTTGTTGATAGTCCCGTCTTTGTTCTTTTTAGAAATAAACTTTCCGCCCAAAGGTCCGAGTGGGCTTGCCTCGCTCTCCTGTGTCGCGTCCATCTTTGTTGTCAGTCACCCTGCTTTTGACTAGTGGCGCAGGTACGAAGTGACGTCACTGCAGCCTACAGGTCACTCAATGGGCCAAATTTAAAATGCTTGCGCATTGACTTGCCACTCACGATTAATTGCATTAATTTTTATAGCTCGTTAATTTGCAGCGTAATTAATTAATGTAATTAATGCGTTAAAGTGACAGCCCTAATTATAAGATGAATGACTTACAGTCATTTTAAATTTTAACAAAGGAATAACATTTCCCATCTAAGGCTATACTGAAAATGTGTGAACATTTTCAGTATAGGGTAATGAGGCTTGTGGAACTGGCATTTTTACAGTTACCGACTGCTGCAGGAAGTGTGTGCTCTGTTGAATGATAACTAGTTTAAATAGTTATTTTACTGTTGTGGGTTTTTTGTTCTAATGAATCAATTCTCATCTCTGAAATGTTTCAGGATTTCTCAAGTTAAATTGAGCATTTATATAAAGTAGTACTGTAGCTCTGAGGACACCTATAAAGTCCTCACTCCACTCTAATGTGTGGGGAAAAAGAACTCACAATCCAATACAAAAGCATTTTCAAATTAGTTATGTTGTTGACTTGAAGCTGAGTTCATGCTTAGGAAAGGCAGGAAAATGTCAAATAATGAATAATTCCCTCCCTCTGGATTCCTCTTTCCTCTCATTGGGCTTCCAGGAGCGGTACACGTGCCCCAGCCTAGCTCTCCATCCAATAGAGGAGTCCTTTGTCGCCCAAACCAACGGGGACTACATGGCAGTGTTCTCTTCTCAGCGGCCCTATAGGATGAACAAGAGGCGGAAATATGAAGGACACAAGGTCAGAAACAACAGTCGCCTTGGGGGTGGGCTGGGAGTGGGGGGTTTGTCAATACATTATGTACACGCATGCAAATGTGAGCAACATCAGACGCACACACATACATGGTTGAGTAACTGAATACATGGAAAGTTGTAATTAGGATAACAGAAAAGTTCTTTTTTAAGTTCATGGTTAAAAAAGACATGCAGATAATTGATGCATTGGCTGACAATTGAGGTTAGGATGTGGAGCAGGATATTTCTACATTAAAAGGTAGAATCTTTGACACTTCGGCAACATTCAAATTTTTGCCAAAAGTGACACAAGTAACTTTTGTTTTTTATTGTGTTATTGTTGTTTTTTATCCTTGACTGTTCAAATTCATCTTTCTATAAGATCCATATGACCTTATATTTAAGACAGTTGTTGCAATGACCAGTGGAATGTGTCAAAATTAATTACATAGTGATACATCTATCATTTCTTGCGTCTTCTGTAATATCATTGCGATACTCCATCCATGACAAAAGGGTGAAAACAGGATTTACAGCATGGCCCACCATAAATCAAAGTCCATTCAGTGAACTTGAACGCTTTCTCCTAGTAACACATTGATCCAGGGTCACGTACTCACACACTCACACCCACGACCCACTCATTTGTACCGCTGGGACTATTTTCTATTGCCTTGCTCAAGGACACACTGTTGGTAAGATTGATGCGGAGGTAACGCTGCTCCTTCACCTCACACGTGACCTTTCCCATCACATGCAGTCTTGTTTTACATTTATTTTTCTGAGACGGCAATGAAATAGATCACAGTGCTATTGTTATGCTTATTATTTCTTATGCTCTGATAGCATTAGTCATAAAATAAATGCATCATGTCTGAAATGAAAATCCTTTTTCTAGGTGGAGGGGTACGCGGTGCATTGTGGGTTTTCTCTTGATGGGACTATCCTAGCTTCAGGAAGCTCCACTGGCTCTGCTCACTTCTATGATTACCACAATGCTCACCTTCTTCACACTCTTCAAGCCCATAGCCAGCCCTGCCTTTGTGTGTCACAGCATCCCGTCCTACCTGCAACCGCAGCCACCTGCGACTGGTCTGGGGAGATCAGGGTGTGGCATTAAGGACTATAAATTAAATTGTAAATTGTACAATAGTGATACAGTTTTGTAGGTTGGTAGAGAGAGGACCACATTAAACTCATGTTCATGTCTATCTTTGAGTGTTAAACTCTCATAATCTCTTGTAAAATAAGTTTTTATAAATAAATAAACTCTGGAAGTCAGCTAATCTACTGTCTGCTGATGTCCATAAAAAACTATTTCTGCAATGTTTGTATCTGGCTATGGTTTTAAGACACCCAGACCTTCATTCCTAGTGATAGGAACTTGAACTGGCACAAGTTCAAGTTGTAAATATTACTGTAGGCATGTTTTTATTGAAATTTAATTGAAGTTTTCACATCTTGAATGTGAAAAGTTACACTGAGATAGAAGTTTCTTTACAGATACAAACAAAACTGATGTATTATGTATGAGTAATGATTTCATTGTTAGTTTTCCTCTTCAAAAACTGCTGCAGAATACAATTATGCTTGTGAAGTCATTTTTGAAAAAGAAGAAAAAAAAAGAAGAAGAATGTCCTTTGGCGTACTCTAATCAGTGGTGTTTTTATTCTCTATTGTGCAAACACATCATTTTCCTAAATGCTTTTTGTTCCTACTGGCTCTGATATGACAAATCCATTCACAGTGACAGCAGAGAGAACACCAGAGGACTATAAAAACTGCATACATCTATCATAATATTGTTTACGTTGAGGTGTACAGATTCTGCTGGATGTTCTTTCTCTGTCTATACGACAGTCTTTAAAAATACACCTTGCTGTTTGTTTGCTCTTCCGTGCTGCAGACTTTCTGCAGCACGAAATTAGAAAAAAACATGAATACATATGAATACAATAGAAACACTCGGAAACGACAAGACTTGAATCAAACTCATATTTTTAGATCTGAATGTTTTTGTTAAGCGCAGAATTTTTTTTTCTTTTCAGAAACAGGAAACAATGAAGTGTGAAAAGGGACATTTTTTGAGACCAGCAGAAGCTGAACCTTTAGTTAATTGGACACCATTTCCAGTATTGCCATCCTAGAATATGTTGCTGCCTCTCTGGTGTTGAGCAGCTAAATAACCAACCATTGCTTTTATCTTCTAATGTGAAATCTCTCAGAACTCAATCAGGTATAAGTGTCATATTGTTTATTTAAGAAAATCGGAAAAAATCACTAAATGTGCAAAGAGCCATTGAAATGAGTAAAACTCTGAATTGTGCTCTAAAAGGAATGAAAAGACTCAGTCAATCCTAAAATACAGACATAAAAGACATGGCAGCATTTCTGGGATCGAGAGAAGTTGAGTTTCTTGAAAGAAGCAGTGTCAAACAAGAGAGATGTTTCCCATCACTCACCTTTATTAAATTAATAAACATACAGCAAAAATATATAACCATGCATCAGAGACAAACAATTTGACATTTAGACAGCTGGCCTATTTTTCCTGGAACAGACATGGAGGTAGGACAGGACAGAACCGCTTCAGCCTTTTCATTCATGGTCAAAATATACAATAAATATAACACCATCCGAAACTGGATAAAAATATTCAGAGTGTATTAAGAATTTTGTTTGGTATATCTACATTTCTTCTATATGGCACATCCTCAACAAAAACGCCATTATTCCTTCCAGTCCCTTTATGCATTAGTGATATTTAATTTAAAACCTTTTCAATCTTTTAGATACTGTTAGGTACAATGTGCCAAATTACATATGACTGGAGCATTAATTATCAGGCAGTCTCATCATTATCAACACAAAAAGGTCAAAATAAAGATCTGACATTTGAAACAACCTAATGCCTACATCTGCAGGAAGAGAGAGGAGAAGTTTTAGCGTGGCCTTCCAGAAAAATCAGTTTGAGACCAAATCAAGGGCAAATCTGACTTCCTATAATAGAATTTTGTCGCTAGCCAATCTGTAGATTCACACAGGCATGAAGGAGAACTCTCAGATGCTCAGACACCAAATCATACATATGTATTGTTTTCACAGTGTTTATTCTAAACTCTCCTAATTGAGCATAATGGTTTTAAAATGAAACACGCCCTGCACATTTTAGTCTTTCACAATCTTATTATTTTTACTCCTTTCTAAGTACTCTGTGGAATGTATCTAACCTGATAAAGAAAAGTCAGCACTCTTTGCTTTGGTTTGTGCCAATGGTGGTCATTTTGTCAGAGAGGGATTAAACCTCAGTGTCTTTAAATGAAACAAATTTCTGCGGTGACAATTTATCTTTGTTTCCCATGAAACCGGTTGGGGTTATATCTGACGGAAAACAGTTTACAGACAATACATAAAATACAGAAGATACCGTTTTGAAGATCGCTCTGGTCTCTAAATAAGATTAAGGCAAGTTCACAAGTGTCCTGGTGTGAAATTAACTAGAATGCAGTGCAGCCTCAGAATACATTGTCTAATTTTGATACAAAAATAAGAAAAATTCTATCTGAGTAATGTTAAAAATTGAAATTGCATTTCCGTTAAATAATTTCTACTGAATGCGTACATTTTTGTTGCACTATTTAGTTCATTCATTCATTCATTCATTCATTCATTCATTCATTCATTCATTTTCCATACTACTTCTTCCGCTTTTGCGGGTCACGGGGGTTGCTGGAGCCAATCCCAGTGGACTATGGCCATGAGGTGGGGAGACAGATGTGTTGCCATCGCATGGCAGAACCACACAAAAGACAAACAACCATTCATGCACACTCACAATCTGGAACTAACCAATCCACTTGGAGTGCAGATTTTTGGAGGTGTGTGTATGTATATAAATTTCAGATTAACAGGTATTAAATCTAAGAAGGAACCGTCATTACTTAATTTTGTCTGTTGCTTTGAATGTCATTTAAATATAAACAGTTTTTCAATGGATCATGTGCAGCCACTTGTGTGCTAATAAAACATCTTATTTCATCAATGGTGTTTACAGGTAGTAAAACAGTTTAACTCCTTATTCTTATGCATCATGAAACATGCATTTTTTAATACAAAATGGAGAATTAATAAATGAATAAATCTTTCAACAGCTTTCAGTAATCTCCCTCAATGCAGATCATTATTGATTAACTATACTATGTATTTTGTAAAAAAAAAACCAAAATATCATTAATCAATTGTATTTTTCTTGTTTTACTGACAATCTTTAGTACAAAAAAAGGGAAATCACATAGAATATTCATTTAATGCATTTTAATCCCAGTGGCTCCTATGATCAATGAAATATACTGAATACCTGGTCTCAGGTAGCTACGCCATTGCATAACATACAATAGAAAAAGTGTTCATGAAACGTGCCTTGGCTAACTGATACATTAAACAACAATAACTTAATACCCATTACACCAAGTATGTATTTGCTGCAGGGGACGTTTGAGACATACAGTACAGTACAATAAGTTAGGAATCATCATCATGCATAAAATTAAAGATTCCTTTTCCTTATGCTCAGTTCAACAGTGTACCATATAGCTGTGCCTTCGTCAGACTGTCCTTCCTTGTCAGTCCTGTACTACCAAATTTTTGGTATCTTGGAGATGTCTTCTTTGGGAGTGCGGGGCCGACATTGAGAGCGGAGCTGGAGCTCGGGCGAGGCCGGACAGCTGGCCTGGGGCTGGGAAAATGTTGGAGACTTGATGCTTCGAGGGAGCTTTGGTGTAAGGATTCAGCCGAGCTGTTGTCATCTAGATTAACATAGTCCTTCTTGGCGCTGCCCGCTGTGGTAGTTGTCCCGCTGCTCTCCTTCTCTTTAGAGCTCCCTGACAGGAACATACTGGACCCAGATTCATGACTGTCCCCCTTGGCTCTATAGAGAGCAGACATTTTCTCCTGCTTACGATGCTCCATCATTTGTGGACTGTGACTAGGTGAAGGGGAACTCGCAGCAAAATGCTGGTCCAGCATATGACTGTGGAAGACATCATCTCCTTCTTGGAAGCTGCTGTAGAGAGACCCCTTGACCTTACTGGAGGGGCCCATGGCAAAGTGGCGCTCAGAGAAACTGTATGGAGAAGCTCGTCCAGTGATGTCACGGTAGGAAGATGAGAACGTGTTGATGTCTTCTACACTAAGTTGTTTCCAGCGGTTGCTCAGGTCATCCTCAGAGACCTGAGCATCACCTCTGCTGACCAAAGACCCTCCACAAGCCTCATTCAGCCCAGCTGTGGACCCCATACTATTTGAGGAGCCTAAGCGGGGGTTGCTGGAATGGTATGGCTCACTGAAGCATGAAGCCGTCCTTGTGTATGCTGGTGCGGTACCTTTCTGTGGGCTCCTGGGGGTCACCATGTGCTGGATGCTGAGGGACTTGGGAAAGCTTGGGACGTTTTTTTCATAGGACGATACACTGTTGCGCCCGTAGTTCCCCCCGCCACCATCTCGCCAGTCCATGTAGAGACCCTGATGGGAAGAAGAAAGGGTGCTGCTTACAGTACGGCCACACCCACCGCTGACTCCTCCTTTGTCATCTGATGCGAGGCTGAAGCTAGAGTAGGAACTGGAGGCAGGGAGGCTACCGGTGCCAAATTCATCATGGTGGAAGGAAGATGGAGGGTCATGGCGGTAGGCCTCTTCATCTGGGTTGCTGTCAGTTGAGTTCTGAGCATGAAGCTGGAGTAGGCTGGTGCCATGGAGGTCGACGCTCTGCCGGCGCTCTGTACCCTGCCATCGCTCAGGGCAGTAGAGCGCGGTGTCACTGCAGTAAAGGTCGGAAGTTTTATAAGAAACGCGGCGGTTAAGGTGATCGGTGCTTCCTGTTTCTGCAAGAAAGTCTCCGTCCTGAGGCTGCGGGGTGGGTGAACGTGTTACAGGGCAACTGCTTCCTAGTTCAGGCTTTTCCAGGACCTTGGCGATGACAGCTGTGGGCACTGAGTCACAGTAATTGGAGTGGCACATTGCCATTGCGGCTCCACTTCCCCGGTTGTGTTTCTCCATGTGGGAACTGATGCGTTCCTGGAAATCCAGTGGCAGCTAAGAAAAGGAAGGCAAGCATGCAAAGAGAGGACATGAGTTTGGTGAAAATATGCAATGAAAATAAAGATGAACATTCACTAATGTGTTTTTAATACAGTCAAAAGCTAATCTTCTTGAGGAGAGAACTAAAAAGAATATCCCAACTGCCATTTATTAATTGTACAATCAATTTCAATATCTTATTCATACATATTTGAAACTTTCTGTATTTGCACTGATATTATTGTTACACCCATTCCTCAAGGATTTGAATCTATATTTCTGCTTCTGAAAGTAATTCATTCTCACACAGCCCAGACCAGTTCATGTATCTTGGGGGTAGTCCAGGACTTGGCCCCTATAATCAACCTGTCAGAAAATTACTGAGCACAAGCTTTATTTATGTTTGTTTGTGTTCTTTTTATCCCACCACAACCAAAATATTCCTTTTCCACAAATATCCCTGTTGTTAACGTATTTCATGTCATTCCTCAATAATGGATGAATAGGGACTTTCAAATAATACACAGACATTTTCATTTATTTTGTCCTGACTGTCATTTTTTCTTGATCTGTCTGCCTCAATATTGTGTTGATATTGCGCACAAACATTGTTAGCTTGCCTCCTGTTTGTGAAAAGTATCCCAGTCAATTATGGACTGGTTCTTTGTGCCTATTAAAGTTGGCCAGGGTCAGCAGGAACTGTTCCTGCCACATTAAATTCTTTCATTCTTCCTCTTTTTTATCTTTTCATCTTTCTACTCTTGCTCCGCTGCCAATTCATCAAAAAAAAACCAAACAAACAAAAAACCCTCCCCTTGTTCCCTCTCAATCAGTCTTCTTACTCTGTCACTTTATTCTGTCGACCATAAAACACATATCAGTTCCACAGGGAATGGTTTAGATTCAAATTAAGCCAGAGCTCCAGCTAGGGATAAGAAAAGAGGCTTTGGTAAGAAATAGAAGCTCAGATTGGCATAAAATAACCTGCATCTTTTTAAGTCAGGCTATTTTTAGCAGCTGCTGCGTCTCCCTCTGGAATACAAGATAATACAGTCAATGCTCTTAGTAAACCAGCTCAGCATTTGCTGCTATCTGAGAAAAATCTTAATTAACACTCAGGCAACTTTGCAATTTTATTCCACATGACAGCATACATTTATACAGGTCTTCCTCAGTTAATAAGCTGTTTAATAGCATGTGATTGAATTGTCACTTATTATTTAAGTCATTCTAGAAACTGGAAATTAAAGATTTTTGCTCAAAATTCTCCACATTTCTGAATAATGTCGTATAGCTTCCCACATTAAATTGATTTAACAATATTTAAAAATGATAAATGACAGATTTTTCTTCATGCAACCTCTTCTGAATTTGCCCAACTCCACAATTGTAAAAGAGCTTGTTAATAATTTAAGACTTTCTGTTGTCACACAGAATAAAGCAATGGTGGTTGACTTACCATGAAAAATTGCAGCAGTTTTTGTTACCTCAAATAATTTTGTGGCTTTTTCAGCCTTCAATGTGTGAAAGGAGAGCTGAGGATGAGGAAATGCAGACAGGGCGATACAGTAGCCTAAAGGTGCCTCAGCTGTTTTTTTTTCCAAACAGCTTTTTGTTTTTGCAAAAGTTAATAAAAGAATCTTTATTGCCTACAACAATGAATTTAATCATTTTAATTATGTGTGAAACAGATAGGACCACTCTATCCGATCAAATAATTTCTCAGCGTCTAGAAAGATTGCAACAGCAGGTGTAAGATTTGCAGTCGCTGACATTACATGAAATAGTCTTGCTATGAACAACATGATGTTTAGCAATGAATTCCTATGGGGATAATCTTCTCAAGAAGCGTAGGAAGAATTTTAACAAAATGGGAAGAATTTAAACACAACTATAATTGTCCTTATGGCCTAAAAAAAAAATTGCCTTATATGTACAACTGAACCTTACCTAACCCTAACCCAGTTTTTGCCGTAGGAAAATGAAGGCAACCTTCAGTTCTTGCATTACCATTTCCAACTGTCATTGTTATTTAGCTGTGGGAGGAATGCACTTTTAAGAAATTCATACTTTGAGTATATCTACATTCAGACTGAATAGTTTTTGAAATGGCAGATGTACTATATTTCTTTTTATTCACATACTAAAAATACACTATGATCTGATACGGCAGTAATAGATGAGTTACTCCCCATTTCTTTTTGACTCAGCGTGAACATTTTGCCAGCTTTATCGCCAGATAAAATGAATTTCATCATTTTAACGGTGTAAATCACATAGAAGGCCTAGCTGGCAAACTACTTATAAGCTAATACTGTATAAAGGCTAAAAGCTCCATATTTCTCTAGTTGAATTTGATGATTCACTGGTGACATACAAAGAAAATAATCTCATATTAATGTTAGTTATTCTATAATAATAATTATTAATAATTAATAATTCATGAATGTTTCACTTCTCTCTTCTTGTACTCACCACAATTTTTGAACTATTGAGCGCACCTGAATATAAGCCACATCAACTAAATTTTAAAAGATAAAACTTTGTACACCTGTTTATAATCTGTATGTCTGTTGTGAGATATTTACACAGAAAGATTTAAAAAAAATATTTAATTACCACTTCTTTTCTGAACAATGCCTATACTACAACAATAAGACATTGTTGTGTGTCAATTCATTGATGCCAAGCTTAAGCAGCAGCTTTGTTTTGTACTTGACAGCTAGATCGATTGCCTTGAACTTATAAGCTGCATTATATGTCTTTTTTTTTGCATGTTTTCCATCATGAGGCGTGTGCATGATATGACAAAATGTCTGCTCAAAACATTATCAAACTAAGGTTTTCCTCACTGTATTGTCTCTTCCACCTGTCTGTCTCACTCTTGCACTGCCTGCTAGAGCGCTCCCTGGAAGCCATTAGCCTGGAAAAATCTGTAGATTAGTTGCATCTGCATGGTTGTGGAAGCCGCGGGGTTCAAACTTTGTGAAAAAAGTAGGTGGTTTGTAGTCTGGAAATTATGGTACATTTGTTTTCTGTTGCAATTGCTCTCACTAACTCATCCCATTTTAATTAAAAAAAAAAAATTTATGTATTTGGATATGTTGCTTGAGTAAATTAGCTGCCATGTAGCAGCAGAAGCCAAGCAAAGATTTCTTTTATTCATTACACACGGCTGTAAAGCAGACAGACGGCACTTCAGACAGCAGACCCTCATCAGTCTGACTAAAGAGACCATGAGCACTGTGATTCAGTCTTATTGTGAAATCTCTTTTAATGGTACTCTGTCAACACACAGATGAAGTCCCATTACAGACACATCAGGAATATATCATTAATGCAATAGTTATAGAACTCAGCCTCTGTTCAGTGATGGATGATATGATTTAATCTGTCAGGATTAGTATTATAGATAAATATACCATAGCAGGAAATAATGTAGCCGCAAGAGGGCACAAGCCAGTGTCTTATTGTGCCGGTCCCAAGCCCGGATAAATACAGAGGATTTTGTCAGGAAGGTCATCTGGTGTAAAACATTTGCCAAATTAAACATGCAAATCAAATCTATGACTTTAATACCGGATTGGTTGAGGCCTGGGTTAACAACGACCGCCATCAGTGCTGTTCACCTACAGGGTGCTGGTGGAAATTGGACTACTGTTGGTCGAAGAACGAGAGGAGGAAAGTGTGTTCGTATGGAGAGAGAGAAGAGGAACGCCAAGAGTACAGGACTGAGAGTAGGGATGTTGAATGTTGGAACTATGGACAGGAAAATGTAAAGAGTTGGTTGACATGGTGTAGAGGAGGAAGGTACACTTACTGTGTGTCCAGGAGACCAGGTGGAAAGGTAGCAAGGTTAGAAGAGAGAGACAGAGATGGGAAGGATGTACAGTGGGCTAGGGTGATTAAGGATAGGGATGGAAGTGTATTGACAGGTGCCAGTAGTGTGATGGAAGATGGAAAGAGTATTTTGAAGAGTTGATGAATGAGAAAAATGAGAGAGAACAAAGACTAGAAGAGGTGGCTGTTGTAGACCAGGAAGTAGCAAAGATTAGTCAGAATGAAGTGAGGAGGGCACAGGAGAGGATGAAGAGTGGAAAGGCACTCGGTCCTGATGATATACCTGTGGAGTTATGGAAGTGTCGAGGAGAGGTGGCAGTAGAGTTTCTGACTGGGTTGTTCAACAGGATCTTAGATAGTGAGAAGATGCCTGAGGAATGGAGAAGTGTGCTGGTGCCCATTTTTAAGAACAAGGGAGATGTGCAGAGTTGTGACAAGTACAGAGGAATAAAGCTAATGAACCACACAATGAATTTATGGGAAAGAGTAGCTGAAGCTAGACTAAGGGCAGAAGTGAGCATTTGTTAGCAGCAGTATGGTTTCATGCCAAAAAAGAGTACTACAGATGCAGTATTTGCTTTGAGGATGTTGATAGAGAAGTACAGAGAAGGCCAGAGGGAGCTGCACTGTGTTTTTGTAGAAAGCTGATGACAGGGTGTCCAGAGAGGAACTGTGGTATTGTATGAGGAAGTCTGGAATTGCAGAAAAGTATGTCAGGGTGGTGCAGGACATGTATGAGGACTGTAAGACAGTGGTGAGGTGTGCTGTAGGTGTGACAGAGGAGTTCAAGGTGGAGGTGGGACTGCATCAGGGATCAGCTCTGGAGGATAGGATCAGGAATGAGTACATCAGAGGGACAGCACATGTTAGAGGTTTGGGAGATAAAGTCAGAGAGGCCAGACTGAGATGGTTTGGACATGTCCAGAGGAGAGATAGTGAATATATTGGTAGAAGGATGCTGAGTTTTGAACTGCCAGGCAGGAGGCCTAGAGGAAGACCAAAGAGGAGGTTTATGGATGTAGTAAAAGAGGACATGAAGGTAGTTGGTGTGAGAGAAGAGAATGCAAAGGACAGGGTTAGATGGAGGCAACTGATTTCCTGTGGCGACCCCTGAAGGAAAAAGCTGAAAGGAGAAGAAGATACCATAGCTGGAAATGTTCTAATGTTGAGGAAATCTCTCTAAAGCACCCAATCTCCTCGACTATAGATTTGTTTGTATATTTATCTATTCAATTAACAATCATATTTTCATGTAAAAGTACATTCCCAAAATGAAATATGATTCCCCAAATGAGGACTTAATTGGTGTTTATATGTAATCTTCAAACAGCTGCAGATGACTAATAAACAAGGGATTAAATTTCACTACAACTAACATCTGTCTGTGGTATTGATTATAGAAGATTGGATTAAGAAAGTCTGGCCAAGATTTAAACATATGTCTTCATTGATTAAGTGTATTCTGATTTAAATGCTCATTATCTCATGCAGTTCCTATTACTTTATTTTTTTTGTATTTAGTTGACTTATATTTAGTCAGAGGTGACATAAAAATTCAATCTCAGAATTGAACACTGAAACTGTTTTTTATCTAAAAATATAATTTAAATATATCACATTTTCCAATGCAAGTACTAAAGTATTTTGTCTTCAATAGATATGTAGGTAGGCAGATAGTCCAAATGGGCATATCACTCCATTGTAGCACAGCTTGGAGTAAACACAGTTCAGTGGTGGCAGCAGTGTTGGGGGAGCTCACCTCAGACATCTTATGAGCTCTGTAGTGAGACTTGGAGCACTGCAGCAGCTGGGCTGCCAGGTTGCAGTCTTTTCTGTAAAGGTCCTGTAAATAGTCAGAAAGATGTTCAGCCAGTAAATTCGTATGACTTTTCTTTTTGAATGAGGTGTTATCTTCTGGTTGAAAAAAAAAAAAAGCTGGAGTGGAGTCCATTAGATTAAAAGGTTTTGATTGTGGTTCAGTTATTCTACGGTTATGATGACTGTTATGGTAGAGATCATTATTGATTTATGTGTCATCAAACCCAAAAAAATATGTTGTATTGTGTGTAAAATATGCTTAATTATTAATTATCTACTGGTTGAGCTAGTTTTATATTTGTGAAAACCTTCACAAATCATAATCATCCAGTTTAGGAAAGTCAGAGCATCACTGTACGTATATCTCTATCTGTGCTGTATTACAATAAGTTATTCAAATTATGTTTAAGTTTTGAGTCACATTGAGTGACTCAGCAGGTACTATGTGTAATTATTTGATGTGTTTCTCAATGTGTGTGTTTGCATGGAAGTTAATCTTGTTTAGTTCATTTTTTTGTACTTCCTCCCCAGTGAAATCCATCCACTCATGAAGGTCAACTCTGTACTGGAGCCTCTCTCTGACTCATTCACACTATGACCCTGACAATATTTCCTTTAACATCAACCCCTTTTCCTTGACAGTTCAAACTCCACTGTGACAACAGTGACAACTCTAGTTCTTTTCATGTTGTTGCCTGGGGGGACATTTTGTCACCCTGTGGGTTTTGTGGACCTTTGTGATGTCTTAGTTAACATGAGTTAGTGATGTCAGCTAACAGTGTCAGTAGCACTTGTTAGACTTCATAATTAGGTCTCAACAAACTGTCTATGTTTCCTATTAGGCCCAAAAATGGCTTCTGTAAGTCTGCCTGCAGAGTGTTTGTTGGCATAATTATACAAAAAGTACTAATGCTTTTCTTTATCAATGTGAGACAGGGCTTCTTCTTTTAATTTCAAATTACACAGTCAATTCATATACAGTACAGCTTTTTGGAAGTGTGGGGAATAAAAAAGGAAATCTAAGAAGATGTGTGGGTCATTTTTGGCCTTGTCAGAGAAATACTTTCAACGGTGTGCCATTCATATATTTTTCATGTCTCTCTCTATTGTCATTAAACGTCACAGCACAAAGTTTAAGTAGTGACTTCAAACACTGACCCTTCATTTTTGTCTGTACGTCTGTCCAGTAAGACATCCATTGTAATAACCTAGTAAACCCTGAATTGTACTGTTACCCAAGAATGCAATTGTAAAATATTTGATTTGTTATGACACATTTGTTCTTTTCAGGTCTCAGACATGATTTGTTTGAGAGGGTATTTATTTTATTATCCCACGCTATAAGTATTAAGTTCAGAGCCTGGTGTCTGGAGGAAATCCCTCTCTCCCGCTGACTCTGATGGAACAAAATCTTTTCTCACTCAACTTTGACTCCAATCAGCCTGGCAGTATTTGGGTGGGGATTGCCGAAATACTCTTTCGGTCACAAGTGCTTAAAATACCACTAGAATCACTTCAAAGAAAGTAAGGCACCCGTTTGCTGCATGCCCGTGTGCTGAGAATTACCCAGCCCTGAGGATGGCCATTGATTTCAGTTTAATCACTATAAAACACCCAGTGGCTTTGAGTTAATTCCTCTATCTGCTGTGACTCCTTGAAGCGCAAATATCAAGGATGTTGCAGAAATAAAGTGGATATGAGACTTTTAGAAATGTGGAGTTCACAGAGAGCTGCCAGTTTGACAGGAGAGAATGTTTGCCTCAGGAAAATAAGTTTTCATTTCAGTTTCTCAAACCAACTGTTGTTTTGGCACCACCAAGTCTAGATTTCTGACCAGGGAAGGAAAGTAAGCACCTCAATGGCCTGAATCAATTGTGACCGTGATTGCCCCATTCTCCAGCTTAATTTGTGGTCCTGATTGGAAAATGTTATTTCTGTATGTTCTCAGCTGGATCTCATTAAATAAAAAGTTCAAATATTGTGCATTTGTATTACATGACACGGCTCTTGGATACTCACATTGTCCTCTCTGAGTTTATTGATAGTTATCTTCGCCTCCATGAGATGGTTGTTGAGGACAATGATTTCCCGGCTGAGGGCTCTCTTTTCCTCCTCATGGTGGTGAGTCTATAGTATAAAAGTAAAAAATCAAGAAAGGTGGAGACTAATCAGGAAATAACTAAAAGTATTACACATCAGACATTGAACATTAAGCAAAGATGGACAGTTTATAAAGGGCTAAAGGAAAAAGTTGAGAGAGCAAGTGAAAGATGAGGATATCAAAGTTAGAGGAGCAAGAGAATAAGAAAAAAACAAGATAGAAGATGGAAATAAAAAAGAAAGCAAGGCAGCCTTAAGTCACTGTCAGACTGAAGTCATTGCCAGAGGCAACTCTTAATTAAAAGAACATTACACTTGCCAGTACTCATATCAATTACCCTGGGTGTAAGTAAAAGATAAATGGAGGGGAGAGAGAGAGATGAGAGAGAAAAATAAAAGGGGGAAAAATAAAAAAACGATGTCAAAGAAATGCAAAATGACCCTGCTTGGGTGAGGTCTTGGCCCTTACTAACAACGCTGCCTAATGATGGGGATTTCTATCAGACACTTTGTTTGTCTTTCTCTCTGGCTTCCTGTCTTTGGTCTTTAACAACTTTTGGCCACACTTTTGAAATTAGACACACAAGTTGCCCCAGGAGGATTATAATCTGATGTTTTTTGTGGGTCAGACATCTCATTTAGCATCCTTCAGCTAAACTTTTTACTGGCACATATGAAAATAATGAGACAACCATGCTCATCAAAAGAACAAACCATCACCATCTTCCACCAGCAGCTGTCGACTTATCTAATGACTGAAAACAGACTGTCATTGGAATCAACATTGGAGTCAATTAATTTTCAATACTAGTGAAAAATTTGCTCTACATTCAGGTTGAGTTTTATTTCTTTAAGGGGCTTCAGAGTCAGATGGCCATTGCAATATTCTGGTGAATGTATAGAATCTCACGTTAACATTCAGTGCTGATGTCAGTAATATTAAAGGATGTGCAACACACTCCTGCCTTTAAAGCTACCATAGGTAACTTTTATAGAAATAAATTAATATGTCATATTTTCTATCTAGCATCTATCTATGTGTTTCTATCTAAACTACCACTAGAGCAGTACATGAGTCAGAAAGACAAAAAAGGGTGATCCCTATTGTCCTTAATTCTATTTGATTAAATTAATTGTCCTCAATGACCAATTACAGTGAGGGGGAAGATCTGACAGTGTCAATCATGGGAGTGTGTGTGCTTGCAGGCAACTCAATCTCACTTTGTCATGGACAGCTGCCTCGACTTTGGAGGGCTGGGACCCAGCATGGAGAGATAGGGTTCACTGACTTGGTTAATATTATACAATAAAAAAAAACATGGGACCATTAAAACCAGCATTATCTTCTTCTTTTCCTTTTGGCTTTTCCCTTCAGGGGTCGCCACAGCGAATCAACCGCCTCCATCTAACCCTGTCCTTTGCATCCTCTTCTCTCACACCAACTACCTTCATGTCCTCTTTCACTACATCCATAAACCTCCTCTTTGGTCTTCCTCTAGGCCTCCTGCCTGGCAATTCAAAACTCAGCATCCTTCTACCAATATATTCACTATCTCTCCTCTGGACATGTCCAAACCATCTCAGTCTGGCCTCTCTGACTTTATCTCCAAAACCTCTAACATGTGCTGTCCCTCTGATGTACTCATTCCTGATCCTATCCTTCCTGGTCACTCCCAGAGAGAACCTAAGCATCTTCATCTCTGCTACCTCCAGCTCTGCCTCCTGTCTTTTCCTCAGTGACACTGTCTCTAGACCAAACAACATCGCTGGTCTCACCACAGTTTTGTACACCTTTCCTTTCATTTTAGCTGAAACTCTTCTATCACACATCACACCTGACACTTTTCTCCACCCATTCCATCCTGCCTGGACACGCTTCTTCACCTCTTTTCCCCACTCTCCATTGCTCTGGACTGTTGACCCCAAGTACTTAAAATCCTCCACCTTCTTGATCTCTTCTCCCTGTAACCTCACTCTTCCACTTGGGTCCCTCTCATTCACACACATGTACTCTGTCTTACTGCGGCTAACCTTCATTCCTCTCCTTTCCAGGACAAACCTCCACCTCTCTAGCTTCTCCTCCACCTCGTCCCTACTCTCACTGCAGATCACAATGTCATCTGCAAACATCATAGTCCATGGAGATTCCTGTCTAACCTCGTCTGTCAGCCTGTCCATCACCATAGCGAACAAGAAGGGGCTCAGAGCTGATCCCTGATGCAGTCCCACCTCCACCTTGAACTCCTCTGTCACACCTACAGCACACCTCACCACTGTCTTACAGTCTTCATACATGTCCTGCACCGCTCTAACATACTTCTCTGCCACTCCAGACTTCCTCATACAATACCACAGTTCCTCTCTGGGCACCCTGTCATAAGCTTTCTCCAGATCTACAAAAACACAATGCAGCTCCCTCTGGCCTTCTCTGTACTTCTCTATCAACATCCTCAAAGCAAATACTGCATCTGTAGTACTCTTTTTTGGCATGAAACCATACTGCTGCTCACAAATGCTCACTTCTGCCCTTAGTCTAGCTTCCACTACTCTTTCCCATAACTTCATTGTATGGCTCATCAGCTTTATTCCTCTGTAGTTGCCACAACTCTGCACATCTCCCTTGTTCTTAAAAATGGGCACCAGCACACTTCTCCTCCACTCCTCAGGCATCTTCTCACTATCTAAGATCCCGTTGAACAACCCAGTCAGAAACTCTACTGCCACCTCTCCTAGACACTTCCAAACCTCTACAGGTATATCATCAGGACCGACTGCCTTTCCACTCTTCATCCTCTTCAGTGCTCTCCTCACTTCATCCTGGCTAATCTTTGCTACATCCTGGTCCACAACAGTCACCTCTTCTAGTCTTTGTTCTCTCTCATTTTCCACGTTCATCAACTCCTCAAAGTACTCTTTCCATCTTCCCATCACACTGCTGGCACCTGTCAATAGACTTCCATCCCTATCCTTAATCACCCTAACCTGCTGCACGTCCTTCCCATCTCTATCTCTCTGTCTTGCCAGCCTGTATAGATCAGTCTCTCCCTCCTTACTGTCCAACCTAGCATACAAGTCATCATAAGCTTCTTGTTTGGCCTTTGCTACCTCTACCTTCACCTTATGCTGTATCTCCCTGTACTCCTGTCTACTCTCCTCAGTCCTCTCAGTGTCCCACTTCTTCTTAGCTAACCTCTTTCTCTGAATACACTCCTGTACCTCCTCATTCCACCACCAAGTCTCCTTATCTACTTTCCTTCCAGATGACACACCAAATACTCTCCTACCTGTCTCCCTGATCACATTAGCTGTAGTTGTCCAGTCATCTGGAAGCACCTCCTGACCACCCAGAGCCTGTCTTAACTCCTTCCTAAAGGTCATGCAACACTCTTCCTTTTTTAGCTTCCACCATTTCGTCTTCTGCTCTGTCTTTGTCCTCTTCATCTTCCTCACCACCAGAGTCATCCTACACACCACCATCCTATGCTGTTTGGCTACACTCTCGCCTACCACTACTTTGCAGTCACTGATCTCCTTCAGGTTACATCGTCTACACAAGATGTAGTCTACCTGTGTGCTCCTACCACCACTCTTATAGGTCACCCTATGTTCCTGCCTCTTCTGGAAGAAAGTATTCACTACAGCCATTTCCATCCTTTTTGCAAAGTCAACTACCATCTGTCCTTCTGCGTTCCTCTCCTGGATACCAAACCTGCCCATCACTTCCTCATCACCTCTGTTACCTGCACCAACATGTCCATTGAAGTCTGCACCGATGACAACTCTCTCACTTCTAGGTATGCTCTGCATCACTTCATCAAAGTCCAACCAGAATTTCTCCTTCTCCTCTAGCTCACATCCTACCTGTGGAGCATACCCACTAACAACATTGAACATCACACCTTCTATTTCTAGCTTCAGACTCATCACTCTATCCGACACTCTTTTTACCTCCAGGACATTCCTAACAAACTCCTCCTTCAAGATAACTCCTACTCCATTTCTCTTTCTATCTACACCATGATAGAACAACTTGAACCCTGCTCCTAAACTTCTAGCCTTGCTACCTTTCCACCTGGTCTCCTGGACACACAGTATGTCTACCTTCCTCCTCTGCATCATGTCGACCAACTCTCTACCTTTTCCTGTCATAGTTCCAACATTCAACGTCCCTACTCTTAGTCCTATACTCTTGGCGCTCCTCTTCTCTTTCTTCGTGCGAACGCACTTTCCTCCTCTCCTTCTTCGACCAACAGTAATCCAATTTCCACCGGCGCCCTGTAGGTCAACAGCGCCGATGGCGGTCGTTGTTAACCCGGGCCTCGACCGATCCGGTATGGAAGTCATATGTTTGATTCGCATCTTTGATTTGGCAAAAGTTTTACGCCGGATGCCCTTCCTGACGCAACCCTCTGTATTTATCCGGGCTTGGGACCGGCACAATAAGACACTGGCTTGTGCCCTCTTGCGGCTACATTAAAACCAGCATTATCTATTAATAATATATTGATATATTGCATATTTACACCGCTATTCAAAAATACAGAATGAAAAAAGTAAACCTGTGTTCTTTCTATTAAACACGTTCATTGTCTGGAATATTATTAGAACTATTTTATCAAATGTGCTATGATATAATAATAATAATAATAATAATAATAATAATAATAATAATAATAATAATAAAGGATTCTGATTCTGATATGTTCTAAGAAGGTAACTCATTCATTTAGCTTATGCAGATTTGGAAATGGTATTCTTACATAGCACCTTTCTGGTGTCACCCAAAGAATTCTGCAACACAATTCGACATTCACACAAACGTCTAATGCTTGCACGTGTTTTATGCAAGGTAGTCATTCACACAATCACTCACACACCGATGGGACATGGAGCAACATTTCTAAGTGCTGTGCAGGGGCTGGGCATTTAACTCTCAACCTTCTGAAAGGTGGATAACTGCTCTACCACAAAAGGCGAGAGAGATTTATCATTTTAAGTGTTCTGTTCAACCTCCGTGTCGCTGCAGATATTGCTGCAGCCTCCAGGGGACAATAGTGAGCTCTGTCTTCATGAAGGGTTTCTCTCTCTCTCTCTCTCTCTCTCTCTCACACACACACACACACACACACACACACACACACACACACACACACACACACACACACACACACACACACACACACACACACACACACACACACACACACTTGGTTAGTTTTTATGAACATTACATAGTTACTCCTAACCTGTTTCAATTTTGTCCCCACTGGAGCAGGCTGTCCCCCATTTAACGGGTCTTTACGTAAAATGTGTCCCTGAAAGTGACACACACACACACACACACACACACACACACACACACACACACACACACACACACACACACACACACACACACACACACACACACACACACACACACACACACAAAGGATGACAAATGGCATGCTGTGAGCACTCAGTTGGCCTCCCACCCTTCTCTCTTGCAATCTTTTTATGACAGCGACTGTTTTGAAATAAAGGGGTGTAGATCCAATCTAATAGGTGGCAATTACTGTCAATTTAAGCAACAGGCCAACATTGATATTTCAAATCCAATTCTGTTAGGCTCTCATTAATCTACTGCAGGGACAAGCAGCTCATTGGCATTTGTCATCATTACTCTGAATTTTTATTCATATTTTGTAATCATGTGGACAAGCACAATTATAATATAGATGAGAACATAAAGTCATTTTTAAGCTACGTTTTAAGGTTGACATCTGTGATTGTATTGCTCGGTTTTAATGTTTTATTTCCCTTCTAAATGCAAGAGTAATGTAAACTCTTCAAATAAATGTTAATACTGTATGTCTTTCCTTGTCTGTTATAAATTCAATCAGTTTTAAACAAATTTGTCTTTGGTGCTATAACCAATACTTTCTATGCAAGAGGTGTGTGAAGCAATGGTTGAATAATTGCTCAGTTTCTTTGGTTCCACAGTAAGAGAAACAAAGCAATATTACGGGTTAAAAATAATGGAGCCCGAGTAGGAGTACAAAAATCTTAAAAGGTGTGTCTAATCCAAATTCATGAATTCATGAATGAATATTCATTAAATATTCTTAAATTTCTTTGATAACATGCTTTTTTATACTTGTGCAACAGAACAATGAAAAGCTGTTTTAAAATGTTACACATCTTTAAAAATAATCTGCCACTTTTGCTCATTACCAGCTGCTGACTGTAACTATAACTTAAATATAGACAATCATCTGATGGCTCGTCTGATAGACAAGTAGGTGTAAAAAAATTCTACCTGTTGAATGAAACAGAGTAAAAAGCTGTCTTAATAGCCTCAATATGATGAGCATGATCTTGTTCCTTACTATGTAGCAGGGAATAAGTGTAATTTTTAATTACAGCATTATGGCCTATGGAACACTAACAGCCATGCGCATTCCCCTTATCTCCTCCAGCCACACTGTGTCGGATACCCATGCTGTCACCGGGACTTATCTGTTGATGCTTCACATACAAGAGATCCAATTCAAAGGAAAATTAATATGCAAATATCTTGACCAAGCGGTTATTACTCCTCTATACAAAACAGCCCAGAGCCACAATTCCTGATTTTCTTTTCTTTAGCATGAAATGTATGTAGACCTCCTTTAATAACTCAGGAACAAGATGAATGTTTGAGCACACATTTGACTCCAGACTCAGCTAAGAAAGCATCAGTTTGCTATAATGCAACAAAATAAAATTTTGCAGGTTATCTCAATGATCATGAAAAGTGACAAATCTAAGGCTTCTCAAATTGTCTTATACATTTTGTCATAGATTATGCAGAACAACATATGAAGTCAGAATCCCGTGAGAGGAAATTACTCAAGACTGTGTTTCACAAAGGAGAGCAGAAAACTCTTTTTCAATGGAGACACCAAAGATAACCACCTAGACTTTAGACCTCTAGTCTAACCCTTGTGAGAAACCAGGACCAGGATGGAGTTGAACAGGATCGAATGTTATTGAACCCAGTTAGTTGTTTTGGATGATAATGTCCAGCAGTTCACCATGAAAATATACTGGAATAGCATAAAGCTGGTTTGTGACACACACATTAATCCATCACGATTGATGTCTGCTCCACTTAATTTGGCTCTTAATTTTAGCGTACAAGGTTACCTTATTGTTCCAGGTGTGAGCACAGATTTAATCCTATTCTTTAATGATGTACAGTAAGAAAAGCACTTAATGTAAGAACAACACTGTTGGGAAATTAAATGTAGAAGACAGAAAATGAGGAAAAGTTGAGTCTTTTTCTCATTTGATACCAGCAGCTAATCCACAAAGCCAACGATATATGGAAGGCACAACTTTACAATCCTGTCTTCGCTTAAAAGTGTTTAAAAATGGGCACAAACTATTAAGGCTCATTATTTAAGAACACAAAGTGATTCTCTCAAACTGTTGGCAACTTTATTTCTCAGTAAATGTTGGTCAAACACAACAGAATTTGCCGATGGACAGTTTCAGACAAAAATTAAGACATTTTCATGCTGCTGTTTGTTGTAAGACATTAGAAATTGTGGTTTAACCTACAATTAACTAGTGTTCATGCTCGTGATGAAGAAACATGTCATTCAACGTTAGAGTGATGTGTTTTAAAGAGTTTTGAACCATGAAGCTTTACAGCACAGAGATGCTAAACGTTTATTAACTCATTGGTTTCATTTGCCGCTGCAGCAGCTGCAGGCATCCTTCCAAGTCTGTACAGCAGTCCTCAGAGCCCAATAGAAAGTAAAACAGAGGGAAGACATTTTGCCTTGCATCCACATGTCTACAGCACCAGTAATATGTGGACAGCTGAAATAGCTTTCTGTTTAAACACACCGTGAAGTCCAATCTATTAAATTTAAAACTCAAACAAACATTTGATCTCTCTCATGGTAATACTGTATTCCCTGCTTGCTACTGCAATATCACAGATTAACACAATTTACCAAGGGTGAATGTAAAATAATGGTGTGCTAGTCCTCTCTGCAGCCACACAGACAGAAACAAATCTCAGTTTTAAAATGTGTAGTGAAATGAATGAGAACTGCTGTGAAGCAGGATTACAATCTAACAGGAAGTTAATATGTATTGTCAGTGGTTGTGCATTACTATTACTAAAGAGCACAAAGAACAATAAGCGCTTGATAGATGACACAATATCAAGAATGAAAACTTCTTGAATGACATTGGTATCATTATTAGTTAGATATTTAGTGGTTATCTCGAGGATCTAGCTTAGAATCTTTTGAACATATACAACATTGGACACTTATGAATCCACAAAGTTTTGCTTACAGTTTGATCTCAGCTGCTTGATTATTTCTTTCCTCACAGTAAATTTTCCTGGTCCTATAGATGTAACAATTCCAGATCACCGGATCTGTCATGTGACTTGGGTCCCGGTCAGATCAGTTTGATCTAACACTACAGTAATCGCTTCATTGCAGGCTTTTGATGCTGCTTTCCAAAGGGCAGAGACCAACATGTACCGAGCGAGACATTCATTCATAGACACAATGGGTATTTTTATACCTGTTCCCGTTTAACATCCAACACTTTCCAAACTCTAAATAGATGACGAGCCACTACAACATTTTCTGTTTGTTTATTCTTATGGGGATCTATGCCATAAAAAATGACAATAAATGGAACTATGTGGGTTCTGTGACTTCTCAGTTCACTAATCACAGGCTCACAGACTCTGTTATTGACCCAGACATGTTTATTTAGTCAAATATTTATAGACTATCCATTCTCAGTTTTTGTCTGTTCTATTTATGGCACCAAGAGAACATTTCCCTGTTTTAGATTTAGCTGTCTACCGCACAAACAATTACTGGTCTGATGATAAACTGATGTTTTGGCTGCATGATAAACTATGCAGCTGAAACATATTGATTCTAAATCAAATAGTATTTGTTTATATAGTCTTGGCCAAGAAAGAACCAATCAGGGACCCGGGAGATTGGACTAAGCCTCTGTGTTTCACAAATAAACACATTAATTATTTAGATTGGTTACGACAGGCATAGATTCATACATCTGGAGAGCAAAGTGTAGCATACCAACAACCAAGGTGGGAACTAAACATCATTACTATTCTGGTGATTAGTGTCAGTTGCTTAATTATTTATTTAGCCACTAAATTTTGAACTGAAGGACGTATGACAGTCAGAGCATTTTCAGAGAAAGTTTGAGCCCTCATTAAAATGTGGGTGAGCTTTTATTTGGTTTGTGTATCCAGTACACTGTTATCCTTAACATTTATTATGGTTATTATAAGAAGGTATCTGTTAATTTGTCTGACTTTTAGTAGAATTGGACAAAAACTACAGAAAATAGTATTTTTCATGAAATGTGGTTTGAAAGCTGAACATGTGACAGAAAACAATTCCTTGATATTTTGACCAAATTTACATCAGATGTACATCAAGAACATTTCTAGACAAAAAAACCAGATCAAGACTTATTTTTCCTTCTTCTTTATTTAAGGGATTACCTTAAGTAAAGGCAAAATTTTTGTTCTTTCTCTATCAAACTAGCTTTGAATTTATACAATTTTTATCAGGTATGCATATAAACAGAGATGCATTGGAACTTGGTAGAGAAGCAGGGCATGTGTTAAGTAAGAATTTGACATCTGACAACTGTCTGGAAGTCGTACTATTTTGCCCTCACCTGCACCTTCTGAGAGCACGTTCAGCCATCAAATCTCACAGATGTGTGTGTCTAATACAATTTATTTATTAACAGAACAGCAAGCGTGTTATATCCAAACAATTTACTCTAGATACACAATTAGTCCAGTGTCATTGTAATGTATCCAGTTGTTTAGCTCTTGCCTGTTTTTTTGGGAAATAGTTTTATACGTGACATTTCTACTTGACCTTGTCATTTCAGGTCTGTCAGAACTTTTAATTATGTGTCTGCCTTCATTGGAGCTGTCTTTGTCATTGCCTTCCTGCCCAGACTGTCTTCTACAAAGGAACATATCCCCCCCTCATGAAATGTCATTGCATGACATGACATCAAGAGAAATAGCAATCCCAATGAGGCCTGCCCCCTAGAAAAAAAATCCATTGCTGTCCTGCCAGGAAGACTGATTTGCTACACCAAAGCTCTGTGCTCAAAAGACAATCCCTTTGAAAAGCCAACACTTTTCAACATCATTTTCACATGACAATGCATTGATGTTTTTGTAATGTATGTGAGGGATAACCCAAAGACATACCAGGCCAGTCCATTCATAATTCATTCTCTAACAAAAAAGTGGGATTGCAATGGAACATTGTAAATAAAAAGCAGCAAAAAACCCCAAAGCTACTGTAGATGGCTGTCTCCTCACTGTAGGGTGCAAAATTCTGGTGCAAAATACAAAAACTTGCTGTTAGGTGAACAAAAGCATAGGCACATAACCTCCATCTACAAGAAAACCACTATTATTCATTAGACTGTATCTTTTCTTTCACACACACCTGTGACATCCAAACTCAAACCAAAATGCAAAACACTGATTTTTACTTCAAGAAAAAAGTAAACATGTCACTTCAAGGCTTTAACCCATGGATTTGTCTCTTACCGCCCCCTGAAATTTGTTCTCATCTGAGTAAAGCTTATCTAAAAAATGTTAAAGGATTGTTGCTTGCCTAACATCTGTGGTTTATTAGAAATAGACAAGAATGTAGAATAAACTCTAAAAGTCAGTTGACTGTGTCCCTGTATTTAGTCAATAATGACTCTCTTTCCCATTAGTGTGTGTGGCACAGACAAGCCTTATGGATCAAATGTCTGGTATGATTATGGTCCACCTTAATCAACATACTGTAAGCCATAAGGACGGACTTCTCCATGGAGTTGATTCGTCTTCTGGCTAATAAATCTTGAAGCAGAAACTGTGGGAGAGAAAATGCTCAATGAACCTCTCAACCTGATGTAATTGGAAAGCTGCTGCTGAGGTGACCAGAACAGTACTTAGCTGTAATAGTTTTCTAACCGGGTTGCATGGCAGGTAAGACCAATTACTTTGGACATTGATTGCGCACCCTGTCTTTGATCATGTAATTGCTTTGAGAGAGATGAGAGCATTTCTGCAGCTAAACAGGTGGGCGCCAATCGATGATGGACGATTCTTCATGTCTCGGACAGGACGCAGAGGGAGAGCAGAGAGAGTACTAAATGTCATCATCTCTACACAGTATGGTTGCACCAAATCGTTTCCAAAACATTTTTATGGGGATACACTTCTTACTAACAACAAACCATTGCAACCACCTGGATAATAAACATTATGATTGTGAATTTGTGCATAAATGTATTTTGTGCATAAATGTGCTCATTATTTGAGCATCACTTATTGTTTTGAAGAGCAAAACAGGTGGTTTTCACCTTTTCACAACTTTTCACAACTTTGTTTAAGCACATGATAGTCTGCTTAAAATAAAAATAAAAACCAAAGGAGGTGGAGTTAAGAAGCTCATTGCTTTAATTCAATAATTCAAAAATCAGTAAAACCACAAATATTTTAATATTTTACGAACAGGGCAAAAAGTGTGGTTGGGATAGGAAAACAGGCTCTTATTTCTGATTTGCCAGCAAGAGAAACAGAGCAAATAGTCTCCTTATAAACAAGACATGATAAGAGTGTTTGGGAGTAAATGACATGGTCTACATGCAGAATATAAACTCAACCCATAAACTAGACAGTAAGCTCATGCAGGCTCTTACTTCTCTTTTTATCGGTAATAATGATGTATGCTTAGTTATATGTACAGCCATCGGAGCAGCACAACAACCTATTATCAAATAAATTTTACCTGATGAAATAATTTTTTTATTGCCCATGCCTATTCTTAAAAAAAAATTGATGTGTTTAAGCGCACCTGTCATAATGTGGTCAATCAATTAATCAATCAATTTGCTGACTGCATCATGTTTATTCCTCCTTAGATATTATTATTCACATGCACTTTTCCGATGCGTTCTGTCTTTTGGACAAGAGTAAGGTGCAGAGTCCATATCTGGTGCAGCATTCAGCCTAATGGACATGAATTAAACATATTATGCTGTCAAACTGGGGCGCACAGTGGCACAGCGGGTAGCGCTGTCACCTCACAGCTAGAATGTTCTGGCTTTGACTCGTTTCTGTGTTGAGTTTGTATGTTCTCCCCATGTCTGTGTGGCTTTTTTCCATGTTCTCCGGCTTCTTTCCACCTTTAAAAAAATGCACTTCGGGTGAATTTATCATTCCAAATTTTCCGTAGGTGAGAGCGGTTGTTTGTTTTTGATGGTGCACTGGCGTCGTGCCCGGAGTATCCCTCGCCTTTCACATGTACGGTATGTCTGCTGGCATAGGCTCCAGCAACCTTCGTGATCCGCGAAAGCAGAAATAGCGGATAAGAAGATGATAAATGAATGTTGTAAAACTAAGAGATTCCAGAGGAAAGAACTGAAAGTGAGTTAAAATACTTCCTAAAATTTCACTGCTACTGCACTTAATCTACACTACTGCAGATTAATCTGCATTTAAGCTCTGTCCTTTCAAGCTAGTCTTCAAATATAACCAGTTCTAAACACTTTTTCTTTTATGAAGCCATTATTTGTTCATGGTATAAATTATGGATCTGAGGAAATCATAGCTGTAAAGACAACTGGTGTCATCAAACAATGAAAAAAATTCTTAAAGAAGTAAACTGTCCTATATAAAACTAGCACTGATTTTATAATAGTCTTTATGTTCTCAGTTAAGACAGTGTTTGTGTGTGTATGTGTGTGTGTGTGTGTGTGTGTGTGTGTGTGTGTGTATGTGTGAGCGTGCGTGCGTGCGTGTGTGTGTGTGTGTGTGTGTGTAGGTTACATGGCTGATCCCCAGCACCTTCATACATTTTTTATGAGGGGTTAGTGAGAACTCTGGAGCCCCTACTGACAATATTAGAATTCCACCCGTGTTGGTAATATCAAAACAAACAATCCCTGTGGTCAGGGAATGTGGAAACGAAGGCTGAAAATGTAGTCACACAGAGGTGAAGTCTATACAAGCAAGTGGTGGCCTGCCTGATGGCTGGAAGAGATGGAGTGATTTCTGTTTTTATCTTTGATCCCGACTGCGTGTTGTGGAGAAGTTCAAATACCAGAGAAAGATACAAACTCTATTGAAAAGAAATGCTCAGTATACTATTCCTAAGTAAAATACATCAGTATTGTAAGTGAAATGTGCACACACACCCTCAAAATACCTGGTCATTACTGTAATCTACCTTACGCCTTATGTAACATCGGGTAATACGTTTTTTTTCTCTATTTGATCATCGCTCAAGTTGTTTATGGCAACTCTTTGTCATGTCACAGACAAATGACACTGTTACCACAGTAATGAATATTTAGGTGATCCTCAAAGACTTCTTGCATCTGAATTTTAGGTTACATGATAATTAAAGTTGAGCTGCATGTTTTTCTTTGAAACTGAGATGAATCTGAGGCAGAAACTGAAAACAACTCAGCAGGTGTATATTACCGTTCTGTGCATCTTGTCCTCCAAATCCTGGTTGATCCTCTGAAGAGCTGCATAGCTACTCTGGATCCTAAAAGGAGAGAAAAGAATTATGATCTGTTAAAAATTCAGATCACAACACATAATGGCCAAAGAGTGTTTGATATTATACAGTAAGTTACAATAGTCGTGACAAAGATTTGAAGATCATTCTGAAGCAAAGTTAAAAAGATTAATGATGTGTTTACCACCTACAGTGGGAAATTTGGGGGCCATGGTATAATGATTGACAACCTCTATCCTCACTGACTGCAGGTGAAATTTGACGCGGCAGTATTTTCTCCATTTTAAGTCCGTCTTTGTGTCGTGCCTCCTCATTCCCTCCCATCACCGCTGCTCTTTGGCAGACCTTCCAGTCCATTAGTGGGCAGGAGAGAGCAGGGTACTACTCTATATTGGTTAACTTGTTCCTGGTGTTTAATCACGTCACCTCTGAGTTCAGTATCACATCCACACATTACCTCTTGGGCCTCAGATTGTTGGTAAACCAGCATTTATGGCACCATTAAGTTGACAGATATGGAGAGTGCTGGCAGTGGAGGCAGAAAGCAGAGACAAATCAGAAAGACCTACTATCATTAGGACCTGAAAGAGATTTGAGCCAGGATCAGTGGCACTGGAGGAGAGTGGTTTACTGATTGATGAAGAACAAACTGGTCATTATAAGGAGCATCTTGTTATATCCCATCTGAGAGGACCATATAAACTGAGTCTGTTCGTCTACCAGATGGGTCAAGTTAAGACAAGTTGGTTGGGATTGGGTTCTGCTGAACAGAGTAAAAAAACAACAACAACAACAAAAAAAAGATGTCAGCTATTACACTCAAGTTTTCTGACAGAAACAAGCACCAACCAATGTTGCAGATATATGAAGATAAACTTTTTCCATAAAAAATAAATGTAAGGAGTCCACGATGACTTTTGGATCCACATGCATGACTTGAAAAGCAATCTTCTGGGTGAAAGTCATTAGAAAGGTTCACATTATAGTTACCCATACTAATGACTGAGTCTACATCTACACTGTAAAACCTGGTGAGGCTAACTTTATCAGTCTCAGATTTTTCAAATTTATAACCAAAGACATTTTTGTTAAGTTATTTAACTTGTAATTTAACCATTACATCACTTTGAAATGATATAATATTACCATGGTAATATATAGAGTTAAATGTCAAATATTTTTTACAGCAAGTATAAACTTACATCTATGAAGCTTGTCAAATCCATATGATACTTTTCCAAATAAATACAGTATATTACCATGGTGCTATGGCACCTTTCATAATAGTCTGGAATATAGTCTGTGAGTGGGCAACAAGTTAAGAACACAGCGTCTGATTGGTGCACAAACACACATATCGTGGGAATTATTATGGACTGTTAAAATCAACACAGAAAAATACGATAAAATATGTAAGAAGACATACAATCTTGTTCTTATTGGTGTCAATTTATATTTTAAGTCTCCAGAAAGACCCTGCACTGTTGGCCTTTCCTGTTTAGGATCCATACCTAACTTCACTGTTCCAGCAGCGGAGAAATAACAGGAAACCAGGCTTGTCTCAGTCTGGAGAGGCTACAGTATTTATTAACTGACTCTGTAGCACAGACTGTGCGTTTCCTACCAGACTGACAACTTGCTGCTACTCTTTTTCTCAACTTGGATTCACCCCGCGCTCTCTCACTCAACCAGCCACACACTGACCACCACAGACGGTATAATATAAACTGACTTCTTGGAAATGTGAATCCAATCCAAGATGCCTTCAACCTGGATTCTTTCTAACAGCCGCTAATAATGACTCAGTGGTTTCAAAAAATAAAAAGAAGTAAAACTGTATTGAAGCTTGATTTATCACATCAATAAACAGTTTTATAAAGAGTTGATGATCTTAATAACTATTTATTAGTCTTCCACAATACAACATAATGTTGATTTGGTAAATTATTGTCCCATTTAGAGCAACATTTAAGTCTTAAACAGTCAATCAAGATATAATTTCCTTAATTTTCCAGGGTAATAACGAATAGTTGTTGTTTAACCATTCAAGAAAAAAAAAACAAAACATGCCATCACAGCCCCAGTGTGGCCACGAGTAACAGCTGTAAACATACAGCTGCTTTTAGATCTGTTGGGATGACAGACCTCATGACGTAGTGTGTTTCACATACAGCATACTAGAGAATGTGAAAAGAAATTCACACGATGTCACAGCAGGCCTATATTTGCTGCTGGTGGGTAAGTGACAGTTCATGCATACATAAAGAGTCACATACAGCTACTGAGTCAGGCCCATGTACACACACACACACACACACACACACACACACACACACACACACACACACATACACACCTGCGTAGCTTCTCCGTAAATTTCTCCAGCTCCTCCTGAGCCCGGCGCAGTTCCGTCTCCAGGTACTGCCGAGTGGAATCAAACTCCGTCTCCACCATCTCTAGTTTGTGAGTTGTATACGAGAGGCGCTTACGGAGGTCATCTTTGTGGTCATGGAAAGAACTGAACATGACGTAGAGAGAGATTTCAAGAACACGCAATCCCGACACAGACACACATTTATCACCGTCAACAATTGCCAGTTTCATGTAAAAAAAACAGAGGGAAAAGACAGAGAGAGAAGACAGAAAGACAGAAGGAAACAGCAAGAGAGTGCAAAAACTTCAAAGTACAAAAGGTACAAGGATGGTTTAATGGATGGTTGGATGGACGGATGTATGGATGTATGGATGGATGGATGGTTTAATGGATGAATGGATGGATAGATCATATTCTTGGGATTAACAGATCTGGGAAATGAGCTTCCATTGGAGTAAAGGTGGATACCATTACAACCCCGCCCCCCCCCCACTGACTGACTGTCTGGTCTTCTTGGCTCCTGATCAAGACTCTGGGTGATTCATAGAAAGCACAGAAGGAGGGGTGTAGCTTTGTGTGCAAGCTTTAATGGAGGCTGAAAAGCCATGAGAGAAAGAGAGAGTGAATTAGAGGCAGAATTGCGTTGTTTCAGCACCACCACCATCAACAGCATCAACCTACCAGACAGAGGGGAATATTTCAGTTGTGTGTTTGATGCAGGTTTGAGTGTGGGGGATGAAAACAGTGACAAGACCGACTGAGGTAATAGATGTGGTAATGGAAGGCTAGAGATGGGGAGCAGGGCAGTGTGCGCTCCGGGGGATTTAGCATTTTGCCAGACTGATGGATACTTGGCTCACAGAGAGATTTGATGGCTCAGTGCAGCTAACAAGCAGGCGCAATGAGTTCACCTCCAAGTTCACCTCGGCACAGAGCCTCAATTACGAAGCTGGCGGTAAAGGAGAAAATCCACTGTGTACTCTTCAGAAAGACTTATAGACTGTGTTATGTCAATATCTGGGTGGAGCACTGGTGGTTGAACATCTCTTCTAATTAAGCCTCTATCAAGAAATAACTATACAAAGCAAAAATAGACCCATAAATATAGCAGATAAACATCCAGTATTGTGCAAATGCAGCACTAGAAGAATAGCTTGAAAAACACGCTTGATTTTCTTCTTGATAACGTACCATTCTTTCTTTCAGTGATGACAAACTTTGTCCTTCCTGTGTACAGCTCTGTTTAGTGCACCCACGTGAGATGGTTTTTTGACAAGAGAAGAAAATTTACTGGTTGCTAGCCTAGTCTAGCATTATCAGCTGTATCCAAACTAGAGAAAGTTTGAGTAACATATCTAAAGCTGTGCAAGATATAGATGTGCATTTAAAATTTTATGGAGGGGGAGTTGAGAGGAAGCAGTGAATGAGTGCAGGGACTGAAAATTTAATCATGCGCTTGCTACTCAAAATTTGCAAGCTGTACTACATAGCCAGATACTGTTGAGATATTTTAGACAGATGAATGATCTGGTGCAAAGATAATAATAATAAAAAAAAGCATGTGTCCCAAAATGTGGAACTCGAACTGATAGAGAGGTTATCGATCCAACATGCTGCGTCTGCCTGGTACTACAACAAAATATAATCTTCACAACATCTTCACCGTCCAACAGCTGCAAGCAAACTTGTCAAATCACATGGCAAGGAGCCAGAAAGCTGTGTGAAAATTGCCTGGGGCTGTTATCAATGTGTGATGCCAGTTTAATTAAGTCTGATCCAACACACAATAATTATTTTTATTTTAAGTACTGTTTCTTTTCAGTGTCCAAATGCATCGCCTCAGATATCTGTTGATACATGACGAGATGAATATGAAGGTGATAGGAATGAACAGATGCCACATTGTGTTTCAATGACTTTTTAATTGGTATGACCTCCCATTGACAATCCATTTCTAATAGTCAACATGAATGGATTCCCCAATAATGACTCTGATATTTAGAATTCATTCCTCCAGACTGACTCATCTTACCTTCTTTTGGGATGTTTGCAACCATTTCTCTGTGTTTTGAGGGCAGTTTTGCCAATATATATTTTTTTCATAGTTTTCTCTCTGCTTTCTCTCTCATGTGTGTATAGTTGATGCCACTGCTGCTGCCTCTGCTGCTGATGCTGCTGGTGGTGGTGGTGATGGTAAACCAAATGCTGTGGCCAAGTTTGAACTCTAACCACAGCAAACAGTCAAAGCTCTAAGTCTTGCCTGGGGAGGCAGATAGGAGTTGGCTATCTGTGATGACCCTGGCAAGAGAGCAGAGAAAAACAGCTTTGAAGTCCCATAGATTTAGCAGCACACTTAGTCCATTTGACTTCAGAGAAAAACAGAGATGTTGTGCGTATTCAGAAAATCAGACAGTATTCAGACAGTTGGCTGATGAAGCAGAACCTGGAGCATCAGTCTGATAAGGTCAGTTAAGAACCTGAAATGCAATGCCTTTAATTATTGCACCTCTGCTTCCAATGAATCATTCTTTAATCAAAATTACAAGAATTTCTCAAATATAGCCACAACTTGTAAACACTGTGAAACACAGTTATATTTCTATCATCTGCAAAATATTTTTCATCATTTACTCTTTTTGTTGGGAAACGAATGCCCCCACCACAGACTGCAGGGCCCTATGTAATAGTGAGTTATTGACCAGCTGACCAAGGAGGTTATTCCTCAATAAATCAGTGGTGTGACGTATGTGTGTGTGTTTCCATTGCAATCCCCAGTCACTGCTCTGTGGTGCTGTGGCACGAATAGACCTCTCCTGCACGGTAGGAGTTCAATAACCAATCGTTAGCAAACATGAAATGCCAGAAAAAAACCTTTACAGCTGCACAAGTGTACTAAATATTTGATTTATAGAAATGGAAGATGGATTAAAAGAAAAACAATTTACCAGAGCCCACCCATAGTTTAGTCCGTGAAGCTCTGATTTCTCCTGATGTGCACCGGGCAGTAGTAACTGCAACGATGTTCAAGAAATTGGATGGTCTTTTTATGGACCTAAATTTGCTCATACGCTCTCACATTCGCTTTAAAGGTTAGCATGATCAGCTTAGCCTGCTGCAGTGACAAAATACTTCTACCAACGGGGACTGTTTCATTAACTAATAGCATTTTGGGTGGGGGCGGGGGGGGGTTACAATTTATGTTTAGCCCATTCATAACCAACTCAAACACTATGCTGTGTTTCTCTTTTACGTTCAAGCCCATAGTCCCTAAAAGGAAGGGGGTGTGACATTAAAAATAAAACAATAATCCAATTGTACCTTTTGCCTTATCATACTAGAATATAAACTAGTTAACTACACGAGGATCATTCTTTATTTTGATGTTACTTACATAGTTTTAGTCAGTATGAGTGTGAATGGTTGTCTGTCTTTCTATGAGGCCCTGCAATGAAGTAGCAACTTGTCCAGGTTGTACCCCACCTCCTGCCCAAAGTCAGCTGTGTTAGGCTCCAGTTCATCCCCATCTGCAGACACTCAATGAATGAATAAAGCATGTATGCAGCCTTCCTTTATTTATACCTGGACTGCGGGACAAAACATTCCATTTAAATTCCATCAAAGTCTTTGCCAAATGAGTTCACATTGTCAGTCATTTTCTTAACCCGCTTAATCCGATTACGCAGGTCGCGGGGGAGCCGGTGCCTATCCCAGCAGTCTCAGGGCGTGAGGCGGGGGACACTCCGGGCACAACGCCAGTGTACCACGGAGCCACATAGAGACAAACAATCACTCACACACTCACTCCTACGGTCAATTTGGGACCGGCCAATCAACCTGAAGCGCATGCTTTTGGAGGTGGGAGGAAGCCGGAGAACCCGGAGAGAACCCACGCAGACACGGGGAGAGCATGCAAACTCCGCACAGAGCGGGACTCGAATCCGGACCCGCCGTGTTGTGAGGCGACAGCGCTAACCACTGCGCCACCGTGCCGCCCAAGTTCACATTGTGCTTTAGCAAAAACAATGACATTTCTGTATGTTTAGTATATTATAATTTTTAATCTTGAGAGATGTGCGATAAACTGGCGACTTATCCAGAGTGTTCCCGGCTGAGAGAGGCTCCAGCGTAAAACCTCAACTCATACCCAGATTAGAGGCTGCAGAACGGATGATAACTGATTATCTCACCTTCAGGAAAATGAATGAATGAATTAAATCTTAGAGCTACATGTTTTAAAACAACAATGTCTCGGGAGGGCTGATGTGGACATAATCAATATATTCTTCTCCTCAGCAACCAAACATTAATGTCAACAGAAATAGAAACAGGGATTTGTCAGTAGGATAACTTATCAGTTACCACAGAGTGGCAGGGTAGTAGTAAAAAGGAAGACCTCACATTTGGTCGCTTGCCGACATTTCTAATGGCAACATTACTTATTGTTTTCAATCTCCCTTCAACATTGGCTCAAGAAACAAAAGTGTTTTCCAGAAACAATGTTGCTATGACCATTTTCTTATCTCCGAGTAGCAAAGAGTGGGAGAGAGAAAAAAATCATTGCTAAATTGGTAAATGTGGTTGTATAGGATCTATGCACACAAACATACACACCCGTCTCAGTATTGCATATGAAGTACTGTACCCTCAATGTATCACAACACCTCCCCCAGGGGGATATGTGGCGGGTCTTGATGCCTGTGGTGTTGTCTCACAAGGTGAACACTATCCATAGGAAGGAACAAATGCAAGTCGTCAGAACACCTTGTGGTCGTCTCACTGCTGCTTTTACACTGCCAGAAAACTCAAAATAGCAAAAGACATGTAAATAAAGCACACTTTATTCTCTAAAGCAGTCTATCGTAAGTATTAAGAGGAGTCTACTGTGTGCATGGATACAAAAGTAAACTTTGACTGAAAAACTTTCCCCATGTGTTACAACTTGACATAAGGATCAGACAATGCAGACTACAGGAGTACACCAAATGCTTCTTGTAATGCTGCAGACTGTAACCTACTTCAGGCAGGCACTTTACACCCCCCACCCTGCCTATATACCCTCTCTTTTATGAGAATGACTCCAACGGTGGTTAAAGGAGAAAACTAGACAGCACTCAGAGAGTGTAAAAGCTGTACCAAGAAGGTCACGTCCCCATATTGTCACTGCACCGAAAAGCAATTGTCCCATGATAGTTTGCCCTGCACAATGTGACTTGTTGACCATGAAAAGCCAGCACTTGAAATTTCTTTGTAATTTACACATAATCTATGATTGTCCCTGTCCCAAATATGAAGAGCAATGTACCAACCTCTCCAAATAATTTCAAAATGCTTTTGAATGCTTTGGGTAATGTTGCTGACACAGAGGCAGAAAGACAGACAGACACTTGTACAACTCAAAAAGACAAGATTCACAAAGCCTAAAAGCCAAAAGAGACCAAACATTTGCGGTGTTATTTTCTAATTTAGATTTTTTTCCCCCCTTGGTACAGTATGATCTACCACAGCGGTTGAAGTGTTGTGTATTTCTCCTGATGCAAGACTTAAGAAATTCGAGTCTCTTGTGCATGCTCCACAACCGGCAGCCAGAAAAACAACTCTGGAGTAAGTCACCAGAGCAAAAACGTTGACTAGTCAACACACTTTGCTGCCTGAAGACAAGAGCGGTCACTGAGGAGTGATTCCCACGTAATGTTTATCTCTTCTTTGGCTTCTATCTACATATCAAAAGAGACTCAACCCTAAGTGGGTAAGAGCGAAGAACGTGTTGTCCTTAAAGTATTAAGATTTATAGACAACTCTATCATCTCACTATGAACCTTAAGGGTCAGTTTAATTTGAATTTAAATGCAATATAAATGTCAACATTCGAATAGATTAACTGTGACAAGGGGAAAAATCTGAATTTTGATGTACGGTAACAGACCTGACACTCTATTCTCTCGTTCTTCAATTATTCAGTTAATACACTATTAACCATAATTCTGTTTTTCAATACAAAAAGCTCCTGGGGATAAATTAATCGATTGTGAACACTTTCCCCCGTTGTGCCATGATTTCTCAAAACTCTCTGGCGCCTTCATCCTTGGCATTTTGCTAATTGCCAGTCATTCATTTACATGAGATAAATTTTGCACATTTGTTCACAAAACAATCTTTAGAAGAAACAGCAAGAATGCAATTGATTTTGACAATCTCCAATCATATTTTGCCCTATTCCTGATTACTTAATACCCCATCAGTAAGTCACAGCAGGACTCCTTTTCAAGGGAAGTTCCACACAGCACTAGGCATTTGTGTGAAGTTAAAGGGATGAGTTTTTTCCTCTTTCTTCAAGCCAATCGTGGGGTTTTAAAGCCAGATATATCATATTTGATACACTCGGTCTTTCAGCATTTTGATACTTCTACATCATGCACATCTGCATTTTCTGGCTTTAGCCATAATTCTATACATTTTTGTATTTTTTTTGACAAATCTGTCAGAGTGTTCCATTATACCTTCATGGTTCAGGCTTTAAAGGGTGAAAAGAAATTTTGGAGTTAGAGTCTCTAAATTTAAAATACGATTTGATTAACAGCTTAATTGGGGTCCTTTTCACGAAGCACGAAGGTTTAATGGAAACTCTGGGTATTCTAAGTGAAATGAGGGAAACCCAGGCTTTCTGGTTTAACAAAGGGGGTAACGTAACCCAGAGTCAGAGAAGTGACTCTAACCTGTTTCACAAAGCGATGTGCGGACAAAATAGTAAATGAATGAATGAACGGATCTGATTAGCTTGGAAAGTGGACCCTTTATATTAGCCTCAGGAAATATTTGACGACATTTTAAAAACAGGACAGGGCTCTGCATTTCATCCCTAGTCCATTACAATAAAAGCAAGGATCTTAAATATTAAAGCAATGGTTACAATAATGTAATAAAAGTTAATGCAGTTATGTTTAAAGATATACTACCTTCAGAAGTATTGCTGGAGTTGGAATTTGCTAATGGAATAACATTAAAATTTTCATTTCTTTATTTGACATTAAGTGAGTAAAATCACATCACAGTGCATTTACGCTAAGCACCATAAAACTATTTTGCCTCAGTGAAAAAGCTTAAAGTTGCGGTAGACTGAGCTAAACTATGAAAAAAGCTTTAGGAGGGACACTGTGCTGCAAATGACATCTGTCAGAAACATACACACAGTAGCACAGCTGGAAGTCCAGAAATACCAATCAAGTAATATTATAATGAAATTGTCTTGATACATGAACCCTTGAATTTTTCCTAAGACCAAAGTGACGGGAGTTTTATGAGAAAATTATGAAGGAGTAGACCGGCTTCTGACTGCTTAAATAAAAAAATTGAGAATTGATCATCAAGAAGTTTATGTAAATTAAAAAAAAATATTAAAGGTTATTTGTAAATCTCAATTTTAACACATAATCAGCAGTCTTCAGCTCTTGAAATTTGCTGATCATAATTTGAATGCATGTAATTTTTTCCCAAGTATAAACTGTCCAGTGGGTAGATAAATGGACATTCAGTAACGTGCCGTCTAAGAATAAAAATAAAGTATCCCTTTACATTACAGGTTTATTTTCTGTATATATGGCTGTGCAGCTCGTGTTCAGTCAGGCCTGCCTCAGTTGCCTGCAAAGTCTTCTAGTTGTTGTACAAAAAGTGACCACCCACTCAGCAATTTTGGCCAGGGGTTGTAACGCCAATCTCAACTTCTCTCTGTGCTGCTCAAAAACTTTGTTAAAGATGCTTCGACATCTGCAGAGGATCGACAACCCTTCAGGGTGTGTCCTGTCTGTTGAAAAAACTTTTCCAGCATTATTTCTGGGCAATAACATCCTCAATGGAATGGGCATTAGAATGATCAGGTCAGCTAAAGTTCAAATCAACTATAATTCTAAAGAGTTTTCCTTTCTCGTCCAGAAAAACGATGCCAGCCCTCCTTAATTTAATTCCTTCTTAGCCAAGGGCACAATTGTGAAATTGTCTTGAAAGTTGGCTCCTGCTTTTACAACAACTGCCTGGTAGTAAAAACAAAGGTGAAATTAATAATCTGGATAAACATTTTCTATTTCACATTGTAACTGAATTCATCAACAAAATGTTTTCTCTGTGTTTCTTTCTCTTACCTGAGACTACAGACATTAATATTATAGCTCAGGAGTTAAACAGAGCTGCAAGCCACCAGTCCACCAGTTAAGTTGCTATCTCAAAGAGGAGACCTAAAACAAAAGATTTGTCAGCATCTCTTGGTTCTCTCCCTGGAAACAACACGAAATCTTCCCATAATGCTAATGCCACACTGCACAGAAATGCGTTAAACAGCTAAAAAGCCACATTTTCTTGATCTTGGCCATTCAGAGATGCTCATAGACAGTAACAAGAACAAAGAAGGGGTGATGACTGTTGGAGGTCCGTGGCCATAGTGATGCTGTTTGGCGAGGGATGCGGCAGAAAAAAGAACCACAGTTTTCGGATATGGCGGCATGCGGTTGTCCGTATCTCCAAATGTTAGTATCTTGAGGACTCTGTATTGTATTTAAAACTTCATATTTTCTTTTGCCTAATGTTGCATTTCATTAAATGCTCATACCTTTCCATGTATTTTAACCCTTTATGGGACACTCATTGATATTACTTTGAAATTCAAAAATTCAACCTTAGTTTTTTACTGGAGGACATTACAAAACCTTAGTTCTGTTGTAAAATTTAAAAGAAATTTCAGTGTCATGTAGACACTCAAATTACTCACTCAGTCACTTGCCTGCTGGCTCTTCACTAGCAATCACGCTGATGTGGGTCTGCCCTTTACTTTCTCCTGATTGGACTATCTCAACAACCATTAGAATGATTGCTTTGCACATTTGAACCCATATTATTTTTCCCCTGAAAATGAATTGTGATTTAATGATTTTAGATTAAGTAATCCCTTAAACTGGGTACACTGATTTTTAAATTTGGTTTCACCATACACATAAGGAGACACCCCAGCAATGATCTTCTCTTGAATTTCAAACATGCATACACTACAAGTTTCAAAAGTAATGGGGCAACACAGACTGTGATGATTATTGTGTTGATTAATAATTCAACACTAATCCACTCAGTGGACACAACATTATTGTCCCTCCTTTAGTTGATGCTACAGATTCTTAGTCAATGTGGATGGAGACATGGATTAATGGATGTGCAATGCTAACGTGCAAGGCAAAAGCTCAGGACATGAAAACATGCCTCACAGAGCTGCTCGCATGGCTGTATACTCTTGACAAGTGCTTGAACACTTAAATATGGAAGGCATATGGAATAACTTATCCTTGATTTGTATCTGAACTCTCATTGTGATGATGTTTTCGTGGTGGTAACACAGATGACTGACATATAAAATGCATATCAAATTTAACGTGCATTAACAAATATTGATCACATCATCACAGTCAGAGCTGATATCATGCAAATGTCCTGTAAATATAAATTAAAATTCATGTTGTACTAAATCTCCTCTCTTAGCCCTGCTTTTGGTTTCCACCAATCAATGAAGAAAATATCAAGCCCTTGTTCACCAGGTAGTCTCTCTCTCTCTGTTGTTTGTTGCTCGACATGTAGGGTAAAGTTGGTTTTGACATTTTCTTTGCCGAGCACAGATTAACACAAGAAACAACTGTGGAGAGGATGAATTAAAACAGCTAAGTTGTGGGCCAGAAAAACAACAATGTGCTGAAAGATGCTACAAATCTCTACAACGCTCGAAGGGAGCTGCAGAGCTTGACGATGATTCTCTGTAGCTCTGTTACAATGAATGACTCTTGTCCCATATGAGAATCTGTGTGATCGATTGTTAATATGAATATATTGATGTAACTTTAAGGTAGCTAAGAAAATGACTAAATACGAATTCAAAGATAAAGCAGCATCTGTTGTATGGTAGCTCAGCTCGGTACTGTGAAGCACAAAAAGCTACAAGGGCCATGGCAATTAAATTGTGTCTTTGAAGAAAGCATCCTGCGCTTTTAACCTTCGAGCCTTTTCTTTTATCATCTGAGCCCAGAATGGGCATAGACCCCACCATGCTGCAGGAGACTTCCACGGGCGGTTGTGCATGTAGGTTGAACTCATAACAGCAAGCACAGTCAGTCATCCAGGGTGCAGTAAACCATTTGTTAAGGTGTAAAGGGTGCAATAAGTCCACAGTTTGTTCAACATGTAGCTCATAATAATTCTATTTCCTTCTAAGTGTTTGACACAACGCCTCTTGCTGTCTCAGGTCTGGTGAAGCAGCATACATTGTTGCATTAGTAAATTATTGTGGATATTAGAGGCGCTGTTACTGAACAAGGACCCTGGACAAGTGAGATCAGGACTGAAGAGTAAACCTTAATGAGCTGCTAGAACAAAGAAAAACAAATTTGGTCAGTGCGGAAGCAATTTATGTGAGGACAGTAAGATCAAGTTAACACCTTTGTGTTGAAGAGCACTATCATCTGTATTTTATATTTGACACTAAAATACCTTAAAATAGACAAATAGCACATTGACACTGTGTTTATCGCCTACTGTAGAGGCTTATGTTGCTTAGCTGACCCTGTCCTGTTGTCATGCTGTGCGGCAGACTGTCATATCTCCAACAGCGGAGGGATTGACAAGAGTGGTGTAATGCATAAAAAAGGAAAAGGAGACTTAAGACTGAAACATGTGTGTAACAGTGGCCTAAATGAAGGAATATGAATATACTGGATGTGCTCAAAGACAAAGCTGGTACACTCAGAGACAGCTCCTCTTCAGCTACTTTCAGATGCTACAGTAGTCCACCCTCACAAAAGCTTCCTGCATAAAACTCTGATCCCATTGTCTTGGAAATAATTAGAAGAATAAGGGTGCAGGGGGTTGGCAAATTGCTCAAGGCTAACCTGGTGGGAGCCTATGTATAGCATATGCTTTCAGATGCCATGCATAGCTTAGGGAAAGACCAAAGAAAAGAACAAACAAGCCTGTAAGAACATATTCCTCAAAGTCTGAGTGAAGCCCAGTGGGCTAGTGGGGGCTGGTTCAGGTGGCAAAGTGGATCAGGAGTGGATAGAGCTTATGAAGGCAAACCGAAGCAGTGTAGAGAGAGTTAACAGTCACAGCAAGGCAAACCAAGCCAAGATGGCTTTAAATTACTTTTTTTTAAATTAAGCTGGCTGTTTGTTCTTTTTCAGTCACTTCACTTAGTTGACCCAAAATTTTCTACATGTTCAATTTAATGTGCTTCTACAATATTCACAGAGACAATTCCACTACCGTGGGATCATGGAAACTCTGCAAATTCAGTTGGGACAGTGAAATATTTATATCTTGTTTTCCAAAAAATTCGCTGAAAGAGGTGAATTATTTTCATCAACCACTAAGCAATGACTGTATCCATTTTTGAGAACCTAATGTGGTCAATTCATGGATACAAATAAAAATCTCATGAAATTGTTTTTAATAAGTTCTTTATACACTCTTCATATTGTGTCCTCTGCATGTGAAGACCGAGTCTGAGATAAATTTCACCATCGGAGCTCACAAGAAAAGATTGGAACAGTCTTTGATGGTAAAATTTGTCTTATTATCTAGAGCGACAATTTTACTTTCAAATTTTCTTTCTTAGAAAAGACACATTAAATAGCTTCAGCAGTTTAAACTAGGATTGCATCTTATATGTGCTTTGGTACTGTACTGCACATATTAGATGCAGCAAAGGCTCCTACTCTGGAATTGAACCCTGATTCCCTGTTACCCCCAGTCACCATGGTAGTCACAAAAAAGTACCAGCGAAAAAATGTTAGGGCAGACATTTGAATTCCTCAAGAGGGGCCAATGATTAGCTCAAGGTGATCTAGAGTCACTTAATTAATTTTACTAACTTCTTTAAAGCAATGATACATGGATAACAGGCGGTCATAAAAACAAAACAATAAAACAACAGCAACAATGCAGTGCCAAAAGGGTCAACACTTATTCACTTTTCTTTTTCCACCAGACTAATTACAGTTCTTTCCATTGTGCAGGCAGTTTGAAACTGACTTCAAAGATCCAAACTTTCCCTCTGGACAGCACCTAGTCTGAGGTGGTGTTTGCCTTAATTATGTAACAGGAAGCGAGGATCATTTTCAAAAATTGATGCTTCCTCACGTACTGGAGGTTAGTTGTAGTCGTGAAAGCAATTAACTTCTTGATGTAAGAACCATAATATGATGACATGCAGACAATAACGCCACTTAAAGGCAACGTACGGAAGGAGACCTTGTGCTTTGCTTCCTTGAGTATAATCTTGTGTAAAGTAAAACATGAATCCACCGCTGTCGCTCTCACTCTCACTCTCTTTCTCTTAATCTATACAAGTTGAGGAGTTTGGTTTAATGAGAACAACTTTCTCCCTCATGATGCACTTGTTCATCTGTAATTGCCTCTCTGTGGTATCGTCTCGCCTGGTGAATGAATTTGAGAGTTAACTGATGTCTGTGAAAGCATTTGGTGCCTCATTATTCTCACGCCAATAAAATCCAAATGACAGCTGAATTGAGTGAGCATAAACATAAACAAACAAACAAACAAACAAACAAACCAAAAACCAATAGATTAAAGTCAACTTGAGGAAACCCTGAACAGTTGCCTCACCTCCCTTGCAGTAGAGATTACAGTGATAAAAAGTGTCAGTTTACTGGAACAAACAGTACAACATGTCTTCATAGTCTCTAAACATACTGTACTATTGAATGCTGTCCAACAATCCCTTCAATGAAAGCTCTCAGCTATGCAACACATGGATAGAAAGACACTACAGCTACAGAGAAGCACTCATTATTTAATACACATTTATACATAAGTGTACCAAACAACTACACGCAGTTACCTCAGAGCAGCAAATACAACCAAGCATGTATTTCTCCTCTATCTTGCCTTACCGTTTATATGCTTTTTGCCTCATTTTCAGCAGATAAAAATCACAGTATTCACGTGCCTGTGCATCTCCTCACGGCAGCATGCTTTTAGAAAAAGCCTCCTCTAATTCTGACTGGATGCAGGCTGGTAGACAGAGAGACAGCGACAAGTAGAGAGAGGGATAGTGAGAGAGGGAGCCAAGAATTCAATGGAGCAGGAGGAGGTGTATAGGAAGAGGAGGGGTTATGGGAGAGATGGAGAGAGGAAGAAGGGGAGCGAGGTGTGGCGGTGTCACTGCCGGAAGGACGTAAAAGTGAGAGTGGCTAACCTCGTGTCATGCTGCATCTCTCCATCAGATTCCTGGTGGGATGAGAAGAAGAGAGGGTGAAATGATTAGACTTATTTATCAAGTAGATTTATCTGGCGCCGCTGCCACTGCTTACTGTGGAGTACCTCTTATCTGGTGTTTAACGAGCTCTCAGAATGTCTGTCTCAGCAAACAAATATATCCATTATTTCTCACTCTGGGCACACATACTATATCACTACTGAGAGCATTAAATAAAAGAGGGAGGAGAGACAGTGCCAGAAAAGAAATGACAGATTAACGGTTCAAAAGAAAAATGCTGTGTGCTGCAGAAATGGAGAGAAAGTGTCCAATGGCGAAAGGCAGAGTCACGCTCAGTAGATTTTGAATGGAGGAAGGAGGAACACCAGACAGGAATGATAGAACATCCTAGCAGGAACATAGTGATCATAAAATAATCCAGTTTGTATATGCATGAAAATAAATTTAAAAGAGCAATTCAATATTTGGGGAATAATTTTTTCTTGTTGAGATGACATACTCTACTTCTATTTTGATTTTATGTTAAAAATGTCGGTACAGCAACCTGTTAGCTTGGTATAGTATAAACAATAAAAATGAATAAATATCTTGCTTGATTCTGTCTAAAGAAAAAGAAACACGCCCAACACAATTTAATTGAAAGAACAAATTGCGTTTTTGTGCCAACCAGCTGCTACAAGTCTTCATGCCAAGCTAAGCTAACTAGATCCTGGCGTTACTGCCATGTTACTCCCTCTACACATTGGACTTCAAGCACAACTCGGATACATGCCACGTACAGAAGTACTCCGACGACACTGCGATTGTGGCATGTATCAGGGAGGGTGATGAGGTGGAGTACAGGGCATTGGTGGCTGACTTCGTGGAGTGGTGCCAACAGAACCAGCTCTAGCTCAATGTCTCCAAGACAAAGGAGATGGTGCTGGATTTCCGGCGGGCACCTGCCTGTCCACAGCCAGTGATCATCGAGGGTAGTGAGGTGGAGGTGGTAGGAAACTCAAAGTACTGGGGACTTCAGCCAGACAGCAGACTGGACTGGTCACTCAACTCGGACTGTGTGTACAAGAAGGGGCAGAGCAGGATGTACTTCCTGAGGAGGCTGGCCTCCTTCAACATCTGTCCTAAGCTCCTTCTCATGTTCTATCAGTCCGTAGTTTCCAGTGTCCTGTCATACGCCATTGTGTGTTGGGGTGGCGGGGACAGGAAAAGAGATATGGACCGTCTTAACAGACTCATCCGCAGAGCGGGCTCAGTGGTCGGTCTGAGCCTGGACTCTGTGGAGACACTTCTGGAGAGCAGGACCATGTCTAAAGTTAAGGCCATCATGAACAACACCAGCCACCCCCTGCACACCACCTTCTCCCAGCAGAGAAGCACCTTCAGTGGCAGACTGTCACACAACGCTTCCACAGAGAGGCTGAGGTCCTCCTTCGTGCTCCGTGCCATCAGGGGGTACGATGACTCTCTCAGGAGGAGCGGGGGGGAGGTGGCGAGGTCAACACGCGGTTGAATGGATTTAATTTAATTTTAGACTGTTTATATTTTAATTTTATACTGTTTATATTTTAGTTATAGTTTAGTATGTGTCCTGTTAATGCTGCTTGTGTCTGTTAGTGTAGTGTATGTGTTGTGGTATGTCCTGTGATGTCAGTGTTTCTTTTTCTCCTGGTGTTTATCCAGTATTTAGTAGTATCTGTCTGTCTGTCTGTCTGTCTGTCTGTCTGTCTGTCTGTCTGTCTGTCTGTCTGTCTGTCTGTCTATCTATCTATCTATCTATCTATCTATCTATCTATGTAAATCACAAAGACATCAACTTGATATACAGTGATACCTCTACTTACGAATGTCTCTACTTACGAAGTTTTCTACTTACAAAATTTCTCAGCAGGAAAATATTGCCTCTACTTACGAAAGAAATTTCGACTTACGTAATGTAAAAACACTGTATCGGCTGATAGTCGAATCTCCCACAGGTTCCTGAATGCAACATTCTCATAGCTTCTCTGCCATTGGCTATTATCTATTACGTATCTTCCTGGCATTCCATTGGCTAAGAGGGATGCCACTCCACCTGTGTGTAGCGCTAGATCGGTGCTTATGCAGTGTCTTCGGCATTTGGCACTCGACCCCATGAGGTAGTCTGATAGTTGTGCACAAATATAATAACTTTTTGAGTACTTATTCGCTATGGACCCCAAGAAAGTGACGGAAAAAGAGGAAAAGAAAAGACGAAGAAAAGAGTTTTTTGTCCATACAAACAAAGCAAGAGATAATAGAAAAGCGTGAAAAAGGGATACGTTTGGTTGATCTCGCCAAAGAATATGGCCGTAATGCATCTGCAATCGCCATGTTATTAAAACAAAAGGAAGTTTAAGGAGTTAAACGCATTGCATGGGTGGTTGGAGAAGTTCAAAAGGAGGACTGGAATTCACTCTGTTGTTCGGCATTGTGAGCGCATGAACCAAAGAGGACAAAAAACAATGGGGACAACTGTTAAAAGGTAAATGACGTCATTATTATTCTTTATTCTTTGTTTTTTACGTTATGCACAACTCTCATTTATTGTGTAATAATCTAATCATAACATGTATTTGTTACATGTTTTGATGCATTTTTATGATTTATAAAACATTCATGTCGGAATGTTTGGGGGCTTGGAACGGATTAGGGCATTTGCATGGAAAACGTGACTTTACTTACGTAATTTTCTACATTCGTAATTTCTTCCGGAACCAATTCATTTCGTAAGTAGAGGTACCACTCTAAAGGTTTCTCATCTGACGTGAAATAAAAAAGAGATAACAATTCCTTTAATACAGAATAACATTTAGAATATCATGAAATGTAGAGATGATGCCCTGCTCTACTCAGTAACTGTTATTCGATTACACATAATTAAGGATTAATGTGATGTCAAGTCTTTCCTTGCACAGATTGATTTCTTTTTTATTGCGTGTGAATTTGCATGACATGTATTTTACTCCCCATTTACATTTTCACTGGGGCTTAATTCTTCGGTGCAGAACCAATACCTCTGCATTCCCTGCAGACCAGAGTTGATATTAAGGAACATGTCAGCCTATGTGTCACCAAAATGTAAAAAAAAAAAAAAAAAAGTACCGTGACACTACAGTAATAAATTCATTTTCAGTTTAGAGATCATAGCTCAGGCGCTCAATGCTGATATTAAAATGTATTGCATTGTCTTTGCTGTAGGAGGTTGGTATTTGCAGGTATTTGTGTCTGCAGTTCCAGGTGGCATCTCGTGTGGTTTGATGAATGTCACAGGTCCACAGTTTCAACATGCTCATTGTGAGTGCAGAACATGTTTGTGAGCATGTGCATGTTGTGGTTTCTGGTGTTGTGTGGGTGTTGCAATCAGAGTGAGTGCAGCAGGATGACTCATACAACTATTGAATGAGACAACTCTCAGTAATCCCCTCCGTCCATCCCTCCATCCTAGCATCCCTGTGAGGGGAGGGTAAGCCTAGAGAGAGGGAAGAGGAGTGAATCGGCATTCCTGGAAGGTATCCCTGAATGAACATCTGCAGCTGCAGCTACATTCAGTCAGTGTATGATTCAAAATGTTAGCCCTTTATGTTATGTTATGTTTATTTATTTGACATTGACGTAAAAAAACACATTTTTCATTGCACAGTTGTACAACTTGTAGATGTGTCAGTTTACACCATTGCCAAATTACAAGTGACATATGTGAGTTGATTTTAAAAATAACAGAAATGATATTGGGAATGATTATTTTCACAAGAAAACAAGAAAATAATTTCGATTACTTAAGATGCATTTTTTTAATCGTGAAAATATAATTAATTTGATAAGAGAGGAAATGCTTTGTAACACCTATTTTGACTTTTGACATTAGTTTAATTATTACAGTTACATCCTTGAAATGTTCATTATTTCAAAGTCTATTTTTGATTTATGGCCAGCTTTATTAGCAGTCTGTAATGTGTCTTTGTTTGAGGTTTATGTTAATTGTTACTGGCTTGCTTTGTCTTTTCTGCATAAATTAAAAAAGCTTTCCCACACTCAAGGGATTAACAGGAAATAGTGCCAATGTGTACACAACATAAAAGCTAAGGCATGTACACATTGTACAAAAGTACATGATAATAAATACATTCATTCATGGCTTATTTTATTGACAGGCACTGACTTTGTCTTCCTCATAAATCAATTTGAATTTATTTTAACATGATGCAGTGAATCATTGAAGCCTCATTTTTGTTTGTGCACTATGTCACACTGTTCTTCTATTGCAAGTAAAAATCAACCAAGGCTAAAGTCTCAAATTGAAGTCAATGTATTTCTTTTTTCCCTTTTGACCAGCTAAAATATAATAATATGCTGTATTCGAAAAATAAAGCATTTTTTTTAGTTTGGGCTGTATTTGTCCAAACGCAACATCAATTTGTCTGAAACCTGGTTCTGGCAATTTTTTTTAAACATTTTTCATGCATTACATTACAGTGTGTGCAGAATTTCACTCCATTGACAGGTTCCACTGGATTATTTGATGCTTTTTGCTTCAGTTAAAAAAAGCGATTGACATGAACCTGACATTTATGTAAGGGAGAACCTGCTGACGAACTGTTGTTTATAAAAAACACCCAAAGATTGTTTTTAAGCCACGAATCCCAAAGGGAACCAGACAGACCGAGGGGCGGACGGAGGGGCGGACGGACGGACGGACGGACGGACGGACGGACGGACAGACAGACGGACGGACAGACAGATTTATAGATAGATGCACAACTTGCTTTTTTAAAAATGATAATTACAGCAAAATTCACAACAGGTGTTTGATCCATGAATTGACTAAAAAATATCCTGGGTCAATCAGAATTGGTATTTAAACTGTCCAAATCACGTTGTTCACATTTTCATATCATCAGATCAAGACGACCCCTAACAATGATCAGCTGTACTGTACCTCGCTTTGAGGCTTAAAACAGGATATTCTCAGATGGAAGTGGCCACTGAGTTTAGAGGATCACAGAGTGTCATCAGCAGGTTTCAACAAAGATACAGACTGGGAGAGTCTCAGAAAGGCATAGAAGTGGACGTCTTTTGGTCATATCCCACATTGACCATTTGTTATGAATAGTGTCCTGTGGAAGAGTATGATGAATGTCACTCAAATCCATGTATATATGATATAGTATACAGTGCACCCTCGTTCTTTGCGGTTAGTGCGTTCCAGGAGCCACACGCAATTAAGGAATCCGCGATCGAGATCAAAATCTATTTATCTTATTATTTATGGTAATTTAAACATTTATGACCCTCCCCATACTGATATTAAACCACTTTCCATCTGTATTACTTTTGCCACACTCTTATAGACTGTTTAAAGCACTTTTGTGTCTCATGGAAGTCCAAGACTGACGGAACGGAGCACACTTCCGGATGCCGTCAGCCAATTGAATGCACGTACGGTATCACGTGACTGCCCACCAAAAATCCGCGATGATGAGGGGAAGTCGCGAACGTTGATGCGCGAATGCGCGAGGCGCACTAATACACACACACACGCGCGCGCACACGCGCACACGCGCACACGCACACACGCACACACACACACACACACACACACACACACACACACACACACACACACACACACACACACACACACACACACACACACTATCTTTCCCCTTCTTCCCTCCTTGTCAATCTGATCTTATTGATCTGCTAACTATGAGGAAAGCTTGCTTGGTGCAGATTTCTTTCATGGTACCAAATGTATTCCTTTCAGTGTCTACACCCACTCAACGGCTGAGCAGTTGCTAGGGAGCTGCCATCCAGTGAATAAATTCTAATCAGGTAGCTGAATCCCAAACATCTCCCTGCTTCCTCGCTGCTGGACATTTGTCAAGGTTCACCTATTTAGCAGCAGAGTATTTGTACCATAGTGCAGCATGTTGTGAGAGGTCATAGTACTGAGTGGCATTTCTGAGCCAGAGGTGCAAAAGCATAAAATATATGTAGGACTGCTTAAATTATTAATGTATTCACTACCTTCACACAGGCAGACGGGCAGGATAGGAAAATTTGTTTGAAACCCAAGCAGTAAATAAGGGTGGATGTATTTTTAATATCAAATAGGATAGGGACTAATCCTTTTCCTTTGCTATCTTTCTGTTAGATGTTTAGGGGGCAAAAAGAGGCTCATGCATTTAAATGAGCAGCAATATAGACCTTTACCCCAGAATTCCATTGAGACCATTCTGGCTATAAGCAAATGCCCCTCTTGTGAAGAGATGAATTCAGATCATAGTGATGCTTTGATTTCAAGCCTGTTCTTAAAAAGTTGGGATTTTGTTCCTCTATATACAAAATAATTCTGACTCTGCATTCAAGTCATGTTAAGTAGTCATATATGCATATTTTATTTTGGCAAGCAAATGGATTATTAAGCAAAACACCACCTTCTAATAAGATGTGCAATATTCAGCCAACAAGGAGGAATGTGATGCAATATTCTATATCAAAGGGTTGAGTGAAATCGTCTGAGTCTAGAGTAATCTCTTTCATTTTGCTTCTCATTTTATCAATCGAGTTCAACACTCACAGCATGATGAGGAAAGGACATAAACAGTGTATGTGCTGCTCTGATATAATTTCTTTAACGATCAAAGTAGTTATGCTTACAATAGCATAAAACAAAGTGATGGTGGGTGATGTGATTAAAAGTGTATGATGTAACAAAATCCATGCATCCATATCTGCAAACTTCATCTTGATCATTAGTGTTAAAACTTGAAAGCCCGTGTAACAATGTAGATACAGTTATTGAGATATATTCATGAGGCTGATTGATTGATTGACCAAACAAATAGAAGTTAAGAGGTTGAGCAACTTAAACCCTGCAAGTCCACCGCTTGTAAAAAAGGAAGGAAAAAAAGGAATTGTGACCCTACTTCTTTAATTATTACCTCATTAAACATTCCCCTCATGAGTTTATGGTCATCATCACTAGTTTCAGGTCTTGTAAAAAAAAAAGCATGATTTTCATTTTGCAAATAATGATTCCATTTAGAGTAAAATAGGCCATAAAGCACTGTACCCTTTATCACATTGGTAGCCTCCTGTTAAGGTGTGCCCTCTGCTTCTTTTGTCAGATACAATCCATGTAGACATGCAGTAATGTGCATCCTCTCCATCGCCCTACCATCTTGTCTAAATATGCTAACCCCTGGCTCCAAAAGGACAAGATGGTAACTGTAATATGCCAAACATTCAGAATAGCTGTCAGAAAGATGACACTGAGGAAAAAAAGGCCTTGAAAGCATCCATAATTCAAGTGTGTGACAGTATTCTCATTGATTCTAATTAAGAAAACATCTCTTAAAATAATGATGATAAATTCTTAATGCACAATTTTCAGATTTTACATTTTGGCAAAAAAATATTACTTTTGGGTAAAATACAGCAGCTCCAATCTTGGTCATTCCATTACTACCAAAGGTGTTAGCGATGAATATTTTGTAGCTCATGGTTAAAATCTTAACAATGTTCAGTGGCACTGTGTAACTAGCAGGATTTTTACTAAAAAAAACAAAAACAAAAATGTGACAAAAGGAACACTGTAAGTCTGATATTTCTCTAGTCTTGGTTAAATATTCATGTCACCTAACATTAGCAAAACTGTGGTTTACAATCTGCTCACAGCTGCAATATGTTGGTACATGTTGGCAGAATATAGAGACAGACTGTCACTGAATGTGATGTAGTGTTTTTCCAAGACTGCTAAATGTCAGCATTCTTGTGGGATAAGAGTCTGTTGTGACACTGAGAAAAAGAAATCTTGTGAATGAAATGCAGTGTGCCCTCGTTTTTTGCGGTTAATGCATTCCAGGAACCACAAGCGATTAATGAATTCCACAATAGAACAACAAACTATTAATCTTATTATTTATGATAATTTAAACATTTATGCCTCCCCCCATTTTGATATTAAATCACCTTCTATCTGTATTACCTTTTCCCACACTCTTATCCACTGTTTAAAGCACTTTTGTGTCTCGTGTAAGTCCGAGACTCACGGAACTGAGCGCACTTCCGGATACCTTCGGCCAACAGAATGCGTGCACACTATCACGTGACTGCCTACCAAAAATCCACAGTGAGGTGAAGTCGCGAGCTTTGATGTGGAAATGCGCTAGGGCGCACTGTAATATCTTACTACTCTAAAGACATTAGCATTTTTCTAGTCAGAGTAAGAGAAAATATGGATTTTGCATTATAAGCATTCTGTATATGTGATTAAACTCACAGTGATATTAGCAGGTCTAGGAAGTGAGGTAGACCTGTAGGAAGTTCTGGGAAATCCCTCTGGCCCATTGAAGATAAGGCAGGGGTGACTTCGTCTGCTGTAATTTAATAGAGCAGGAGGGCGATCATAACTGGTAGACACCACTTTCTTCTCCTTCTTTCTCCCCCTTTCCATCCTTCTGTTTTTTTCCAAGAAAGGCTTTTCTCTTCCTTTATCATTTTTCTTTGCTGCCTCTGTTCCGCTGTCTCTCCCCCAGAGGTTCTCTTTTCTCTCCTGTCTCTCCATGCTCCTTCCCAGGCCTTCCTCATTCCGCTCTGTCCCCAGGGTGCCATTAGCTACCAGTTCATCAAGTCGCCTTACTCTGTCAATGTCTGTCTCTAGATAAAGTCTCCCGGTGGAGGGCTGGGCCTGGATCTTTGTACATAGCTCCAGGTTGTTCTCTGGGTAAGAGTGACTTTGCCCTTTCACTTTCCTTAGCAAATCCCCAGGCTCCAAGATCTTGCAACTGGGTAATGTCTTGCTCCACTGGTGGATGGAGCTTGTGATGTCCTTTGAATCATATTCTTTTATGGTCTGGAGATTTATGCTGTTTGGGTTGCCCCATACATTTGTTGCTGATTTAGATGGTGGTGGCAGTGGTGTTGGTGCAGAAGGTGGTCGATTTGTTGGAGTTGAACGAAGTGTGGTTGTTGGGATTGATAGTGGCAGCAGTGGAGGGGATGAGTAGCGATGTCGAAGGGTAGACTGATATTGAGGAAGACTGCCCTTGGTTTTCAAAACTCTACCACTCACCTCATTTAAAAACTGTGAGAACTTTTTTCTGTCTTCTTTTTTCTTGTCCAGCTGATGGGACAACACTGTACCATTCTTGATCTTGGTAGACAAGGACACATCTTTCTTTGTCACTGTTGAAGTCCTCTCAGGAGCACAATCACCTCTGTTTTCCTTTTCAGCAGCAGGACGTGAGAAGATAAGATTTTGGTAAATGATTTCTGGTTCAGCCATTGCAGTAGTAGCAGATGCCTTGTCAGTGGTACATGACTTTCCATTTGTTTCCCCTGATGTCTCTTTCTTAACAGGAGTTTGTAACAGGCAAGTGGCTCCTGAGCTCCAACTATTAGTGTCCCAACTGCCATCATCATCACTGGAGCTGCCATTGCTGCACAGCAAGCTGGGGCTCGTGCTCCTCTCACTAGGGTTTGGGCTTGGGTTGTTCAGGCTACCCAGTGAGCGCCTCTTCAACCGAGAGATTGATCCTTTTAGGCTGGTTAAAGAGCCCTTGAAGCTGGGTAAAGATCCTTTGAGGCTTGGCAGTGATCCCTGGAGGTATGGAACAGTCCCCTGGAGGCTAGAAATGGAGCTCTTTAGGTGTGGATTTGTAAAGTTGTGTAAACTGGTAAGAGAGCCTTTGAGTAAAGGAGATGATTGACGACGTAGTGGTGGGTCTTCTTCGTGGTCACTATATGATCCAGAGAAAACAGGGCAAGAAGCCGTGGAAGAGCAGGAGCCACGATCCTGGCGGGTTGAAGCTGTTCTCGGTCTTGGTTGGCGCTGCAAACTTGCCATATTTATTGCCTTTTTACCCCTAGTTTGGATGGTCTTAAGTGATCCTTTCCATATAGACTCCAACCTGGGACCGTCGTCTGAAATGGAAACGCACAAGTGAACCATGTCAGGCTCAGTGGAAGAGATTTCCAATTTTTTCTCTCTTCTGGCTTCGTCCAGCTTTGATTGTCTGCCCTAGTTGTCCAGTCCACCAATAGTCCACTCAACGTATTGCAGCATGACACACTTTCACTCCATAATCCAACTCACTACATAGTGACAACCCAAAAAGGTTAGTGACTGATCATCTCTGAATGCCAACCAACCTACTTTCTTTACCATTTATATTCTTACAATATCAATTATTTTCTTCCCCCTTTAAATGAATAGTAGATCAACAGCTATGTGCGTCGTCTACTGGCATCATCAGTAATGAATTTGTGTATCGACGGGGATGGTGTTGGAAATCAGCTGGGGTATTCAGGTCAGAGATATTGACCAGAGTTACCACGTGGTATGATGCTATGTGGGCAGCAAAGTGGCCAAAGATAAATCAATCACACATGCTAGTTTTAGTACTTTATTTGATTGTAATGATGTACTGCAGGTATTAACTATATGAACTAACTCCAAAAGCATTTGATAACATCAATTTTGTCAGTCCTACAATCTATTTCACTGCAGGACAGAGCACGTCTATGGAGGTGGTGTAGTGCAAAAGAAACATATGGTGCCTCATGCGTAGATGAAAAGGAGCTGGACCTGCAGATGTTACTTCACCAGGACACCTGGCCTTTAAAAATGCAACTCCTGTCAGAAGCATCGCCCTCCAGGTGAGAGGATAACACTGGCTGATTGTACTTCAAAGTATTTTTTTTTTTCTCGAGGAACATCTCACACCCTGAAGTTCATGACAGCTACCGACCGATTTCAGCATTTCATATGAAAACCTCATGATGAATTTTTAAAATATGAATTTGTATTTAACTTCATCTGACATTTAGTGTTCTTATGGAAGAGGTGTCCTGTAGAGGATTTCCTAACTAACGATAATTTATGTACAGAATATATTGAGATTAAAAGCAAAAAGAAAAGACCAGAACAGGGTAAAGTAAAGGAGGATATAAAGAAGTAATTGAAAAAGTAAAGGCGTGTCAAATTTACAATGTACAATCTAACCCAATTCACACTTCAACAGTGGAACATCAATAGCATCCAAAGTGCTGCTCTGTTCCTGAATAGCCAAAGCAACTAATGGCATGGTCACACACCTGATTTTCATTCTTACCGAAAGTGCTATATAAGTTAAACATAATTTGAAATAGCTACTAAATTATATTTGAAAATGAAATGTGTTCAGCTATATGGCAGCCATTTCATTATCACTCAATTGTTACAGCTATGTTCTTCTCATATTATTCTAATGGCAAACATTAGTCAGAACATGTGTCTTCTACCATGTTTTCTGTCATGTAACTCTGGGGAAATTGTGGAGGGCAGATTAATGCACAGAGAGGACAAATGACCATAACAGGAAGAGGACTGCTTTCTGTGAGCAAACAGTGTAAATTTACTATACAAGGCAGATGGCAGAACAACTAAAAAAAATACCACTCCCAAGAGCTGCATCCGCTTTTATAAAATGTAAAAAGGGGAATTGGATGGAGGAAGCCAGAATGATGACAGAAAGACAGAGCTGTGGGAAGACCAGTTTAAACCTTGGAGGGTGGGATCTGGAAATATGGAAGAGCTTTTAATAACATGCGGCACCTAATGATTCAGCTGGAGTGCCTCCACCAGAATCTCTGATGAAAACTTTATTCTTTGGATGTCCTCTGATACTCCAGGCGATAAGACTACATCCATATTTGAATGACTAAATTAATCTCTGTAACCTTCACAAGCCTTAAAGAATGAAACTCAAATGAGTGGAAATTCAGCTAGTAGTCTTTTTGGAATATTAGATTGTATATTTGAAGTTACATCTTAATTCTGATGATTACATTAAGAGGCTATTAATAGCAATTGGGTTTCACCTCTGCCCCAGCAGTGCATTTAGTATACTGGCTGTATGGAGAAGCAAGAATGGATCTCTCTTACAATACTGCTGATGGCTCAATGCTATGGCATAAATGTGTCAAATTTACATTCAGGATAGATTTGGTACAGACATTCTTGTTCCCAAGAGGATGAATCTAATTTACCCTTTAGCACTAACATCAAGTCGAAAATCATTGTTTGCCTAATTCTTAGTTGTTGCATTTTTCCTGCCATAAACAAATGAAAACCCTCATATTACAGTGGTGTGAAAATGTTTGGGCACTCCTGCTAATTTTCCAGATTTTCCTTTATAAATCACTGGTTATTCGGATCAACAATTTCACTTAAATACATTATATAGCAGACAAACAGAGTTATATTTGAGAAGTGAAATGAAGTTTATAGGATTTACAGAAAGTGTCCATCCATCCATCTTCCACAGCTTATCTGTAGTCGGGTCGCGGGGGCAGCAGCTTCAACCGGGAGCCCCAATCTTCCCTTTCTCCGGCCACATTGACCAGCTCTGACTGGGGGATCCCAAGGCCTTTCACAGGCTAGTGTTGAGAAATAATCCCTCCACCTGGTCCTGGGTCTGCCCTGAGGTCTCCTTCCAGCTGGACGTGCTTAGCTCTCGGCTTAACTCCCTCTTTGTGACAACAGTGCGGTAAAACGACTGCAATACCACTCCTGCTGCCCCAATTCTCTGTCCGGTCTCACGCTCCATTGTTCCCTCACTCGTGAACAGGACCCCAAGATACTTAAACCTCATTCCCCACTCAGAGAAGGCAGTCCACCGGCTTCCTGCTAAGGACCATGGCCTCAGATTTGGAGGTGCTGATCCTCATCCCCGCTGCTTCACACTCAGCTGCAAACCAGACCAGTGAGTGCTGCAAGTCACAGGCCGATGAGACAAGCGGGACCACATCATCCGCAAAAAGCAGATGATGTGTAAATCCTCCAAACTGTAAACCCTCCTCACCATGACTACGCCTCGATATCCTGTTCATGAAAATCACAAACAGAATTAGTGACAAAGCGCTGCCCTGGCGAAGGCTTTGTCACCAACAAGTCTGGCTTACTGCCGAGAGTTAAAGTTGTAGGTCGCATGGATTCCAGTCCATATCAGCAGATTCTTGCAAACAATGTTTAAGAATCAGAGACAAAGCTGAATTTATGCCAGGGCTGGATATGTCAACAAGACAATGATCCTAAACGCTGTTCAAATTCTACTATGCAAAGGAACAAATAGTGTTCTGGAATAGCCATGAATATTGTCAAAAACTTGTGGTATGATTTAAAGTGGGTTGACCATCATCAAACCAACTGAACTGGAGAAGTGTTGTGAAGACTAATAGTCAAAAATACCTTCAACCAAAATCCAGACCCTCAGTGGAAGCTACAGAAAACATTTAGAGGCTGTTATTTCTGCAAAAACAGGCTCTACTAAATACTGATGTAAGTTTTGTTTTGAGGTGCCCAAATATATGCACCTGCCTACTTTTGTTTAAATAATTATTGCACACTTTTTGTAAATCCTATAAACTTAATTTTTACTTCTCAAACACCACTGTGTTCATCTGATATATGATATCTTAAACTGAAATTGTTGATCCATACCACCAGTGATTTATAAAGGAAAACCTGGAAAATGATCAGGGGTGCCCAACCTTTTTCATACCACTGTATTTGTTTTGCATCTAAAGTGGCGAAAGCAGCAAATATTACATTTTAGTATTTGCACGAAGACCATTTTGCCTCACAGAGGTTATTAAATCCCCTGTAAAGGGATAATCATTGTTTCCTAACTTTAAATTACCACCAGTAAACAGTTTTTACGCCACGATATCCTGTCTCAGAATAGCAGGTACCATTCTGACTGTTTCGGGCCAAAAATCTTGAGGTTATTTCTGCACTTCAACTGAGTCCTGACCTTTAATCTACTACTGAAGAAAAGCTGGCAAACTCACATCAAATTCACAAAGATTTAATAATAATGTAATCAGATGCAGCAACACAAGCATCCCTCAGCCCTTTGAATAATACACACAGCTTGCGCTAATAAGATCTTTGCTGACTCATCGTATCCTCTGAGTACGACCTGATTCCCCAAAGCTTCTGCAAATGAAACAAAAAGATCAGATGCCTCATTTCATCCCTTCAAGCGTCTGCCTGATGAACTCTTCAGAGATATGCTTTGACATCTTGCTAGCACTTCACATTTGCGGATAGGAAAACACAGCTTAGTATTTCGTATTTTCTGTGCGTTTCAGCTGTCTCCAATTTGGTGCCATGAATCAAACCTATTGACATACACAAACAGCCCTCAGGGTGATTAGCACTTTTTGTTGTTTATCATTAAAATGTGTTGTTTGCTTGTGTTTGTTAAGGACGTGTTTTGTATTCCTTCATACAACCGGGCTAAAATGAAGAGATGGCGTTTACTGCTTTCATAAATATACAGGCTTATAGGGATCTGAGCTAGTATGACTATTGGCTTTCCTTATGCGAACGCCTTCTGTCTGCATGCGCTCATACTTGCAAGTCAACACAGCATGAGTTGGTGTCCTCCTATTGCTTCAGATGTAAAACTACCAGCTGTGAGTGTAGCAACACTCACTCATTCAGATTTAATGCAATTTTACCCACTTCCATTCAGTAACAAGCACTCAAATGAATGGTAGTTTTCCCCATTTCCCAATGGGGTCAACATTGATGTTGTCATGGAAACAGTGATTGTGATTTGGATTTATCTTTCCTCTGCCCTGCTGTGCCAGAGAGATATGTATAACTTTCCTCTTAAATGCCAAGGCAATAAAAAAGATACTCCATAGGAAATGTCAGCAGCACTGTCCTACCAAACTAATGCATTGTGGCAGTTTGGACAAGCTATTCTTTTTTCCATGTCGTGTCAAAGGAAGCTCTGTGGTGGTGCATCATTTTTTATTTAGTGGGACAAACAATTGTAAGTCGACAGTCATTGAGAAAAATGGCACTGCTGCGTACTGAAAGCTTTAGATACATGATTACATACAGTATAAGATTTACATGACAGAAACGTTCCATCTATTCCACGCACTAAAAACACAGTTACTGAAATGCAAATACAGACGCACGCACAAACACGCACACACAAACACGCACACAGGTGCCCATCATGCGTCCTCGCTTGTTTGGTCAGTGCAGACACAGGTATCGTGTTTGTCTAATCAACACTGCCCTCTAGTGGCCACTTAGTGAAATAGAATTTGGATACAGTATTCTCAAAGTTTTCTCAAAGTCTCAAACTGAGGCGTATCCCTTCTTATGCATCTGCGTGGCACTGGTTGTTGGTGCACTCTTATAGACTTAAAATTTCTACTCCATTTATTTATGTATTTACTTTTTTACTTATTTATGTATTTTTTTTAATGAATGTATGTATGTATTATTTATTATACATTATTTATTATTTATTTCACCAAGGACTCGTATTATAAAAAAATAAGCTCTGGGTTCATGTTAACGTCATTGTTGTCATGATTTGTAGTTGCTCCTTCTCTCTCTCCTCTTCTGTGTCACAACCGGGTTCCACCTACCTGGGCGTGGCAGCAGAGCAGCAAACCTGTCTTCCATTTCCAATCTCCAGCTTCCCCCCATTCATCGCCAGTTTGTTTGTACTGCTAGTCAGTATCAGCACTGTGGCTCTCGTTACTCAACCCTTGACTTTTGGTAACTCTATTCTCTCCATGTTACCAATTCCTGTCTGCTGCCTGTTGCTTGATCACCTTCCAGCCCACCTGCCTGCCTCGACTACTTACCTCCTGCCGACTCACCTGCTCAGCCTGGTCATCTGGTTCACCCTCGCACCACATTCTTTAGTTAAATAATTCCCTTTTTTTCCCTTACCTGACGTGCTTCGCATTTGGGTCCTGCAGTAAACCTTGACAATTGCCCACTACTGTAAGGCGTGTTGGAGTAACAACAAGTTAAAGTAGGTATGTGTGAATGACAGCAGCTGGATTGACAAGTTTATTTGTGAGTCTGGATCTATATTAGTTTTGAATCCATGGGCGTTTTTAAAGAAATGAAAAGAAACAGGAGGACAGTTTAAGTGAAACATCAGTTTGAAAGCTGCCCCCTGTGTTTGACTGTTTATGGATGCCCCTGGTACACAGAGAATTCACTAGGATGTCTATTTAGACGAATCTGCAATGCAGAGAATGTGTTAAACTCCTTTATTCTTCTTTTATAAAGATGTAAAAGATGTGAATATATATGTGAGTAAATAGTATTTAAAATGTAAGTGGAGGATGAAAAAATGGCTGCAAACTGCTTGGTAGGCTCCAGTATCTCTCTTCCTTTGTGCATTACATAGCTTAAATTAGTTTACAGGGAATACAAAATATAAAATATTAACTTAAAAGTTGGGCATGTACACTGTATTAACATTTAGTATTTTCATTTAGCAGGGGGAAAGCTCAGATGTGTCTCTTTGGTTCCAAAGGGCAGAGGAAAAGGTGCAATATGCAGTAAAGTAAATTCAACCAGCAGAATATGAATATGCAAATGTGAAAAAGATTTTTCTCTACACTGTATATAATATTCACAGGAGAATGACAAAATTGACAGCACTATGACTGTGAAGATTCTAAAGAATTCCGTCTGTTCAGAAGTAATGCACACAGTACGGCTGAGATAAAGGATGTCTCCTTCATTCTGTAAAAGCTTCAAAAGCACCTGGACCCCATCTATTTAAAAAAAAAAAAACATCAAGTCTGGCACCTCAGTAATTCACGGGAAGCTTCATTTGATTACACTACATATATTTCACAACTGTACTATAGTCACTGTGTAGATTCATAGTCCCCAAGTAAAACCAATATAGATTTAATTAAAGTAAATTCCACATACAGCATCCGAGTGCCACACAGTCTCAGTGACTCACCAAATGTACACTAATCTGGAGCTGAAAGTTATTTGTTTTCTAAAACCTTTAGTTCTGGGAAATTACTTGGCCCATTCTTAATTAAATTCACTATTTGAGATAAAATTTATGAGATTTCTGCCTTCAGTAGGAACAGAAAAGCTTTGGGCTGAATGCAATATATATATATATAATATACACACTGTATATATAAACAGTATATACAAGGCTCACAAAAATTAAAGGAACACTTTTTTAATTGGGCCTGGCATGAAATCAATTAAACCTGTCTGATAATTTTCTGGTTGGTTAAGCAGCTGAGGGCATCGTTAATCACTTTCAGCTGTATTGGTGTTCATGGAATTAACCACAGGTGTACTACAGTGGCAACAATTAGAAAACCCTCAAAACAGGACTGGTATCACATGTGGTGGTCATCTCAAGTTTCTCCCTCTTGATCTTTTTTGGCTGATTTTCCCACTCGGGCTGGTTTTGGCTCGAGTAATTATCTCTACTGGCAGTATGAGGCGATTCCTTAACCCTACAGAAGTTGCACAGGTTGTCCAACTTCTCCAGGATGGCACATCCACACGTGCTGCAGCAAGAAGGTTTAATGTGTCTCCCAGCACAATCTCCAGAGCATGGAGGAGATTTCAGGAGACTGGTGGTTATTCTCGGAGAGCTGGACAGGGCCGTAGAAAGTCCTCAACCCATCAGTAGGACCGATACCTGCTCCTTTGAGCAAGGCGGAACAGGCTGAGCACTGCTTGTGCCCTACAGAATGACCTCCAGAGGGCCACTGGTGTGAATGTCTCTACCCAAACAATGAGGAACAGACTTCATGAAGATGGCCTGAGGGCGCGATGTCCTGTAGTGGGCCCTGTGCTCACTGCCCAGCACCGTGGAGCTCGACTGGCATTTGCTCAAGAACATCAGAACTGGCAAGTCCACTACTGACTGGCACCCTGTACTTTTCACAGACGAGAGCAGGTTCACCCTGAGCACCTGTGATAGACGTGAAAGAGTCTGGAGAAAACAAGGGGAACGTTATGCTGCCTGCAACGTCGTTCAACATAACAGGTTTGGTGGTGGGTCAGTGATGGTCTGGGGAGGCATATCCATGGAGGGATGCACAGACCTCTACTGCCTACGAAACAGTGCTCTGACTGCCATAAGGTATCGAGATAAATCCTTGAACCCATTGTCAGACCCTACGCTGGTGCAGTAGGTCCTGGTTTCCTCCTAATGCACAACAATGACCGGCCTCGTGTGGCGAGAGTACGCAGGCAGTACCTGGAGGATGAAGGAATTGAAACAACTGAATGGACTTCATGATCTCCTGACTTAAACCCAATAAAACAACTATGGGACATTATGTTTGAGTCCATTAGGCGCCGCCAGGTTGCTCCTCAGACTGTACAACAGCTCAGGGATGCCCTCACACATAAAGATCTGGGAGGAAATTCCACAAGACACCATCCGTCGTCTCATTAGGAGCATGCCGCGACTTTGTCAAGCATGCATACAAGCTCGTGGGGGCCACACAAGATACTGAAAAGCATTTTGAGTTGCAGAAATTAAATGTTTGAAAAAATGGAGTAGCCAACCACATCTTCATTTCTCTGATTCTAGGGTGTCTACACAAGTAAGCCCTCTGTAGGCTGAAAACTTTTGTTTCCATTAAAAGACTTGGCATCCTTTTGTTCCTTAGACATTGCCCTGTCGTTATTTGTATAGATATCCAACTTCATAATGAGATCTGATCTATCTAATGTGTTTCTTTTAAGTGTTCCTTTAATTTTTGTGAGCTGTATGTGTGTATATACAGTAATATATATATATATGTACATACTGTATAATGTGTGTGTATATAAATACACTGGGGGAGTTGGAGGCTAACAAAGTGCTTCATTGTCTTTTTACAGTATGTCTTGACAATAAGTAATTGTTGGCTGAATGCGGAATAATTTCCCCATTTATTCCAGTAAATGGGGAAATTTACCGGAATAAATTTCCAGTAAATTTTCAGTGGATAAGCTATTTGCTGTATGTCAGTAGGATGCAAACCAACACAAATATTTGCTCCACATTCAGCACAGCACAGTGATGATGAAAGCTTTTAGAAGCGTATATAGGACATATATAGGATGTTAGAGATGTGTCTGTATGAAATGCAGCAGGAAGCATGTTTTCCACTGCGAACTGTCACACTAGAGGACTTAATAACAGTAAGACAAACTGCAGGACTTCCTCAAAGTAGAACACAGAATTAATATACCTGAGTTTCCTGCTATAGGACAAACACCCAAACTGATGACCTTTTGTTGTGTCTTGTCATAAATAACAATATTATTATGAATATGTTATTAAAACACAATTTTGCCATATGTTCTACAGAAAGGTAACTCATACCTGTCTCAAACTAGCTACCAATCACCTGTTCTTAAAATTTACATTGTAATTAAGCATCAGCAAGATGCTCTTTTTAGCTCAGGGTTTCTTTGAAAGAAAAGATACAGGACCACTAATCCCTTCAACGCTGGAGGAAACAAATGAAATACATTTTTATTTATATGGCGCCAAATCATAACAGAAGTCATCTCATGGCACTTTATATATAAAGTTGGTCTCTCAAGCCTCTCATAAACACCGTCACAGCTACATGGATGAATGAATGATGACGACAGAGGAAGGAAGGAAGCAGGACCCCGGCCGATGGACAGATGAGGAGTGATACTGGAGGCAGTAGAAGAGCAGGTCCACAGCGGATGGACAGATGAGGGCTGAACCTGGGAAAACCTGTGAGGACATAGAGCACAGAGACTCCGGGGAAGAAGTCGACAGGTGAGAGGAATCTCTTTTCTTGCTTTGCCTTCAGTGAATTTTTCTCACCAATGACCTTCAGCCCTGCTGTTGCTGCAACCCTGTGTAGTCCATTCATAATATTCAGATTTAACCTCAAGTGGATATAGTGCATTCATTTTTTCGCTCTAGAGAAAAGGCTGCAAGATTCCTGAGCGCTTGTCTATAAAAAGAAAAATAGACACAAATGGATGGTCACGGGGAAACAGGGACAGACGGATCTAGTTGCTTTATGGCTTCAGTGATGTGTGTTTGTTTGCTGAAATAGAGTTGGGATGTCAATGCAACTCTTGGTTTCCATGGATACACCAGAGCCTCCTGTGCCCGTATTTATGTGTGTGTGTATATATATATATATATATATATATATATATATATATATATATATATTATACACACACACACACACACACACAGACACACACAGACACTGCAATACGGTAGCTGGTGTGAAGCCACAGTGGGACCAATTATCTCTTTTTGTGGATACATGGACACATCTTAAGTAAGTCCACAAACTCTCGTTTTACATGTTATGAGAACACCTTCTGAATGAAAATGTTTAAAGTAGTACAAGAATGGGAATGCAGGAGTTCCAAGCTGTTTTGACAGTATGAGAGAGAGAGAGAAAAAGAAATAAAGAAAGAAAGGAAAGAAAGAAAGAACAAAATTTATAAAATCGTAACATTCATATTATTTGACTTCTTTAATATGAAAAATGGAGTCTTAAATTTGTGTAATTCTGTAGAAAACAAAGAAACGAAATATTATTTCAGCTGTTCAGGTTTTTTCCCCTCTTGTCTGCTACTTTTGCATATGAACAAACAAAACAGATGAGAGGAAAACAAATTCATGGTTGTGTATAAATAAGTTTAGGTTATTTATTCACCTTTTTCCACATCATAGAACATTGCACCCATTAAATAGGTGCACATTCATTAAATACTGAGGGGGTGGGACGCTACAGGGTAGAATAAATGGAAAACATTCACAGAGATGGGAGGATGCCTGTGTAATTATCTCAATGGCCATTTAATGGAAATTACATGTCATATTTTGACAGCTTCTGTAAAAGAAATCAGTTCAAAACATGAGACTAATTTAGAAAAGCAGCTTCAATTTTCCTTGAAAGCACTGGCCTGTGAATTGTTGATGTTTGCACCTCTTGAAACTGGAATAGTACAGGAATAAATGTATAATAAAGCTCTCAGTCACGCCAGGTCAGCTCTGAATAATGAAAACCATCTGCATTTCTCTATTCTCCACTTACTGAGTGCAGGAAAGGAAAAAAACTTAATTGGAACTTAAAGTTGTTCACTCACATATTTTTTGTTACTTGTACACAGTAATGTAAGTTTTCTTCAGTTGGTGTAACTTTTTTTGTAAATCCAGAATGTTTCTTTATTTCTGTCTATATTGAACTGTTGATGAAATGTAATCAAATGAACTGCCAGGGAGAATTATTCATTCATTTATTCATTTTCTGAGCCACTTCTTCTTGTTACAGGGATTGCTGGAGCCTATCCCAGCGGAATTACGGGCGAGAGGTGAGGAGACTCTTCTGATGTGTTTCCAGCGCATCACAGAACCACATGAAAGATGAACAACCACTCATGCACACGTTCACACCTACAGACAATTTAGAACCTACCAATCCACCAGAAGTGCAGATTTTTTGGAGGTGGGATGAAACCCAGGGAATACCCATGCAGACACTGGGAGAGCATACAAACACCGCACAGAAAGGACTCAATCCCGGAATCTTCTTGCAGTGAGACGACAGTGCTACCCATTGCGCCACTGGGCCTCCTGAGAGAGAATCATTTTACACTTATTGCACCAGAGACAGGAGTTAGACACAGTAAGGTCAATGCTGATTGCAAGAAATGATAATTTCCTATGAGCAAGTTGAAAGCTGAAACAGTAAACTTAAAAATTCATCTCATGGTTTTCAAAAAAAAGATTCACACCTCAATTTCTGATATATAACTGTTTTTTATTTGTGGTGGATCAATAGAAATATAGATAGATACCAGAGATTACATGCCATGCTGTGAACTTTAACCGAACGGATGTGTGAACCAAACCAATAGCTGATATAATTCAATCTGGAACTGATTGTGGACTGACCCAACTCCAAGCAGTGCAACAGAAAACCAACAAAATCTATTAAGTGATAACATGACGAACCTTCCTATCTCAACCTATGTCATCACACACAAGATGAGTTCTGTGATGACCTTGAGAACTAATCTGGGAGGCCAGTTGGGTTAGAATACAGGCTTGTGGCAGAAGTGCAATAACACCTACTTTCTCAAACAAGTAGGTGTTAAAGATGTTATTGACTGATAGGAACTGCTGGCCTGCAGGGTTCCAGTATTCACACAGGCTTGCACAAGCAGTAATGGCATAACTCAGGCCCTAGCAATGTCTCCTGGTTCATCAATCTTTCCCTGATGCAGCTTTGGTGAAGATGATTCTTGAAGGGCAACAAGAGGTAATTGGTCTATTAGAAGGGCTGGTTGTCCTGTTTTAGGGCAGATACAAACTCATTTTTCTGTAGTGTACAACAAAGGAAGATTAATGTACAAAAGCTGCACAAGCATTGTTAACCCCAACAACAGCGCTGCATGAGGTTATGTCATGGTCTGTGTTTGCTTGTTTAACTACAAGATACCTCAAGGAATTTGTCAACAGATTTTGACGTTGAAGTGTCGGGGAAATTGTTAAATGTTATTTATTTAAATTGATTAATGTATTTTGAAAAAAGTAAGTTCTTTTTGGAGGCAAACACTGTGGAAAATTGTATTCTTGTTGATAATGTATAGATGACTGATTTCTGTGGTCAAAGACTTTGGTTGTGTTCTCTAATCCAGCAGATGGGAGATCTGATCGAAGAGATGTTGTCATGGCAGCATCTCCGATGGACTTACCACCTGCCGAGGGAACCGTGGGGGACGGGTGCAGTGTGGATTGGGTGGCAGTCGACAGTGTGGGGTTTGACGACCTAATCCATGGACAAAGAGACTGGATAGATATGGTCGGGCTAACTACATTGGGCTGTGGAGCTAAACCCCTTGAGAGGGGCTGGACTCTCCACTTTTCTGGTGTTGCTCAGGGTGAGAGGCGGTGGGCTGGTGCAGACCTGCTTAAAGCTTGACAGCGCAGCCGCCCTGCACCTTCAAGTTGGGAATAAGTGCCTTTGTTATTTCGGCCTATGGGTTAAACGGCAGAATAGAATACCCAGCCTTCTTGGAGTCGCTGGGAGGGGTACTGAATAGTTCTCCGACCAGGGACTCCATTGTTCTGCTTGGGGACTTAAATGCTCATGTGGCCAATGACAGTGAGACCTGGAAAGTGGTGATTGGAATGAGTGGCCTTCCCAATCTGAACACGAGTGGTGTTCTGTTATTGGACTTCTGTGCTAGTCACAGTTTGTTCATAACAAACACCTTGTCCGAGCACAGGGATGTCCATAAGTGCACACAAAAAACTAAAATAAAATCTGCTTGGAGCCGCAAAAAATTAAAGCTTTATAGAAGCCTTATATGAAAGCAACACAGGCTGTAAGTGTATATTAGTTATATTAGCCTACTATCAAAATGACTATGCTACAAATACATAATGACTATTCATGATTAAATGTTTATTTTCCCTGCAGTGCATCCTGGAGAGAATGACATTACATGACTACTCTGTTGTACAACATTTGGTGCTTTAAGTTTAACTTCCATTATATTAATGTATTATGTTTTGTTACATTGCTGAACTCAATAAATGTGCTCCTAAATGCAGCTTTGACTGTGTGCTGGTGATGGGCGTCTCTGGACTCTTTCAGGGAGGGAAAGTGAGAGAGCCTTGCTGTTCATCCCTGGTAAGCACAGTCAGCTTGAGCTCCAGTGACAGAACAGCTTCCAGCATTTGCAGTGAAGTGTTTCCATGCTCTTTGACAGTTTTATTGAGCATGTTTTGGTGACTTGTCATACCCACCACGAAGTATAGTTTTTTCAGCTACTCGGTGCCAGTTGTGGGTAGTTCAGTTTTTTACTTTTCAGGAATGTTTTCATGTGTTCTAAACAAGCAACAAAGGGATGAGAAAATTCACACCATGACAGCCAGTGGACTTTGTCGTGTGGCAGGAGTAGCCTACTTGCTACGTGCAAAACAGGATTACAATTAGCATTAGGACAGGAGGGAAAGTCATGCACACCCAAAAAAATAACCAAAAAAACACAACAACAATAAAAAGACACTTGAGTTGAAATACAAGATAAAGATTTTTTTCTGCACACAAAAGGCTTCAGCCTTTAAATTTCTGATCACAAACCAAATTAAAGCTTTTTCCTTTGCCAAGGCAATTTATTCACCTAATGGGTGCAACATATCTAACTAATTAAAATGCAGTATTAGGTCAGCGTTGGCCTAAAAACATGTACCTTTATCACTCAATATCTGAATTCTGACTAACTTTTTAGAGCCCTTAATATCAGCTGTATTTTCATTTAGCTCCAGCAACCTGTCTTGCAATAAATGTCATTTGCTAGAATTTGTCAGGACATCCAACTAACAATAACTGCAGACTACAATGAAAAAAAAACTTTCACAACCAGCTTCACCTTCATGATTGAATCCCCAAGAAACTCTCTCAGGGAAGTTTCATCTTTCTGCCTGCCATTCTTATTAGAGACCTGACCAAACTGCAGTTTGTCATTCTCGGGGAATAAGAATTTTGATGGCATCTGGCACTTTGGAGAAGTGTTCTCCTCGTGGACAAGTCCCAGCTGTGTCAGGCAGATGGCAGAGAGTCATGTTTGGAGTCATGTGAGTGAGTGGCTTGCTCATGTCAGCACTGAAAACAGACTGCCCCCACGGTGGTGTTGGGGTCACGGCGTGGGCAGTAAAAAGAACGCAGGTGCAGTTCATTAATGAGAAAAGATTCAAACCAGACAGTGCTCATTTAAACAGATCGACACAACAGACAGATTTGCAACAATAGAAACAGAGGCCTCCTGCACACAGTTTGTTTCAACCCATAAATAATTGGTTGAAATGTTTATATTTTTCTTTTGTTTTTTTCTTGTCACTCCCATAGTGGAAATAGCTGTGAATGCAATGTGTATTCTACCATGACTGAAAACATAGAGTAAGAGTAAGAGTAAGAACGTGCTTATTTACTAAAATTTTCAAAGATATCAAAGAAACTAATAAATTATGCTGGATTTTCTCTACATGAACAAGAAGAAGACGCACTAATTAGATGTTTTCCTGAGGCTTTTATTTAATTGGATATCTTAGTGCTTTTTCAGTTATTTCCTCCTCCACACTCACATCATCTCTCTGTGCCATCAGCCACTAATTGCAGGAGCACACTGTTGGACATGCAGATGCTGGAAGGCTTTCTGTAACTGTACTGTAAGCCAATACTCATCGTCCACCTCCAACTATACTAGATTCCCCTTGTGGTGAAGCATCACGAGTTATGCATTGCAGATTATTTTAATTTTGGTTAACTAATTATTATTTTTATTTTACATATCTCCGGCTGTATAGATGCTTAATGTTAATATTTAGTGAAATCATTGCTAGGAAAAATTCTACCTTGTAAAATCATGTAATATAAGTACATTTATTTGTTTCTACATTGGGTCCATTTGCCACTCTGATGTCAAAAACAGGATAAGTGATGCGACTGCCTCAAACTCTAGGCCTATTTTGTTATTAAATATCCATTAACGCCATCTGTAGCTTGTAATTTTAGGCCACAGTGAAGTAACACTGTTTTAGAATCATTGAGGAGATGTGCATATGTAACACAGGCTAGTTTTTGATTCATTAGTTCAGGTGATGCTGCAGCCCCAGCCTCCTCCATCCGTTTCTGTACGTGATGGAGAAAAACAGTGAGCACAGGGGTTGAGGTTAGAGCTGAGCCAATGGTTTCTGGTTGTCTATGTGTGTCAGCGTTGTTGAGTTGTTGACTGGCATTTATAGCCTGAAGTGCAGAGTTTGTGTATGGCTGAGCAATAATGAGCAAATCCTCTTACCTGGAGGAAAACACTACATCACACTGAAGCAGTCAGCCAGAGATGAGACTCTGCTTCGTAATCACAAGAGGAGTCATGCTCTCACCTTCACCGTATATTCAAGTGTAATGGTTGTGATTCAGCTTCTCACTGGTTTAACTTTGACAGGCAGACACAGGCGTGATTTTAAAACCTGCACAATTCTCCCTCAGTATGTGTATATTAATTGGAGTTGACTGTGTTTCTGCAACAGAGTGAAAGGGTTTCAGTCGTTCAGGTGATCTAATGAGTGTCAGTCACACCAGTCCTGCCACAACATGTCATCATGACAAAGAAAATGTCACACTGAATAGAGATCATTTCGGGCTCTCTTTCCTCCATCTTTAGTTATGATTCATGTCAAGACCACATCTGCAGTCATACGCACGGACAAGGTTACATGAGGGGATTTGACTGTTGAGGAGTTTTCATGTTGAAGTAACTCTATCAAAAGCAGTATTGCTTGAATTTTGAATATCATGAGGCTTTAGTGTCTTCAATGATAAGAGGAAATCAAGCAGAGCATTTCTGTTTGTAAAACTGTAAGTCCTCCAAGATGGGACATCTATCATTTGGAAAAACTCCCGTCTCACTTCTTCTGACTTTTTAAGGGTCAGTGTCAGAGTCTTCCTTCACAGTTGTTCTTTTCTCTTCCTTGAGGTTGAATCCACAAAGAATTAATTTGAAGGAAAAAAAAAAAAGGGAGATTTGGAGAATCAGCCACTCTTACACACACATGAAGGTAAAAGACAGGAACAGAAATAGCACACAATATGAACAAATTAAAATAAACAACAAAGTTATAAATAGAATAGAGATGCAATATAAAAAAAACCTTGAGTTTGAGAAAACAGTAAAATTAAACAAAGTGACTAATAGATGGATTGTGTTGTCATTATGCAGTATTTTGCTTGTAGAGAAACAGAGTGTCCCTCTTCCTGGTGCTATAAACTAAACAAGCTTTTTTTCACTTGACAATGGGCTAATTTAATAGATGTCAAATGCAGAGCAGAAAGGCATTTTATATTTTGATCCTCATAAACTAAATATTATCACTTTCCAGCATCATTTGTCACCGCCAGTCTGAATGGCTCACTCTAAAGCTGCAAAGTGGCTCTCCTTAACTATTTGGTTGTTTTTTACATGCCCACTGCCAAAATGGAACACCACTGTTAATATGGAAATGTAGCTGTGTGAGCACATTTACTGAACTACTGGGAATTGAATCTGTTAACATATCGTTTATTTTTCTCTTGTTGGCAAATGGTGGTCAAGTTGTTATCATATAAATTATCAAATCAAAAGATTGCTCCATTTTCTGTACTCACAAAATGCTAACATTTTACTTTTGGTCCCATGTAATTTATTACAGCAGGATCTGAATATGTACTCTAACATGTATTGAGTCATTCTCCGGTAAAAGATAAATGTAAAACAGCTGACCGTCATCTCAAAATTTACTAAATAATTTTTGCTGGCTATTGCCTTTAGTGACTTGTGGATCATTGGCTACACCTGCTAATCTCTAATAACAGGACAGCTTTAAAATGGCTTGACTTGATTGCTTGTGACCATCACAGGCCTGCACATAAAATAAAAACCTTGACTTATTGAATGATTAATTAAATCTCTGCATTTCCTGCTCAAGCTTGCAATATCTTCAATTTCTTTTTTCAACAGGGGTCAAAGAAATCATGAGTGACAGAAAATGAAAAAAATAAGTACAACAAGGTCAAACTGAAGCTTTGTTATTGAATCTTTTCATTCCTTTCCGCTTACAACAGCCTCCTCATTGAACATGCAACCATGCTCTTCTAATCTTGATTTTACCTCTTCACAGTGTGTGGATGCTTCTAATATACAACCCAAACCTGAGAGGGTTGTTAGTTTAATATATTCTATGTAAGGGTGTTTTTAGCATCACATGTCTTCTGTACAAAGAGTTGAAAAATGAATCCACAGATGCGTGTTATTCCGCAATTTCACGGTTTGTATCATTGTCTTCTAAATTATAACTCTCGGTCAGCAGTGGACGAAATGTTCTGTTGCATCATGGGAGATGGGGAAAAAAGAAAATAGTGTCCATCATGCTGGTTACAGCTGGAGGAGCACCAGAACTCTCATTATCAGATTCCAGGTTCTGTGAGGGAGAAACTGATGGAAATTATTCTGAAGGCCACATCCATGAGGAAACAGAGCACTCTCCCTGTAAAAGTGTTGGAACGGCTTTAAATGAAATATGATCATAAAACATAAATATACACCAATTAAAAGCAAATTGTATGCTTGAGATTGGTATATTTTATAGAAAGTAGTTTGAACTGGCAGGCTGGGTTCATCTCACCATGTGCTGGCCTATTTTCAGATGTGATTGAGCAAGTAAATAATTCATAACAAATTACTGTCAAGAGTGAGAGCGAGAAAGGAGACAATATTAACTCTGCCTTAACCTTGGACCGACATCCACAGGTTTCTGTAAAATAGTGAGATTTAATGAGGTGAGGAGAAAAATATGCACGCTGATTTCTCCTTCAGTGCAGGTCAGCACAGTCACTGTGAAAAAGGGTCTAATTATTAATGAGTGTCGTCACCAGATGCACACATGCAGCCTGCAAATGTGGAAAGAGAGTGTTCGATTTAATTTCTAAGAATTACAAATAATCAATCCATATCCAGGGCTGGGGCCAGAGGAGACCTGACTAGCAATGACACTGTTTTAAATGTGGGAGGGAATCTCATAACGTGAAGGATTGGATTGACTGGATTGAAGCGACTGGATGTTGAAGACAGTCTTATTCATAATGCAGAATGATGTGACTTCAGTGTATCAGAATTCTGACATCAAACATTTTAATGAATTTTAAGTCACATGTCAATATTTAAACTGTCTTTTGTGCTTTTCCCCTGGTAATTTGTGAGCTAACAGCTACACCTTTGATTCCATTATAGGCAAAATATGTTATTGCTATTATGAGATGGGTATCTTAGCTTAGCATAAAGACTTTAAAGAGAGACACATCCAGGTTCTCTCTCTTCAAAGGTTAAAATTCAGCCAACAAGGACCCATAAAACATTTAACGGCCTAATTCCAATTCCTTCTTTTAACTCTAACCCCTCATTTTCAGGATGCAGTCAGGTCACACACTCCCAGAGCAGTTTGGCAGCATATTTAATTTCTGCTGAAAATCAGATTAGATGTCTGGTTGGCTTCCCTTCAAAACATGAATGTATTATAATACTATACAAGCCTGTTGCTGCTACCTTTATCAGCTAGTTACAAGGGATTCACCTGTCAACACCAAAGGTTGCAACTGGGGTTGACTGCAATAAACAGGCTAAATGAAGACTACATGCACACAGCTGGGAAGTTTGTAGTTAAACCACGGAACCTGATCATTTTTACTATATTTGGGAAAGCTGAAACAAAACTGGGGACAGAGAGTTAATGGACGTGTGACAAGCATTGATCAGCAATACTTGAGAGCAAATAGTGATGAGTGATGGTCAGTTTGTGCGACGGATGAAATGCAGATTGCACCTTTAGGCTCAGACAGTCCAGGTCTACTGACATTTAAACGGAGCTGCATGAAGGTGAAGAAGTTTGTTTCCTGAATTTGAAACTCCTTATTGATTCTTTACCTCTTAGTACTTTGTCTCTTTTGTGGATCTCACTATATTTTGTCAAGGCTGTGAGAACTATTGAAAAAAATATGCACAACTAAAAGACTTTTTCATTACAGTTGACTTATTCATCAGTTACCTGAAAGCTATCAGTAAACACCACTAAACCAGATTGCACAATTAACTCCAGATTGCCTACATTTGTCTTTTGCCTCTCTCAAACTCCAGAGTGACTTTCTTTAGTGTCAATACCTCAGGCGAGGCAGAATGTTCAGCGTTGAGATAAGTAACGTGTGCTCTTGCCTTGGACTGGATCAGGTGAGAGGAATACATTGCCTTCATGCCTTAAAGGAGAAATAATTCATTAATCAATATTTATACACAGCTTTACATCTAAGGTAGTTCTACACAACATTAAGGATTTTGCTAGTATGAACATTTTTTTGTTTTCTAGTCTATTTGAAAGAAGGTGTTGGATTGATTTGATTGATTGCGGCTCTATTATTGTGGTGTCAGATCTTCCTAAATGTCTGTTTTCTTTCCTCTTACTTTCAGTAGTCGTTATGTGATATAGGATGTAGGCTGGTATCAGCTGGAAGCTGACTAGGAGCGCTTTCACAACACCATTAATCTCTATTATATTCTGAGGCAAACATGGAAATAATGACAGCAGAGCTCATCGACTACACCTGAACAGTCTTCACATGTATAAAACTAAAATGCAGCTGAAGGGGTTCCAGCTGCACAATAAAGGTGAACTGATGTTGCTGCATTAAAAGTTTTATTAAAATCACTAGCAGATTATACGACCTCAACCGATTAGCTGCATAAAACGCTAAATAAAAGTCATTGTTTATTTGCAGTGACAGCTTGTGTTTAATCTGTGCTGTACAGGAAACTAATATAGCAGATGGGCTCATTTTGTTGTTGTAGCCTATGAATCTATTCCACCCGTCAGTTGTGTTGTTTCTATACTTCAGTGCCTGGCTATCAGTCCTCACCAGAGTCTAGACGGGCCAACAAAAGGCCACTGGAGGGCAGTTAGACAGAAAAACATCTTAACATTCATGCACCTATTGCCCAGAAAGTCCCAAAGAGGCCACACATTGGCACAAATTACAAAACAAACTCTAAAAAGAAAATCAAAGGACTCAGCAAAACTTTTGTCAGTGTTTGTAAAAATACAAACCAGTTTTTCCGCAATAATGTCTTCTATCATGATTTCCATTAGGACTATCACAGAGAGGCTGAATGTGTTGGACGTGTCTCTGCCAGCAGTCATTATCAGGGATTCATCTTGTTAACTTGGAACCAGTAAACCATTAAATCTGCTAGCAGAAATTTATGCTGTAGCAAATGTTCTTCCATTCGCTTTTTTGTTCCAGCTATATGCTGAAAAACACAACATTTTCCTGTCTCATTTTATTCAATGTCATTTTATGCTTCCCTTTGTGTCAGGCCACTGTTGAATATCACTCCATTCATTTCCCATCAGAATGAAAAAGATACAACTCGGTGATGCAAAAACCCCTAGCAATGTGCAACACTACAAAAAACAGCATCTCTCCCCTGTTACCATGGTAACAAGAAGGGAATAACTGGCATCAGGTGAAGTTGGCATCAGGTAGGGTTCTTCTTTTACATTAACCATTCTCCTTCATGTTCCTATTCTCTCCCCCACCTTAATCTATCTCTATCATTTCATTTTCAGTTAACAGTACCGGTCTCATCCATCTGCTCTCCCCGTGACCTCAGTTCTTTCCTGTCAAAGAGAGGCTACAGTTGCTATGGAGATAACGAGGGCTCGCTGTCCATTAATGAAATTTACTTAACATCGCTTCACATCGGCTCACACTCGAGCAGATGGCAATTTCCTCCAATATCAATATTTAGTTCCTGCCTTCTGCAGATCACAGTTGGTGTTTGAGTTTTTATCCATCAGATTGTGGTTGTTTGTGCAGATACAAAGATCAGGTGGTGATTTGTCGAACTGGTCAATACAGTGATATGAATGGCTTTTTAAAAAATGGCAAGTAAAATGAGAAGTTGCATAGCTATCATTCTTAAAGTGATGAAAACAATCAATAATTAATTGATGCAAATGCATTCGAGCAATATTGGACATGACAACATTTTGCCTGAAGCTGCATGCTGTTAAATAATTTTTATCAGACCTAAATTCTCACATTAGACACTTTGAAATGGTATATTAAGCGACACACCACTGATCTCTAGAGTCCTCAGTATTTCAGAAGTCTGGTCGTAGTTGAGGTGTAGCGGCACATTTTTGGTTTTAAATGGGGGGAGGTGGGAAATGAAAATGTTGCATCAGAGTCTCACATCAGAGTGAGTCATGGTTTCTATTTTGGGGCTGCAGCAGCAATTTGCTCTGAGAGAGGGTAAAAAAAGGGCACAAAAAGAAGCCTTGCTTAAAAAAAAAGATTAAGTACATCCTTTTCTGCACAGAGGGAAAGTCCATGTTGATGTAATAGTGGTGCAAAACAGATAAATACTAGTAGAATAGTGGAGGCGTAAGTAGGCAAGGACATTGATGGTAAAAAACAAAACTTTATTCATTAAAATCCAGTGCTCAGGAATCGAGCTGATACAACATCTTAATCCATCGATATCTAGCAACTGACAGCACTGAAGTTCCTTCAAAGGACCATCAATGTCATCGTTTTGCTGTCATTAGACTTTCAAATGACCATACAGGAAGTGAAAATGAGGCTGACTCCAATGTTAATATTGTGCCCTTTAAAAATCCTCTCACCTCTTATCTTACACAAAATTCAGGAGCTGATTTAGCAAGAACCGTGAAAGCAGGAGCTCAGGAGGCTGATGCCGCAGAGCAGTTATCATCCATGGACGGAGCCAGGAGAAATGAATGGCGTACCGCCAGTCATCTACCAGGAGATGGATCCTCTCCACTCCACCTTTTGTATAATTGGTGCATCTGACAGACAGAAATGTGCTCTGCGTTCCCAGCCACTCTCCCAGATTTCTGAAGAGTGCTTGAGCTAAAAAGAAATAGACATTTTTTTCTTCTTGGTGTTCCGGCAATAAAAGAAAGTGATTTATTATCAAAAGGCACCTGCACAACGTTGAGTATGCAGTTATTTTTGTTTGGCAGGAAAAAACCCTCTTCAGGACCTGAAGCATTTTATATATAGAACTAATGCGCCATTTGTTGACCCACCTAAGACACTCATGGAAGGAGATAAAATATCTCCTGTCTTCTGTCTGGTCATCAAAGGTATCCCACCTCTTTAGGTCAGTGCCATGGGAAATAAAGAGCCAAATAACTGAGGAGGAGTCATTGGAATCACCTTTCACCTCTCTGTGCAATCAAATATGCCAGCAATTCCTAAAATTAGACGCGGGTTTTCTCCTTTGTGTGCTTGTTACTGAATGTATGCGGAGGTTGAGAACACAAGATTTAGCATCCATATCACACACATATCTCCTCTCTTCATCTGTTTGCCTGTTACCCGCAGAGAGAGTGAGAATGCAGCTGGTATAATGACACCATCATGCAATCATGGGGCTCTATGAAATCTTCATGACTATGAAAATTGGTGTCAGGAGACCAAATGAAATGAAAAAATTGCCTCTGTCTATCAACTGCAGAAGAATCCCTTTTAATGATGAGGCGCTGCAGACTGGTGCAGCGGCATCCAGTTACACAAATCTTATGTTACTCTTCAGGAGGGAGTGATTCATATGTTGTTATGATATAAAGAGATTATTCCTTTAGATTACTGAGAACTGAAGGGGAATCTGCAGCAAAATAAAAACACAAAAGAGAATAAGATGATAATAACTTTGTGTTTTTTCAGGGAATTACTAAATAATCAAATCATATTTTGGTGTAAGTGCAGGTTAGTGAAATATAAATGCAATATTAATGTTACTATTTACACGAGAGCTAAGCTTGGCATGTACTTCTATATCTGTTGAATTAACTGCAGGATTTCAAAATGGGGCTAAAACCCTGCAAATTTGTTTTGGGCTCTGACTTCTCAGTCCCATCCTGTCTGTTCATCAACAGTCCCATTAAAAAGAAAGACCATAAATGTGTGACAAAGACTCATGGGTAGAAGTGCTAGATGGAATTAAAGTCATCTTCATGTCATACAATAGCTGCTCTGAAGAAAACAAACAAATCTGTTGCTTCCTTGCACTTGCTTCATGTGCTCGGAGTGTTTTCCTGTTTTTATTTGTTTTGCTTTATTTTTTTTTTACAGAACTTGATTGAAGGGTTGGGCTTGGTGACAGGAAGAAACCAATAAAATCTGGAGACACTCCAGATAGTTTCCACTTGTCTTTTTTTGACAGCTTTTTTCAATTACAGATAAAATATTTGACACGAAACTAAGTGGTGACTTTTGGCTGTTGTAAATATTTAATTTTAACATGGAACCAGCAGCCAGTTTGAGGAATATACGAGTCATGTGTTCTATTAAGTGCCTTTCTGGGTTTTAAAAATAATTATGTTGTTAATTGCTCATTCATTAACAAGTTTTTCAGTACTTCTTTTAGTACTGCATTGATGATGTGCCTGCACACAATATTCACAACATCATTTTGGAACTGTAAGGGAAAAACCATATGTTCACAAGATCCTTTTGAGAAATGGCATTCGTGATGTAGACATAGTTGTGATTTGCTGTCGTACATTATGTCCTGGCCCTGCTGAGCTCCACCTGGTGCGATCTCCTGTCTAATGATGCATACTAATGATCACTCTGAAAACAGGGAGGAACTGGGCACTCAAAACACATGTTAGTTTCCAGCTAATTTTCCGGGGAGCTGAAACCTCAACATTAATTTCCTGCAACCAGAGTGAGCCATCGGAGAGTTTGAATGAAATGATCAGTATCAACATTTGGCTGGTATACAGTGGCTGAATGGGGATTTCATTTATCAGATTTTAGAGTGTACTTTCCACATTACATCTGTGAACTGATAATTCGAATGAAATCCTTTCAATCTCCAGTGGGCTTGAAATGAAATAATATACACCAATGATATGCCGATTTTACTGTGCCTTTGTGACATCTAATGTTTCCTCAAATGTGGGGGAGAAGGATAAACTGCTCATTGTGGGAATAATCTAAGTGAAGATTAGAAAAGAGACTAAATTACTGGGATCAGAGGGAAATGCGTCTTCCTGGCAGATTCATTATTAAAAGTGGAAATGAGATCTGACCACAGGGAGATTTAAACTTCACCTGTCACATACATGCACATATAGACTATGACTGCAGCATATTAATCTAATTTGATTATCAGTTCACCTCTTGATTATCGTATTCATGTGTCACTCTCCACTAAATGAGAAACTGAGTTGATATATTTCTTATTTTTCCAGACTAACATGCGGCTCACCTTTATAGAAAATACTAACAAACCAGACGCAATTCAATTTTTTTGATTTTGTCCTGTTGCTCTTCTCCTATACAGAAGAAATTTAACAATTTGTTATGATAAACTTCTGCCATCATATACTAAGACATCCTACACACCAAAGCTTTAAGACAAAATTATAGTGTTATTACATGTGCATGCAGTACAGTATGAGTGACGACCAAACATAAACAGTGACAAAAATCAACACAAAACTCTGTCAGTTACTGTACACTCTTCAAATCTATCATATTTATTGTCTTGAACTGGACCATATAGAAGATCTGATACCAGAAAAGGTCAGCGCCGTGGAAATTATAAATCAATGGATGACTCCTTCACTTTAATAAAGCGCATACAAGCCTCGGACATTTCATTAAAAAGGACTCAGCGATGTTCGGTGTGTGGGATGGACTCACATCACTGCTCTGCAGAGGCTTGGAAATGAACACACCAACCAAAGCAAGGGGATATGAGATCTCTCGAAAGATTATATCAAATGCGAGGAGACTTATCCATTTCATCTGTTATCCACTGACATCTAGTCGTGTCTGGTCTGCTTATGCATGTGTACACATTTCTGTCAAATGGAGATTGAAAATGCGCAAGGAGAGAAGGGAGACTCTCTATACCCTTTTCACCCCTATTAGAATGAGAGGAAAAAAAGATTTTGTGCTTATTTGCTTTCATATATGGAGCTTTGTGTTCCTGCCTTTGAAACCATGAATTCTCAAACCGGTTTACTGAGAAATGTCATCTGAAATTTACATATTTCGTGAAGAGAAATAAGGAATTACAAGGATTTTTGTCACCCACCCAATAATCCTTCTTTCATAAATACCAGAAAAACTACATATAAGTTGCATCTTACACTTATTCATGTTTAAAGCAATTTCTGCTGATGGCTGTTTGACCACCATAGGGAAATATAACTCACAATTACGCCCTCAGACTATAAACCATATATTTCATAGGAAGGAAAATACAGTTCCCTGCCCTTGGGAGGGAGGAGCTGGGATTGGACAGCAATAAGTGAACTAAAAATAAAATATTATGACAGGTAGGGGCTGTTTGGGGAAGGTTATTCAATATCATGTCAAAATAGATGGAAAAGTCAGGTTGAGTTGACATGGATGCCACGGTATGTATATAATTCTTTTTTTAAGTGTGTGATATGCTAATGATCAGCAGAGATTGTGAATTGTAACATTTTAAAAAAGAGGATAATTTTAAAAGATAAAATGAATCATTGTGCTTAGAAGAAATTTAAAAATACACTACTCATTTTGTTCTGCTCTGAGGAACACATTTATCTGTTTTAAAGTGGGTTGAACGATAGCTGTGAGTAGCCTGGAATCGTTTTTAGAGAAATAGCCATAACGCCTTTGTCCAGCTTGTCCCAAATGACCATTCCCTTGTTAAACCCAACAAAAAAGCCCAATCCCTGGGGAGTAACAAGTCATCAAAGCGATGAATGGTCTCCACAGTGGAGCATCTGGGCCAAATCAGCTGCAGGAACAACAACAGACTGCCTGCACCTTGTTCGACTATGTGTAATCACCTAGAATCCAGATCAATTTATCTGCTAATTATCCCAATAACAGATATTGGGATTATATCTTGCACCCAGCTGTTCTTCTCATCCTCTAAAATTGACACAACACACAACTACCTGTGCTGTGTGTGTTTTCCTGTCTTAAGTTTTTGTTACTCATCAAATGGCAATAATCATTAAATGTTAATGAAGAGCTAAACACACAAATTACTTCAGCAAGTTCACAAATAAACAGAGTGATGCTTTTTTAAAACAAAATTCTTTGAGTGCAGACCCTCAAGGTATAAACAGCTTCACCTGAAGATTAATGGGCTATTGTGCCGTATATTTACTCTGACACTGAAAGAGGTCATACTGACACACTATGACTACTTTAAGTAGTCATATGTAGATATACAGTATTTCTGTATATCTACAGAAATGTTTGTACTTCCTGTCTCGTACATTTAGTAGTTGTTATAAATAGTACAAACTGTAATGTCTATTATGATCTACTTCTGTCTGTCTTTCTCCTATCTCTTTCCCAATCTTTCTCTCCCTCTTATTGATCCAATAGAGTTGATTTGAGCCTTCCACTCAAGACTCAAACAAACAGTTTGCAGATTGTACTGTTTTTCTAAAAGTGAATAACAATGCTGCAATGTAATCTGGGAGAAATTATACAAAATCACAGAAGTCGAAAGAGAGCACCATTCTTTGCATGAACGTACTGTGCTGTAAACGGAACTATAAACAGCAGAGCATCATGGGAAGAATTTTAAAAAAGAACCCTCCAGATGACCAGAGCTACGACAATATGACATGCAACTGTCAGCAGCAAACAACGTCAAGGCAACAAGATAAACAGTACCTTCAACAGACAATGAATAAAGTTATTTAAGGCTCAAGAATAAAATATGAATAATTCTATAAACATATGTGTATAAGCAAAGGAGCTGTTGGAGGATGCTCAGTGTCCACAGGGTTGCGTTTACAGCTCCGGCAGGAGAGGTAATGAGCAGAGGTGACTGTCACTCAGGACGAGAAGCCATCCACTTATTGGAAGGTTGTGGGTTTGATCCCCTGCAGCCTTCATGTTCCACCAGAGTACAAATGCGTGTCACTCCTGATGAGCAGGTCTTCTTGTGCTGTAAAAGACTCTAAAGATTCTTTATATTTGTAAATCATCATTGCATGCAGGATACAAAAAAAAAATCTTTACATTTGCAGTCATTTGCTGACAAATCAGTGACCAGTAGCCCATGTGGTGCACATTTACATGAATAGTAATGAAATGTCAATTTGAATCTATTTATATGCTGTAATTCTCCAAACAACGCTGTGCCCAGCTAATGAGTTTAAATTTACAGGGAGTGTCTTGCAGGAACGCGTTAACAGCCCGCTGGGGCCCTTACCTTGTCCATGTTTGACTTTTGACATTAATTATAAGTCTAAGTAATTATTGTGCGTGAAATGCGTGCGTTCTCCCTCTTTAAGTGGGAGGAGCTTGTTGCGCTGGGACGACGAGCTGCAGCAGACCCGTCAAAACGTCCAGGTCCTCCCCCAGCAGCCGGACGTCTGGTGTACCTGAAGTGGAACTTCCAACAGCAAGAAGGTTGGATTAAAAAAAAAAAAAAAAAAAAGTCAAAACGAATATGCAAATATGAGCGCAGCAGCTTGCCGTCGGAGCGCCGGCGCGACATAGGTGAGTGTTTTTGTGATGGCATAAGGGAATTTAAGTTGATGCATATGAATCTTTAAAATGAATTTTCTCTCTCTTTGCTCGTCCATCACGCGTGTCTGTGGGAGCAGAAGCGTGTGGTTCAGGTGCGTCAATTACATCCGAGGAGAGGAGAGGGAGCTGATCTAATTAGTTGATTTGCATTGGCTGCGATTTTTTTCATTATTTTACCGTTGTGGTAATTACATCTTCAGACCCCAGAAGCATGACCGCACAGCTTCGTGGCATTTGACATATTTTATAATTGTTCCATTCTTCTGATAAACTTTTAAGTCTTGATATATTTTAAAAATAGGCGCGCACATGTAGAGCTTTTTTTTTTTTTTTTTTTACTACTTTTTATTCCTTATATTCTGCAGGGAAAAAAAAGAGATCATTCATTGATTACGATGCATCTGACAGCGGTCGTCTTGATTCTCGTCGTGACGGGCTTCGCCAAAGGTAATCTGAGATTTTTTTCATTAGACACTCCCTGATTAAAAAGAAAAAACAAGTCTTTTCTATGCACGGAAAGAACACATCAATATTTCATCGCTCTGAATGTTTTATTTGTTGTTTTTTGTGCAAACACGCTGTTGTCCTTTTCTTTTTGTCTCAAAGGTTGGGAATGCAACGCAGGGTGCAACATAGAAAATGGGTTTTGTGAGAAGCCTGGGAAGTGCAGGTACTAAAGATTGATGTGTAAAAAAATACCCTGTGCCCCGAGGGGTTTTGGAATTTATTTCCATAAATTGTTGAAGCTGAAAAATTTTTTTTAACCTTGAGGAAAGACAATTGAAACCCAGTGAACTGGATCCTTTTGTATATTTTTCTTCATTTTCTGTTGTACTTGTAGTGTTTTAGTTGCTGCCAAATTCTCCCTTTGTTTGAAAAGTATTATCTATAAACATGTAGCTCCAAAGCCCCAGATTCCACTGGATGTGATCCAAAATAGATTTATTCCATCACTGTCAGCATCATGGGAATTAAACCAAAAACAATACCTAACCATAAGTGAAACAAAGCATGCAGACTTTAAAAGATGGGACTGCTGGCAAAGCTGTGCATGTGGTATATTAATAGCTTTGGGCTGTCCCATTTTCCTAACCTCCCCCTCCTCCTCAGGTGCAAACCAGGGTGGCAAGGAGAAAACTGTGACCGGTGTGTGCCCTTCCCTGGGTGTCTGCATGGCACATGCGAGAGAGCATGGCAGTGCACCTGTGAGGAGGGCTGGGTGGGCAGCCTGTGTGACCAGGGTGAGTATCCTTGATTTCCCCTATAGATAATTATATCCGTCTTACCCTTGATGCTGACATACTGGGGGGTTGGGGTGAGTCACAGGTTGCACCTGAAAGAAGGCAGCATGTGGAGAATATAGTCAGCTGTACTTAGAAAGGGTCTTCTGATGCATGATAAAAGCTGAAGCTGTTGAATAGCTCCAGATGTATTCATTATAAACTGCTTTTCCTGTGCAGGGTGCATAATGGGAACTCGTAAAAATTTCAATAAAGATGCACTGTGGCTGCGAATTTAAATGTTTAAGAGGTCTACAAATGATGCTTCTGCTTCAAAACGTATATTTAAAGTAAGCTTTCAGTTATAATACCCACGGTACTCACATTGAGGACTATCACATGAGAATTATTTGCCACCCCTCCAGCATTAGAGGAATAAAACAAAGTGTTTGTGACTTCTGGCTCAGTTGAACCTCTTCGACAGCACACGCAATACATCTCTTGTTCTGTTTGAGCATATGAGTTCTTCGTCTGTGTGATGTGGCTGATTCTCAGTCTCATTCTTGGCGACGAGATGCTGTGGTGTGAATGTGAGCGGGAGTGGAAACAAAGGCGAGAGGGAAAAACAGGCAGAGACAAAGAGACACAAAGGAGGAGGGAGAGCGTGTGAGATGTAATAACAGCTCTCCTTTTCGCAGATACCCGCCTGTGCTCTTCCAGGTCTTGCACTGGTAATGCCACCTGCATCGAGACGGGAGAGGGGGGATACCTGTGCATCTGTCCTCGCGGCTATGTGGGGGAAAAGTGCCACCTGAAACAAGGAGGTTGTCTCACAAATGGGTATTCGCACCTTTTATTGGAATTTCTATTTTAAGCACAGGAATACCTCAGGCCTTTGCAGCCTGACCTCCATTTGTATATCAATAGGAGCAATAATCAATTAATGGTGCAATGTCATTCAGGTGTCGCTATGTAGCCAGTCGAAACCAGGTCCCACCTCTGGATAGTGTATACCAAACCTCTAATGGTGGGCAGAGAGCTGAGAAAATGTTTTCTAACACATTCTTTATTTTTATTGTACTGCAAAAATGTGCCAGCTTGGGTTTTGTGAGATTGACAGTTGCTTTGAAAAACAAAACAAAAAAAAACACCATCCAGAAAAACAGAGGTTGAAATCTTCCCTCATCCACCTTGGAAGGACAGGAAATGGATTCTATTCAGAAATTCAACTGTTCTCTTGGGACCAAGTGTGGAAGTTATCCATGTATCTGTAAATACAAAGTTAAACTGAAAAGACAAGAAAAAATTTCAGAAATTAAGTGATTTTGAGGAGAAAGTGGTTTAATTCCAGTGAAATTATCCATCCATACAAGAACATAATTGGGTAGCCAAAAAATTTAAATTGGTTGTTTCAGTTTAGAAATAAGCAGGCCATAGAGAGAAAATATCTATAAAATAACTTTTCATTCAGGTAATCTTATTTTTCATATCTAAGAACAGAACTTATAGAATATACTGTATATTTTGACTTTTTCAGTCTCCATCCAATTTTGGAGCTTTAATGAATCCAGCCTCTGCTGTAGCTGAAAATGAAGCAGACACAACAGTGTGAAGGAACTCCATAGTTAGGAGTCAAAAAACCTGAAATTACCTGAAACCCTGTAAATCCATCAAATCAAGGATTCGGATGATTTTGAAACACACATTTAGGGAAAATTTGTAATGTTCTGCATACCTGGTTGCAACTTTCCAATCTTTTCTCTGAGTCATCAAAAGCAAAATAGCATGACTGCTTTCATTCAGGGAACTTTCCTGGCGGCCATACATTTTGCTTTCCTGTCAGACATCTTTGTCTCCTGCGGGTTACAATCCTCTGATGCAGAGAAATGCGACTTCAGAGAATGAATTCACCGACTTCCTCCTGTCATAAATCCATCACCGTTGTTCTGTCCCCCTTGCTGAAACACAGACACCTTCATGCAGTGGAGTCTGCGATCTATCTTGGCAGCATTATAAAGTTTCTACCAAATCAAGTCAGCGAAGCCATCGTTTCAACTCTGCCTACATCAGAGCACCATCACATTTCTAGCACTTCTCTGCCAAAAATCTGACTATAAATTCACCCCACTACAGTTCTGTTAAGAAAATGAAGTTAGATGGAGGTGCTGAAGCTAATATTTAAAAATACACAATTCAAGGAACCGCAAGTTTTTGAAGTGAGCTACATTTACTGTTGACATTTACTGCTGTTACAGCCATTGGAGGGCAAATTAGTAGAAATGTTTGACTTAATGAGCTGGCGAGGCACGCCTGAGCGCATCATTAGTTTGTCCTCATTAGGGAAGATGAGCCGCGGGTCCAGCCAGGCTTTGCCATGCCTCTTCCATATGTTGTGTTCCATCAGCACTGATGCACCTTTAAAGAGAATCAGCAATTTTATACAGTATTGACTGATTAAATTGATTTTCTTCCTAAAATTCCACATTAACCAAACATCCAGAAACATTTTGAAGCTGTAGGAATCATCTTGGCTTCTGTCTCTCCTCTACTGGATTAAAGATGGGCCAGATTGAAGAATCCTGACACATATGAAAATCTCTCAAGGGACACAGCTCCACGCCCTATGCTCTCAACACCGCTATGTTTCTCCTCCATCAGACAGTCTGGTTGACATGAACCCACTTAATATGCAACAGCCTAAAGCTCATTGTTAGATAACTGGCAGATCTCCTCCTACAGTTAAAAAAAGAGATAATTTTAGTATTATTATGATTGTCAAAATGGGACGAGTAGAGCTGCACTTGTGTGCCAGTGGAATTCATCTCCTGTTGAAGGGCCTGTACGAGGTTTCATTTATCAGCTCCTCTTTGAGACATGACATGTCTAAAATGTAGAAGAGCAATTATTCTTTTGACTCTCAGAGTTGTTAGGGACTTGTGTAATCGCTTGAGCTCCTGTTGGAGATATTGATTATTTTTATCCAGAGTTCTCATCAGTGCAGATTGGTATTGATCAGATATGCTGCATGTGCAAGAAGAAATCTGACTCCTTTTAATCTTATTACTGGTATGAATGAACAATGATTTCTTTGGTTTGGCCTGGGTAAAAGGAATGAAATCAAAAAGGCAATATAAATTAATATAAAAGAGCTAAACATTTTCAAGCTTTTACCTGTTGATTATCAGGAACTATAAAAAGCAATTGTTAGACTAAACAATTTGGCATTTCACTTTTTCTGACACTTTTATTCTATATTATACTTTATAATGAAAATAAACAATTTGTTGTAGCTATTCTGAAATTCAAAATTTAACAATATGGTGAGTGTCATGCAAAATATTCAAATTCATGCTATTTGCAGACTAGAGATATAGAAATCGTATAGTATAATAAACAAATTTGTTTAATTACAATTTACTTCGGTTAAGAACCATTTGAGAGCATTCCACCCATGTGCCTACATACCATAACGTCACATTATTTCATTTTACAGAATTATTCAAAGCTCTCTTAGATGTTGTACTCTGGATCACTGCTTCCAATCTGCAGCTGGTTTGGTTAAACAATCATAAACTGCATTCTTCATAATAAGCCTGTAAGGGAACATAATAATACAAGGCCTTTAAGCATATCTAAAGTGTTTTGAATGGATTGTTGAGCACTGCTGCAACAGAGGGTAGCTCCGTAGTCAAAGTGGCATTGAAGTTGTTCCTCAGTATAAAATAAAAACATTTTCCAAATCTGCTATCAGGTAAAAGTCTTGCAAATTAAAGCCTTTTTATTGAATGCACAGCATCCACGTTATTCCTCAAGGAGCATCTCTCAGGAGCATTATCTTCCAAAGCCTTCAGGAGGTCAGTGAAACATGTCTGCTCTCCTCTGTGTGACAGTTCATTTTCCAACAGGTCGCTTCTGTTTTATTTCGTTTTAGAAGTGGGAAATTGGGTCTGCTATTAAAGACACTTAATCCTTCAAGTTTTTGTAGGAAAAGGAAAATTGTGACAACTTATCAAGGACACCTAAACCCTTAAGTTTTTGATGGAAAATTAAAATCTCCATATTTAGAGACATGTTTTTCATTGGACAGCAGCATAAGCTTAATGAGATGTAATCAATGGAGCACCATCTGCATGAAAAAAAGTTGACAAAAGCAAATGAATTTGAACTTAATATAATAGTGTCCCCAGGACAGTCCCCTGTGGGATTCGTAGGTCTACCTCCTAATTATGTTCTACCTGAGCGCATTTGATTGTTCCGTCACCGACAGTTGTTTCATAACCGGAGGATAAAATATTCAATCGTACAGCTGTGTAGTAGGAGCCATGCCTTATATCTCCTTGCTGTATATTTACATTATGTTTCTCTGTCCTCCAGCTCTCCTTGTCTAAACGGAGGTACGTGTGTTGACACTGACGGCTCAGCGGCTTTCTCTTCCTGTTTATGTCCTCCTGGGTTTTCTGGAGATTCCTGCGAGATTATTGTTGACAGCTGCCAGCCTAACCCATGCCTCAATGGTGGTAACTGTACAAACCACGGCCTGGCATACACATGCGTTTGTCTGCACGGCTTCACTGGTTTCACCTGTAATGAAACCACCAGCCTGTCACCCTGCGGCGGCAGTCCTTGCACCAACAGGGGCACATGCGTTGGTCATCTTGATGGAACGTTTCGGTGCGTCTGCCAGAAAGGGTTTGCAGGTCCCACATGTTCTCTGCAGCACAGGCCAAAGGCTAAGTCTAAACCGGTTGGCTCAAGACCTGTGGACCACCGGGTGTTTGCGCTCACCCCACAGCACTACGGCCTCCCTGCTCACACCTTCCACAAGCTTCTCACGCCACCTGAGAGAGACCTGCTCAAGATCACCCTGAAGGAGACGGTCCACTCCTCCGGCGTCCTCGTCACCCACAGCCAGCTCGTCTGCTTCGGCATGCTTGCAGCACTCACCTGCCTGGTTATCCTGGGAACTATGGGTATTGTGTTTTTTGGCCGCTGTGAGGCGTGGCTGGCTAATGCCAAGTACAGCAAGCTCGTTCGACAGCAAAGGGAACACCTGCTGAGAGAAGTCGGCAGCACGTGCCAGGAGGAGCCCGAGCACTCTGTAAACATCATCCTGCCAGAAAAAATTAGACTGACCAACTTTGGGAGACACTACACCTCCATCTGATTAAATCAACTCTCCCCCTCTCCCTCTGGAAGAAGATTCAGGTGACTGTCTAATAGCATGGAGCAAATAATATAACTGTTGTACAGTTGTGTTAATAATGTGAGACATACTGGACTATACAGGAATGTATTTAAATGTACATCCTAATAAACTAAGTGGACAAACATGGCACAGGATTGTAAATGTACTTTAATTATACTGTTGTAAAATACCTATTTAAATTCTACAGAATGTTCCTCCAGACAGAACCTCACTGCTTGATGCATTTGTAATACAATAATAGGATTAATAGTATAGTACTGTGCCATAGCAGCACCTTTTTTTGTTCAGTATTTGTAATCAAAATATTTACATTAATCTTTGATTGGATTTACTGAAATACCTTGTGCTTCAAAGATTGATTAATCATTTGACACAAATCAGATTGAGCTTCACAGATGTGAGGATTTGAGGCTTTTCTCTGACTTCTACATTTCTCCTATTGTTCAAATTAAACCTGTTGTTGGAATCATTGGTATATTTTAACTTTGTATTTTAAGACAACTTAATCAACTGATAACTTATTGTGACTTGACATTTTCTAGTTCATACTAAAAATTGTGACTGTACAGTGAGTGCAAATAAAATGTGAGATTAATTACAACCATTATTATTGCCCACCATGCCTGCAGGTCTGTAACTCTAGATACTTTTCATGCAAAGGTACTGCTGTACAGTATGTAACTAACTTTATTCTGCAGAAACCATTTCTCTCTCCCTACAGGTGCATTACTTAAGATTTCGATGTGCACTGTTATAAGCCACAGGTGATTTCATAGCTCCTCAAGAAATGCCACTTTGCATTACGGTAGTAATCCATTTACCTCAGTGCAGTTAATATCTCTCATTATCTCTCAATATCTCTCTCTCATGCAGTTATGTCTCTCATTTGCAGTCTCTTGGAGGCTTTGCTCTGTTTTTCTGTTGGGCTTTGAAACTCTGGTCATGCATCATGACTTTGGGAGCCATGGAATCAATACTGCAGCATCTGTTGAATCATGTTTGTTTAGTCATGCATGAGATGGCCAACCAGTACAAATCACAAAAATCCTGTTACCTACTAAATGTGGAACACATTGCATTTACATTATGCAAATTGATCAGTTATTGACATTATGTTTCTATAGTGGTTTCTTTCTATAGTGATGGTTTCTATTTTTCTTTTGTAAAAAGTCCCAGTCAGCTCATAAGAGATTCAGATAATGTGGCAGGTTGTGGTTTTTTTTAATTAATTGTTGTGTCTGTAACAAGATTTTCCATTTGCATATGCATTAAAGTTTAAAAGTGGCATTTCACAACGATGATAAACATGTCCTACATGTATTTGTCCTATTTGCAAATTCTTCTGTTGTAGATTGATCAGATAATGGTTTGTTGTCTGCTCATAACTTTCAATAAAATAAATAAAATCTCAGTTTTACTTTGTCCCATTTAGGCTTGACACGGCATGTACATTTTCAACACTACAAAAGCCAACACAAACAGATTTGAATAGGAACAAATGTTTGGTGAAAGCATCAGATGTTTATGCACATGCTGCAATTGAAAAAGAGTGCAGTAAATGCCCTTTTGCTCTGTGATGGTTCAAAAATGTCTCCTAAGGGTCAGCTCAGTTATCAACTCTTTTCCACGCGCTTTCATATTTCACATTGCGGTCTTTGGCGCCTCCCTGTGGTTCAAATTTTCAATGCTGGTGTTGCAGCACTAAGTACTGAGTAAATACATACAATTTGATATGTTTGATATCCGTTTGTGTCATCGTCACCTTACAATCTCTGAGTAAAGGCCCTGCAGGCTCACACAGATTTCAGTTTCAATTGCTCTGCAATGAATAAAAGCCAATCATATCTTAACTAGATTATAGTATTTGATGAATTAAGTATGATATAGGGCACTGTGGGATGGAATTCCTCCACCTGGTAATTTTATGACAAACAGGAGCAGATTTCTATTCAGTTCAGCTCATGACCTCTTTTTCACTGTTCAGAATGCCAGCAGACTTCAGCCTTCAAACTAAAAGTGACAAAAATGTGTGACATTGACTCTTATTCAGGAAATATTGATTCTTATGACTATGAAGAGAAGCTATAAAGACAGCAGATGTACAGGTGCTGGTAATATAATTAGAATATCATCAAAAAGTTGATTTATTTCAGTAATGTAATGTATACATTCATTCCACACAAATTGATTATTTCAAGTATTTTTTTTTATTTTGATTATAACTGACAACTAATGAAAACCCCAAATTCAGTATCTCAGAAAATTTGAATATTGTGAAAAGGTTCAATATTAAAGACACCTGGTGCTACACTCTCATCAGCTAATTAACTCAAAACACCTACAAAGGCCTTTAAATGGTCTCTCAGTCTAGTTCTGTAGGCTACACAGTCATGGGGAAGACTGCTGACTTGACAGTTGTCCAGAAGACGACCATTGACACCTTGCACAAGGAAGGCAAGACACAGAAGGTCATTGCTAAAGAGGCTGGCTGTTCACAGAGCTCTGTGTCCAAGCACAGTAATGGAGAGGCAAAGAGAAGGAAAAGATGTGATAGAAAAAAGTGTACAAGCAATAGGGATAACTGTAATTCTGGAGAGGATTGTGAAACAAAACCCGTTCAAAAATATGGGGGAGATTCACAAAGAGTGGACTGCAGCTGGAGTCAGTGGTTCAAGAACCACCACGCACAGATGTATGCAAGACATGGGTTTCAGCTGTTGCATTGCTTGTGTCAAGCCACTCTTGAGCATCTTGCCTGGGCTAAAGACAAAAAGGATTGGACTGCTGCTGAGTGGTCCAAAGTTATGTTCTCTGATGAAAGTAAATTTTGCATTTCCTTTGGAAATCAAGGTCCCAGAGTCTGGAGGAAGAGAGGAGAGACACAGAATCCACGTTGCTTGAGGTCCAGTGTAAAGTTTCCACAGTCAGTGATGGTTTGGGGTGCCATGTCATCTGCCGGTGTTGGTCCACTGCGTTTTCTGAGGTCCAAGGTCAACGCAGCCGTCTACCAGGAAGTATATTGGTCTTGAGTAATATTCTAATTTTCTGAGATACTGAATTTGGGGTTTTCATTAGTTGTCAGTTATCATTAAAATTAAAAGAAATAAACACTTGAAATAATCAGTGTGTGTAGAATGAATGTATACATTGTACAAGTTTCACTTTTTGATGGAATTACTGAAATAAATCAACTTTTTGATGATATTCTAATTATATGACTAGCACCTGTATGTGCAACAGCTGTGACAGAGGTTAATGACATTCATTGTCCCATCTGATTGTTGTCATGCCACTAAAGTTCCTCTGGAAAAATCAGGTCTGACTGCGTCTTCATACTTAAGTATCGTCCCACCCTAAAAGGTGCAGCAGAACAAAGGGGAAGTTTGCAATCAAGAAAGAACTATATGTACAGTTCACATTCTGCAGGTCATGCTGGGTGAGATAGCGCCTCTAGAGGCAACAAGATTAACAACTTCATCCCGAGTCAGCTCAAGTTCTGATGACATTGTTGGATAAATACTAAAAATTGTAAACTATTAAGAAATTTCTTTTCATATATGAATCCACTTTAAGATTTAACAGGTTGTTTCCTGTTATCCTTAACCATCCTATTCAATGACGCTTCTTCAAAATAATTCAAATAAGTACTGGTAATTTTCTTATCCTCCGGTTGACAAACGGACACCTAATGACGAATTCATTTGTTAAACAATGTCTATGTAACTCATATGTCTGAGGTACTTGTTTTAAAGAGACTCTTCTTGAAGGAAGTGATGGTAGGCAAGCATTTAGAGTTTCTTAGGGGGACAGGTTTTTGTTTCATCATCAAGACATTATCCTTTCAACCTATTCTGTGGGATGCAGGAGGTTTTTACCTTGGTTCAGAGTTTCAGACTCACACAGTGATCGTTTCAAAGAAAAAAAGTGAAAGAAAATCATGCAGTCTCAGAGTCTGACCACAAGGTGTCCATATGGCCACAATTGACGCATTGTGATTTAAAATACATAGTAATGCACACACACACACACATAGTATGCATTTATTGCATAGCAATATCCTAATCTAAACAAGGTATAATACATAAAATGACAATAAATGATTGTACGTCTGGTAAGGTAAAATGAAAGCTGTGATGGGCTGGCTGTTTCTTGATTTCTATTTCACTGTCCTTCTGCACATCAGTGACAACTACTTCCGGAGTGAAGGATGAGAGCTGCCTGTCCCATATAACACTGACAATCTGACGACTGTTTTTTTCTGCACTACATCCAACCATTTCTCACTGCAGATTTTAATTTATTGGAAAATGTGTGACCTACTAAAATTATCAATCTCTTTGGAAGACCTGAATGGTAGCAGGAATATGAGTAAAAGCAATGACGAACTGCTGCTATGACTTGAATATGGATCATAATTTTGTCTTTTCACTGCCTCTAAATGCCCACTACAGAGACCAATGTGGTCATTGCAAGTCCCAATGCTGCAACCAAGACTAAAAAATGTTTAACACACAAAAGCAATTTCAGTCCTTTAGCATGTATTCTTGGAATATAGCACACAAAGGAGGCCTAGCAGTATAAGAGAGATCATTTAATGTATGGTTGGATGTTGACACGTTAAACCAGAAATTATAAAGCTTCACAAAAAGCCACTTGTGTGCTGAGGCCCCAGCTTCCCACCACCAGACATTCATAGGGGGAGTTATGACCATGGGAAGAGAGGGGCCCTCACCTTCAAAGCTGACCAGGGAATCTAAATGACCCACCTCAACAGAGTTGTTACACCCTTTCACATCATAAAAAACAGAATAGAGCACAAAAAGTTAACTCTCCCCAAGCCAGACACTCTTAACCCTTTGTTCCCATCCACCTCTCTCCTGTGACAGATGAAACCCAACATGCATGGAAAATTCTCACATGGAAAAAATCCAGGTCCAACTAAACAGTTTCCATACACTTCTAGCTATATTTCATTTATATGTTTGTATATTAAATGTGTTCCAGATGATCCGTAAAATCACCGTAAAACCCCTGCACTCTGACCAGCACCGTATTTTCGAAAACCTGGATTTTCTAGGTATTGTCTAACTGCAGCTCCAAAAATTCTTGGCTTGACACCCATCGAATGCTGCTTATTGTCTAAGGACAGTTCAATCAAGGTAATTTCATTCATGGTCCTGATATTTAAGGGCCAGAAGAAGATGAGGTCAAATTATTTATGCGGTTGTAGAATAGCAAATATTAGACACAGCTGAAAGCTTATTATTTTACTGAAGGATTTCTTTCTTTGTTCCTGTTCTTGAATAGGGCTTCAAATAACTTACAGTCTGAGTCTAAGACCAGAACCTGATCTACAGAAAGACAATAATCCAGACAATGACAAGAAAAACTTCAGGAGGTCCCTCTCAGTGGCGATCTTATACAACTACTAACTAATCAGCCAGTGAAATTTAAAGCAGACCGGTTGACTCATATGTGTTTAAGAGTTGTGATTCATAAGCGCAGTGGTCTGATAAAATTACACATCTGAACAACAACAACCATGCTTCTATTGTTCTCACACAGCAAATTTTTCAGACTTGCTGTGTTGCGCCTCTGCTGATTCACACTCCTCCTATATATGACTTCTTCCTGTATGGAAATGAGGTTTACAATAAACAATGGACACTAAAGCTTAAGGGAGCCAAAGCACCTCTATGCGTATAATGTACCTGCCCTTAGAAATAAAGGAAGAAATGAAAATAACAAAAAGAAGCTTCTCTGTTTATTTTAGAGGCCTTTTCCTTGACTTGACTGAGTCATTGGTCCATGTTGCGTCTGCATTGCACTGTGATCCACATCTGAAAGTGTACGAATCGATTCACCTCTTTAAAAACCGCAGTGAAACTTTTTTCTAGTTCAACAATAGAAAATGTTGAATGTAGTTGTTTTTAAAATGTTGATTTCCATATGAATAACTGGATGCGTATGGTAAGGCAATAATCCAGCATCAAAACACTGACAGTCAAGTGCAACTAATTAGATAACTATCTAGCTAACTAACTGGTAAATTGACAAACAAAGAGTGTACTAATTGAGAATAATGTTTGACCTTTTGTTCATGAATAACTTCAGATTTGACAAAAAAAAGGAAGAACAAATCAGGAACAATTCGAAATTTGATGTGTGGTTACTTCCAGTATTTTATATACGTTATAATGATGTGTTACGTGACCAGAGACGTAGATATTATCATAATCTATTAATAAGCAATCACTTATAAGAAATCGGATCATGATTGGTTAATTGATCAGACAGACTACTTCCTTCATGTGTCGTTATGGTTCATAAAACTCACCTATGACTAAAGTTATGCTGTGGTAACATTCCGCGCACGCCTCGCGTAAATATCCTCCATTATGTAATCATCTTTTTTTGCGCCTCACTCACGCAAGAGTGTTGCATCATTCTGCGTGTAGGAGGACTGGATCATTATGTCATCGTTACCTGTCCATTAATTAATGAGGTCAATTCGTGAACGACGCAATACTTTATGGGGTACAAGAGCGAGAACTTTGGGTGCGCACCCCCATTAAAGGAAGCCCAGGTATGACTTGGCTTTGAGCCCAGAGCCTCGCGTCATCACCCACCCCCTCACTCACACACGCACACGCACACACCTTCGTTTCTCTGTCGCCTAAAGCGCCCAATGATCTCTCAGTCTAACCTGTTACCCTCTTCTTACTTACAATTAACAACTACAGCGTGACCAACAGGCGCTCTTGAAGTAATGGTTAATACTGTAATAGGCGATGAAGGGTTTCTTCCCTGTGAACCACTAAAACTTTTGTGCACATCAACTCGTTATCGTAAAGTAAATCATATACACTTTGCATTCTCGCTGCCTTATCCGGGAAATCATTTCTTACACAGTTAAATGCCACTGCTTTACCGCTCTGGGATCGGTGTGTTAAGCCCTGAAAACATTTGTGAGTTTAAAACCTTGTATCCCTAAGCGTAATGGGATCAAGCGTGATTATCCTCATTTAACTGTGGCAGGTCAAAAGGCTTAGGAAGGGGCAGTCGAGAACACAGATCAGCTTTTTCAAGGCGGAATTAACCGAAGACCTGTGGCATAATTGCTATCTGTACAGTTTTAAAAGGGTCTGACCACTAATCTGACACAATGTAGTTCACCGTGAGTCTGGGGACTAAACTTCTCAGCAGGACGTGGTTGGTTTTGGGAAAAAGACAGTGAGGATCTGTTGGATGAGAACAGAAACATGTAAATTTAGACAAAATATGTCAACGTAAACCACTGCTTAATTCTTTTTATGAAAAAAAAAAAAGACAATTTCTGTTCATTTTATATGAATCATGAAAAGTCTGCATAACACATATGCCGCTTGTAAAAGTTTCTCTATGGGAATGATTTTATTTTTTCTGCGTCTCCACATTCTGTTTCTGCACTTTTATTATCTTCGATAGGAGACTAAATTACTGCAAAACTACACACAACATGCTGTTATTGACATATAGTGGAAAAACACACCAGCTTGTAATAAAATAGACCCGCATATATCAAAGGTTTTATTGGGTGGAAAAATATCCATAAAACATACGTTTTTACAAAGACAGTCGCACCAAGACGGCAGCACCGTCACCGTGATCTCCAGTATGAAAAACATCAGTCTCGGTTCTCTGGATTGAGTCCGTTTAAAAACCGAACTTCACAACAATACTGACGAACACAGTGGCGCGCACGTCCTGTCTGATTTGTTATCGGTGCGATCACATGAGGAAATGACATAAAACAAAATCGCTGACGCATGAAATATGTTACTTCACACACAAAACAAAGTTAAAGCAAACTATCTTGTTTGTGTTCTGATCCTAACTGGGTGTAAATGTCTAATGTGACATAAAGGACCCTACTGGAGCGCATCATACAATATTGTAATTGCTCTCATCACAGTATAATAAAAATAAATAAATACAATGGAATAATTATTGATGGCTAAAATCTAACCGGAGTTATACTAAAAAATCTGTAACACTTTCGTCTCTCATAACAGGTCTAAAAAAACACGTTAATAAATCTAGACATGAATAACTAGATTACTGGATTTTTCCAGGTTTTTTCTGTATTGGTCGAGCCAGTCTCTAAGCTCTGTGATCCGATACCCCTCAGGTCCTCTGTCACCCTGGTAAACTATCTTTCCCTCTTGCAGGATATAAAGCCTGTCGAAATAAGCTCCATAGGCAGCGTTGGAGGTGTTTTCCATGCTGTCAGCCACCACCAGGCAGCCGGGAACCTCCAGGAGCATCAGCTGGGCAGCGCTCAGCCGGTCCTCCAGACACCGGTGCTGGGGGATCTGATAGGGCGCGTCGGTGCTTACCCAGCCATCGGAGGGATGCGCTTCCTCAATGTAAACAACCATAAAGTCTGCAATATCTGCGTTCTGTGCCACGACTTCCTGGAAAGCTTTGAGTCGCGCCATGAACGGTGGTCAAGTGCAGCTGCCAAAGTTGAGAATGAGCGGTCTCCTGTCCTTTGCGTAATCGAGGATGTGGCTGCGCCGCTGATCATCCAGCTGAACAACTTCAGTATTGGGCGCTACGTGTCCGAGATGCGCTGCTTTAAGAAAGTCTAGTTTATGACCGTGCCACACTGCTTTGAGGGACTCCAGGCAGAACAGACGATTGGAGTCCGATACACACAGCGGGGGATCGATGGAGTCGCCCTCCTGCTCTTTCATCCTGAGGAGAATCCTTTTCCTTATGCATAGAAAGTCAAGAAGCCAAAACATGACTGCTGCCATCAGAAAACGAGGCACCAAGACGAGACAAACTATTGCATGTTTAATAGCTTTGACTGCATTCATTATTAGTTAGAATGACAAACCCGATTGTGCTCTACCACGATCTTGTGGGTTGAAGTTGGGTTACTGAAGTCTCCCCCTCGTTTTATAGCACTTGCAGATTTGAATGAATCACACTCCGCCTCCAAACGGGGGCCGATCGAGGCCTCACATGGAGGGGATTACCGTCTGTCAAGTCCACAATTTTGAGCCGCAGACAGCCAAGGGTGAGAGGCAGGGTGCGGCACAGGAGCGCGCTATTTTGTATTCCTTGATCGCGTTCATAACGCGCGTTCTGTAAAATCGTCCGGATGTCCGAGGATTTCACGCGCGATACGATGATTCTTGCCAGAGTGCGTTTCCGCAGATGCTCGTACAATCTGTACCCCGGTTGAACAGGGTTGTACAGCCACTACCCTGTCCTTATCTGATCCGATCAATTAACAGTGATTAACAGTGAATTAACAGCATTAACAGTGGATTTTTTTGTTCTGATAAGATGTCACATCAGTCCAAATGGAGCAATGTTAGATCACATGAGCAATATCAGCCCCTAAAAAGTTATACTCACATGATGTTCATGTATGAACTCGTTTTAATTACAATTTCTGTCAGATGCAAAAGAATGTGTGAAATTATGAGGTACGGATCAAAGATGGTCATAATCATTCATGACACATGGAAAAGTCACATTCGTATGAAGTTTGAGACAAGTCTGTGAAAAAGATAATAAACCAGTTTTGAGAAATAAAAGTGTGATGGATATAAAACTCAGTCAGAATTTAAATTTATGAGGAAGTCACGCTTTCCAGAAAACAAGGAATATTTAATAAAATAAATTATTCTGAAATTTACAAGTAATTTTTTTTTCAGATTTTAAAGTAACACCAGCACTTTCAGTGTTTTTTTAAGTGTCCTTAAGCATCTCCCACTAGTGCAAAAATAAAACGAAGCGAAGCATAAATGAATGAATGAATGAATGAATGAATGAATGATAGATAGATAGATAGATAGATAGATAGATAGATAGATAGATAGATAGATAGATAGATAGATAATAAATAAATAAATAAATAAATAAATAAATAAATAAATAAATAAATAAATAAATAAATAAATAAATAAATAAATAAAATAAGGGAAATAAACTGAAACTTTATTGGACAGGTTTAAATAATAAATTTTGATCAACAGATTATGCTCACTCTGAACTTGCCATTTGTGATTTTTTAACATGAAGAGACAAATGTTTATAGAAGTACCTTGTAACATTTCTTTGACCATTTTTCAATGACCACTCCATCACTAAAACACTGACCAATAATAAAGCAGAAAGACTGGGGAGAAAATGATAGCTACAGGAAACTTTCTCCGAGTATCTTACCACACTTTAAAGGGGAGCACTCTGGAGGTTGTGTGTGCCAGTCCAGAAGAGGAGGATTCATTTACAATCAAATATAATCAATGCTAAGGAGAGACACACCAGTTATTGCTTTTGTAAAATGATTTGTACTTGTGACACCTGAGGAATGTATGGTGTTGATTATTTTAATTTAGTTTTTCTTCTCATTGTACTTGCTCATTATTGAGGAATAGGAACTACAACAAAGGTTGTTCTCATACATCCAGACATATTGTCGTCTCACTCCCTGCTCCTAAGCCTTTAATTACTCAGCCTCTATGTGCAGTTACTACCATGTCCTTCATTGGCCTGTTTCTATTGTGGTTCTTCATGAGCTGTTAGAATTCTATGAAGAGAATACCAGCAATAATTATGTCTGTTATTTTTAATGCCTACATCTGTAAATATACATACATTTTTTCTGCCCTACCCAGTATAGTTTCTCACTTCATCTTTAAAGGACCAGGAACCACACTAAGCAATCTTTATCAAAAATAAAGAAAACAACAACAATAACAAAAACAAAAACATATTATCATAGAAGCCCTTAATCAAATCTACTGCCAGACACTTTTGAAAGCACTTAAGAAAGGGAACCAAAGCACAACACGCAAAAAAACTCAATCTACGCAAGTGTGTTTAACATGGGCACTAACTAAAGAACATGGAAAAGATAAGAAAGGATCTGAAAGACTCTCCTTGAAGAAATTTGGTTCAGACTTTTTTGCTGCACTTTTAAGTTGTTGCACATTCATCCAATCAAGTAACAGATTGGAAAAGGATCATGCTGAGATGCTTGGCTGTATTGATAGCAGATGTTTTAAACCAAGATGGAAGAAAAACAAAGGTCTGATTAAGATTAGAGATCACTTATGTAACTTCTCTTTCTCAGGTCCTTCTGATTTTGTTCATGCACATTAACCAATTCAGATTTTAGCAAACAATATTGATGGAATATTGATGGGATAGTAGAAATAATAGGGGATAGCAGAAATAATAGGTAAGCAACTTGAACGCCTAATCCAGTGAGAAGCTCTAACTCTATGTCAATATTTACAAGGTCTTTTAATTTTATTCAAATTAAATCAAATCAAAGCAGATGGACTTACAGTAAAAAACGTTAACTTCAATCAATCCAGTAACCAAAACACAATGTAACTATACAGTATACACTACCAGTCAGAACTTTCTGATAAGACCCATTTCTCTAGTTTAAACTGGAATGTGCAGAATTCAATAATAACAAATTAGCTGAAATGCTTCAAAAATAAGTGGTGAACTGACCAAGCTTAGGTCATAAAAACTGACAAATATTAGATTTATGTAAATAAGGCCTTCAAGAGGAACATTAAACAGGTTATGCCCTTTGATGAGCTGGTGACTCATCCAAGGTGTACCCTGCTTCTTGCCTGTAACCAGCAGAGATAGACTGCATGACCTGCAACCTATTCTTGGGATAATGATGAGACAATTCCAATCGAAGTTGATGCCAACAACTACGATTGCTGTCACAGCCATTGCTGATGACTAATGAATTGTCTCCAATAAAAGTACTACTGGAACAGACCGTTACCATACCATACTACACCTTATTTGGGTCTTACTGTGGTGCAAGAAGCAATATGTTATCGTAATGGAAACTAAAAGACGAGTGATAAAGGAAAACAGACAGACCTTTATAACACTTAAGGGCCCAAGCCATGACAGAATTAGAAGGCAGTTTTCTGAGAGTCAACAGCTTGTGTGATAGACAGCTCACAGGTCACCACTTCAAGCACAGTTGAAAACTGGTGTAAGTCAGCAAGTCTCTGTTTCCTTTGAGCTGCAGGTTTGACTGCTCAAATTGAAGTTTTAAAACATTGCAAATATGTCAAACTAAGGAAAAGTGGCTAGCCTGTACCATAAAGCATCACTAGTGGACAACTGAAGAGTGTAAGATGGTCATGAATGATTCGAAGTATAAGGTCGTCAGTTCATTACAGAGGATGATGCATTGTTGAGTATGTGAAAGGATGGTTCCTCAGCAACGGTCAGATTGTCACGTGTGATGGGTAGAGGATGGAATCAATTGTAAAAAACATAACTTGTTTTTCTATTTTATGTTCATTATTTGCTGCTTGTCACAAATGTTAGGTGTCATGCTGGAGTGTGAGCTGACAGTGGGAGGTGTCAGCTCACCTCCGGAGCCCTGCCGATTCGCCCTTGAGCAAGGCGCCTTCCCCCTCACAAGTGCTGCTCATCTGGGTGCTCCACAAAGGGGCTGCCCGCCACTCTACCTCCCATTGCATGCTTACAGGCCCCCTTGTGTGTGGTTGTGTGTATTACAGGGTCCTGTACACACTAATATGCATGTGTGTGACTGACTAACATACTAAAGTGTGCATTAAATTTCCCTTCGGGGATTATAACAGTATATAAAATAAAAAATAAAAAAACAATTAAAACCAATCTGATTCTTGATCATCCTTTGGCTCGGCAATGAGCTGTAAAGACAAGATAAACCTTTATTAGTCCCAAAGTGGAGAAATTTGCGTGATTGCGGCAGCAGAGGGACGGTCATACATACATAGTCCCGTAATTTTAGCAATACATGTATATTAACATATATAACATATAATACACATTTTAAATATGATATACATATGATGTACATATTAACAATTTACAATATACAATCACCAGTTCAACAACAAACTGCAGACTACAAACTACAAACTGCACACTACACACTACACTGGTCACCTGGATTGTGAGCGTGATTGTCTGTTTGTGGCCGGCTGTGAGGATTGGTGATTGTACAGTCTATGCATTTTGGGTGAAGCAACTTATTGTTGAAGAAGCTCTTTATTGATCTTACCATGCCCTGCAGGGGGTGAGAGCTGTTCTTCATCATTGATGACAGCTTGGCGGTCATCCTCCTCTCTCCCACCACCTCCACTGAGTCCAGGAGGCATCCTATGACAGAGCTCGCCTTTCTAATCAGCCTGTCCAGTCTTCTCCTGTCGGCCGCAGTTATGCTGCTCCCCCAGCAGACCACTCCATGAAAAATAGCCGAGTCATCAGATTCCCTGTAGAGTTCAGGTCAGGTGGGTTGGCTGGCTGAGTAACGCCACCGTCAAGAAACAGTTCTGAGCAAGTTTGGTGCTTGGGCCGATGCCAAGTCCTGTCGGAAATCTTTATCTCCACAAAGTTTGTCAACAAATGGAAGCATGATGCTCTAAAGTCTCCTGGTAGATGGCTCCACTGACTTAGGACTTGATGAACCACAATGAACCAACATCAGCAAATGACATGGACCACAAGCCATCACTGACTGTGGACACTTAACAATGGATTTCAAGCATTTTGGTATCTGTGACTCTGCAGTCTTCCGGCAAACTCTGGGACCTTGAATTCCAAATTAAATGAAAATGTTGCTTTCATCTGAAAAGAGTGCTTTGGACCACTGAGCTGTGGGCCAGCTCCTCTTCTTCTTAACCCATGTAAGAGGCTTCTGATGCTGCCTCTGGTTCAGGAGTGGCTTGACACAATGCCAAAAGATTATGTATAGCTTGTCTCTCTGCAGAAATCACTGTTGTCTAAAATGAGAAGAACTTAAGGCAGAAATGAAGAACTTAGAAGCTTTGAGTGATTTGAATTTTGAACAATTCACTTTCTGTGTTTTTCTGCCAGTTCCCAACTTGAGGCATCAAACACAGAACTGTGGCATATGTCTTAGCAGATAAAATGACATGACATTTAAGAAATCATCCTTGTACATAGTGTATGTCAAAAAGTATAAGCAGATGATCATATCACTTATTTTATGCGTGTTTTGCACAGCATCCCAAATTTTGAGGAATTGCTTTTTGAATTCAGCATCTGTTTGCTCCAAAGGAATCCACATCTGGACACACATATTAGCCATAATTGATCAAATTCCATTGACTGGATTAGTGCGCTTATTCAACGAAAGTATTCCTGTCTTGCAAACACATGGTATACTAGAAAAGCCTTTGTCTTTTGTCATGGGACCTCCTCCAGTAGCCCCATACCCCCATGCAGACCCTTTTCCATCAGACTGTTACAATTGGAATATATCACAAAATATATTCCAAATCAGTTTCCATCCATGTGAATGCAAAATCATTGAATGGAGAACACATAATTTTTGTTGTTACTTAAAATGTATTCAAACTTTACTTCCTGAAAAACTTGCACAAATTTATTCATTCATTTATTATTAAATTAATTAATTGTAAATATAACCAGTTGTGAAATATATAACACAAAAATGACAAATGAAAAATTTTCAAGTCTATTGTCAAATCGACCAGTAACACGTTAACACTACAGGTCCACATCAATTGCAAGGTTGTTATTCAAACAGTGAAGATGGGACTGTTTTGTTATATTTACTTGATTTAATTAACACTTAATTTGTGGTCTCTTTCAGAACCGGATTGCCTCTTCAATAGTAACATCTCTACAGAAACAATAACAAATTTTACAGCATATACATTGATCGGTCATATCATTTCAGCCTCCTGCCTAATATCATATAGGTCCCCCTTTTGCTACCCAAACAGCCCTGACCCATCATGGCATGGGCTCCTGTGACGGTGTGCTATAATATCTGGCACCAAGATGTTTGAGGCAGATCCTTTAATTCCTGTAAGCTGTGAGGTGGGGCCTCCAAGGATCAGATCTGTGTCCAGCACATCCCACAGATGCTCGATTGGATTGAGATCTTGGGACGTTGGAGGCCAAGTCAACAAGTCACTAGTGACAAACTCTTTGTGTTCCTCAGTCCATTAGTAAACCATGTTTGCTTTGTGGCTGGGCACATTATCCTACTGGAAGAGGCCACTGTCATCAGTGAATTCAGTTTCCATGAAAAGGTGTACAACAATGATTAGGTTGGTGATTTATGTCGAAGTAACACCCACATGAATGAACTTGACCCAAAGCATCACCCTGGCTTGCCTTCTCCCAAAGTGCATCCTGGTGCCATTCCCAGGAAATACGATAACCACGCACCCGGTCTTCCACAAGGCATAAAAGGAAACATGATTCATCAGACCAGGACACCTTCTTCCGCTGTCCAGTGGTTCAGTCCCCACGATGCTCAAGTGCCCATTGTTGGTGCTTTCTGCAGTGGATGGGATCGGCATGGGTGCGACTGGTCTGCAGCTATTCAGTCCCAAACACAAAGAAACTGATGCACTTTGTGTGGTGACCTTTTGATCTGAAGCAGCATTAACTTCTCCAACAATTTGAGATACATAATGATGGATTTCATCAACAAGCCTTGGCCACCCATGACCCAGTGGGCCCTCCACCACTTTTCCTTCCTTGAACAACATGTGATATATACTGACCACTGCAGTATTGGAACATCCCCCAAGAGCTGCAGTTTTGAAGAAACTCTGATCCAGTCATCTTGTCAATACGAGCTCACTCAAATCTTTACCCTTACAAATTTTCTTGGTTGTAACACATCATTTTTGAGGATAAAAAGTTTTATTGCTGCCTAACATATCCCACCCACTAAGAGGTGCCACGATAAAGAGACAATCAGTTTTATCGGCTTCATCTGGCAGCGGTCATTATGTTATGGCTGAGCAGCATACAGATTGTATTTCCTTTTTTTTCCCTTTGGTTGCAGAAGGTCCCCTCCACATGGTGGTGCCCTAGTCAACCCACTGTGTAGAGTCTATGTTTAAGACCAGCCCTGTGCAGTGCCCGAAATGAATGAGCCATTTATTTGGCTTGGGGTGTTGCTGCTGGATTTTACTCGCGAACTACTCATCCAAACTGTTCCCAACTCAACACTAATGAAGAAGTGTTTTCATTAAACATCATATTAAACATTAACATCAAAAGTTACACTAGCTGATTCCTCAAATGGAATAAAAAGTCTTTGTGAGAGACAGTTAGCCTAACCTCAACAAAGACTAATCAGTCATTTAAAACTTAAAAATAAATAACACGACTTGTTCAGTTAGCATCCAATAATTTGAGACTTCAAGTAATATGGGAAAAAAAGGTTTTACATTTTGTGCATTAAAAAAAATATTAGCTACCAACTACCAAATGTCTTTTTATTACATCCCGCTTCAAAGCGGTGACGTATTGTAATTGTCAGTGTTCGTGGCTTCGTTGGACTCAGCGGTTTGTTTCCTTGTGACGGCAAAGAAAAAAAAAAGAAAACAAGCAAAGTCTGATATTACTGTTTTATAATAATAATAATAATAATAATAAACCACACTGTATTGATCCCTCGCGGGGAAATTCTCTTTACACTTCACACATCTCACTCAAGTACATATATGTGTTAACTACAGCACTTGGTTACAGGTTACAGGCCCCTGTACACAGACACAGCACACTAGGGGCCTGTAGGCATGCAATTAGTAGATACAGAGATGCAAATGTAGCACAACTTAATAAAGTTGGATGATATTTGGTGTGATGTTACAATATAGTTTTAATAAAAGATAAAAACCATTCTAATCTGGTGGTTTGGAGAGACAGATGTATTTCATTCATGCATTTCAACTATTATTTCTTTTATTAGGCAGCGAAATGTGTTTGTCTTTATTAGATTGTTTTAATCTCATCTGTGTGTATCTCACATGTGTTTTCCAATGTTAAACATTTGACTCTAACTCTTCAGATGTTGCCCCATTGTGTTCCTCTATAAAGTCATTCCTAATGTTCTATTCAAATTTTCTTTTCATTTTTTAGTCTCCTGTAAATTATATTAAATGCCGTGCAATATTTAATGGAAACCTTATTCTACTGTTACTGTGACTATTAGGCGGTTTATTATTTAATATGTAACAGAAAAATATTTGCCATCAATCATGGCACAGAAAATGTAAAAAAAAAATTGTAATTCATTAGCCCATCAAGAATCCCATGATTTTTAAAAGAAAATATCATCAGATTCTGTTAGATTAATGTTTATGCAGTTTTGACTCTAGCTTTTTCAGTTTTTTACAGCTCCAAATTATTGATTAATCCTAATTAATATTAAATTATGGTCATGTAATTGTGTAGTTATCACAATTACAGAAAGAAGAAACCACCTTTATTCGTCCCCCAGAAAAGTATTCTTCAACTCGTCATCATTTTTATATGGGTACAGGCTAAAATACACACACAGACACACAGACACACACACACACACACACACACACACACACACACACAAACACACACACACACACACACACACACAAGGTCACCTTATAAAGGGGACGGTGCCTTGCTTAAGGGCATCTTGGCAGTACTAAGGGAGAACTGGCACCTCTCCACTGTCAGTTCACGCTCCAAACTCTTTGGTCCATGCGAGTCTAGAACCAGCCATTCGCCGGCCACCAGTGGACTGAGCTACTGCCATGTTGTGTAGATAAACTGAGACTCTTGTTAATGTGTCTGCTGTGCATCTTTATTGCCACAAAAGGCGACTCATTGAGTTTGGGAGGCAGACAGATGATCGCTTTAGCTGTAATGTGCTTAACAGATGCTGATTATTGGTCATTCTCAAATTGCCGTTACCATTCATAGCATACTTTTTGTGATTCAGTTCTCGTGTAGAGACGATAACCTCACTGAATTCTCCCCTGTGGTTTGCTGTTAAACTGTTTTAACGTGATTATCTGAGGCCTCTTTTGTTTCTCACAGCAAGAAAACATAAATGTCTCCATGACAAAACAAATTTACTTTGAAGAATGACTCTGCTCTCAAATGTGGCTGAAAACAAACAATGTATTCAAACTTGCTTAGTTCTACCTTCAATATACTTTGCTGGATTCCTGGCAGTGGTTCCCGGTTCATCTGAGGACATTGCAGATCTAGGAAAAGCCCATTTTCTACTGCTTATTTTAATGAGGTGGCATGTTTCCAGAAACCACAACTGATAGAATATTATAACGACTAACACACAGAAGTAATTAATGATGTTTTACCGGTGACTCCTTTTCTTTAAACTGACGTCTCTATTTGCACGGACTCGAGGAGAGGATAGAAATCTACCTCGCCTCACCTTCCATGACCTCCCCAAAAATCAAAGAATGCTAGTATTCACATTCAACTTGAATGAACCGCTGTTGCCCTGTGGGCTGTTTGTTTCTCAGCAACTGACGAGACAATGAGGAGCAGAATTACACGTTATACTAAACAACGTCATCCCACACATTTCTCTTATGGGGTAATTTTTAAGTTAGCATCAAAGTTCAGGCATTAATTTCAGTGACTATAAATTAACTAAATGGTTTTTTCCACAGTATCTTAAAAGTGTAGAAAAAGAAGATTTTAAAAGATAGTGGTGGATCTTGTTTGACGTATATCAATAAATAATCAAATACAGTTTGAAAAATTACGAGTTGTTTTTCTGATGATCTGCTTCTATGTGACTGTGGTAGTCAATGCAGTGGAGAGTTTAGATGAGCTTTACATCAACTGTGTTGGAAAGAACTTAAGAAAACATGACACTTTATCTAAAGTAGAATTGACAGATGGAGGTATTACATCCCATCAACAGCATCTTAAGTTACAAACGATTTTAAAGTTACGATTCTACTCCTCAATTTACAATGTAAATATATATTTGGATCAAATTCAATGCAAACATTAATGCAAAATGTTTGTTTGCACAGTGAAGGGTTAGAAAAACCACTGATAAAAAATGAGAGAAATTTAAGCTCAGACACATTCAATACATTTGAAATACATTAATTTTTGCAGCTTTCTGCTCCTTTGGGATTAACTAGGCTGTTAAGAAATTATTCATAGACATCAATGTCCTCCACCAAATGATGCTTATTTTATATGTACATCTTACGAGCAAAAATTTACAAATGACAATAATGGAAGAGCTATCATATTTAAGTCCTGTAAGAAATGTTTGTTGTAGTAATTTTAAATCTATCTATTCAAAAATAGTAGAATTTGAAAAGTGTTATTGAAACTCTAAATACATACAGTACGTACACATAAGGTAAAATATTTTCTTTTTTAGAGAGACATAAAGGGAAATCATAAAATGCAATAACAACCAAAATTATGAAACACTTGAATTAACGTATATGCTGCATCTGCATCAAATCACATTTTCCTTGGCTGTTCAATGAAATCCATTCGTAATCATTTGAGATAGCTTATACACAAACAGAACTGAATGGAGGTCTGTTTAAAAATGAAAAAGAAGAAGCAATAGCTAAATTAGTGGCCGGATGTTTTTAGTTGCTTCACTTTCAATGTGACTGCTGGAGATAGATATTTTCTGCTGGCTTTAAAAATCGTTATTCATTTGTGAACCATTTGTCTTCTTGTATGACTCAACTTTAAAGCAGGATCCAAACTTATCCTCTTCACTCAACACTTGAGGAAAACTCTTGAATATACAATTAAAATAACTTAGTCAGACAGCATTTTGCTAAAATAGGGTGATGCCAAAACAAACTTGAAACAATTATAACATGAAATGTAACTAAGGCGACTCCTTAGTGTGAACCTGCGGGGTAATTCCTTTATCTACAGTTCACAAAAACTTCATCTGATTCTTAAAGATATCCTTTGTGGGGGTTCCAGGCGAGTCTTAACATGGGTTAGCGTCTTCAGCTGTCTCTGTCCTCATTTGCACTCCACGAGTAGTGATGCTGGGGAGCATGACGGCGGATGTCCTCAAGTGAACTTTTTTACTGATGCCTGTTTGAGCTTATTAGTGGTGCCCGTCTGTACGCTCATTGATGCCAGTCCTCAGGACAGACGGTGGCGAGACGTTGTGACTGTGAAACCTTTCACACACACACACACACACACACACACACACACACACACACACACACACACACACACACACACACACACACACACAAAACCGTGTTCCCTCTCAAACATCCACCGCTGTTGTGAAAACTCAATTGAGCTTTTGTTGAATTTTCCTGTCACTAATTTTCATTTCGTCTTATTGAATTTAGATTTGTAGAATTGTCAAACCATAAATACATGTTGAAATCACATATGTTGCGCAGTGCAAAGGGATTATATATGGATTTATTTGTTGGAACGAGACATATGTATTCTAAATTATTTGCCAGTCTTGTGTATCAGCTGGGAATGAAGTGTGTCTTTCTTTCATATCTGAATCTGTTTTGTTTTAACGTATTTGCTAAGAAATTTGTGAAGTTTACTGTATGTGTTTACCCAAAACCAAATCCCGGGGAAGAGAGGCAGCGCTGTCCTCAGAAGGTCATTGTGCACTCAACAGTGTTTAATAGGATGTGTTTTCTGCCCTGAGTTGTCTCTGCGGGATACTGCTAAAGCAGTGGGACAAACATCAACTGGCAGCATTTGTGATGCTGGACAGGAAGGTGAAGCAAAACAATGGTGGCTGAGATCTTCAGGGGAGCCGAGGGCAGAGGAGGTTAATGAACTGAAAGACAACATTAACTGTTTACTGCTATGTAAAAAGTAAAAATGTGACCCCCCCACTGATTCGAGAAATGTCTAACGTCATAATAGGTTAGAAAATATTGAATAAGTATTGATGAAGTAGTCAAAACTGAGCTGTTCTTTCAATGCTGTCATTATCATTTAAGTCTGACCCATAGAGTAAAACCTTTAGATGCTGATTTCACAGCAACATGAAGTAGAGAATATGTAAAGTGAGAATGTACAGGATCACTATAGAGGGGGTCAACAAACTTGTTTGAGTTTTCTGTGAATAGGAAAGCAGAGCAACTTTGGGTGAATTAGGTCCAATTCAAAATGATGAAAACTAGTTATTGAAAACGTTCATTTTGTATTTATATCAAAACTTGGATTTTCATTATAACAACACTATTGTGCCCCGCAGGGTACACCTTGGTGATGCACCCAAGGTGTACACCGCCTCTCACCCCTAGCAAGCTGGGATAGACTTCAGCACAAGCTGTCTGAAGTCAAGACAATTACAGAATGGATGGATGGATGGATGGATGGATGGATGGATGGATGGATGGATGGATGGATGGATGGATGGATGGATGGATGGATGGATGGATGGATAAGTGGATGGATGGAAACTGTTGCTGTCTATCTGAATATTGTGAAGCCTTTTAAACAAATGAGTATACTGTACCTTTACATATATTGAACCTCATACAGATAATGCATAGATTTTTTTGCTCACATGGACACCTTAAACAGAGGTTTAACAACTGCTGTGTGTAATGTGACTTCACCAGATCTGAATGACAAGATGCTCTTTATTATGTAAATTACATGTACTTTAAAACTCAAACAGCAAGAACAGATTCATTGAGGATCTTTTACAAGAAAAAAATGCTGCTTGTTATTTCATAAAAAATGCTGTCTCTATGTGTATAATGAAGCTAAAAAATGCTTCATAGTAAGAAATTTGGACATCACAATATGATTCAGATTAACATTACTTTACATAAGCCTTGCTGTAGAATAATAGCAAGCAGACGGAGGGATTTATAAAAAAAAGGAATTTATTAATGATAACAGGATTGAGTTACAGCATTTTCACTCCTCTGTTAACCAGATTTTTATCAGATGTTCTGGACTGTTGGACTGTTGAACAGGCCAGAAATACAGTAATTGGGGTGATTTACTGATGATATCTCATTTGAAATTATCCATGGGAATTGTTTCATCCAAAGTTTTTTTTTGCTCTGCCTCCCACAAATCTACAACTACACACTCCCCCCCCCCCATAACCCTTCCTCCTCTCCTCTTAATTATTGCGCTGACTTTGTAAGACCCCCTGATGAATCCTGGCATCGGTTTCCCATTTCAAAAGAATGAAAATGCACTGGTCTGTGCCATCAGTTTGTTGTGTTCTCCCTTTCATCTGTCTGGACGTATTAAAACAAGAAATGCAAAGCTCTGCAGTAGCTCCCACTAGAATCAGCCTCAGCCCCCCAGTGGCGGCACGTGTGCTGGTCATTCTAGGTTCTGTTTCATACAAGACAGAGAGGAGTAAGAGCAAGGGCAAGAGGCAAGAGACAGCACAAAAAGACAACTCTGTGAGAGACAGAAGGAAACAGAGGGCACGAGGCTGCTTCTTGAGGACACAGGGCATGTGATTGTAGCCTCCTTGTTTCCTAAGGACACTGTGACATACTAAGATGTCTGTGAACCACTCACTGCTCAAAGCAGACGACAATGGACAGGAGTAGCAAAGACCAAGACAAAATATTTTTTAAAAGTTATATTAAAAAATTAGTGATAAAAAATTAATAAACTCATTCATACATCACAGCAGTTAATAGCTGTAACCATACAGAGCCATAACTAGTGAAGAGCACTAAGTGGGTAATTACCAGATGATGCTGAGAACTTAGACAGGTTACTTACATATGCATTTTCCCATTGACAGTGTGATGCCAAAAATAATGGCCTGGACTATTTTCCCAGGCAATGCCTTGATGGACAGCACTCTATGTCTTAAGGTGGTGGTTGGGGTGGATAGAGTTTGTCAATACAATACAGGATTTTTGTTTTGAGCCTACATAGGTTCAGACAACAGTAGCATTGTGGTTAAGGTTCGAGTGAGATTGTGAATTTGGTCAAAACAACAAACACATTAATCTCATGTTGTAGCAGGCCTTTCAATCAATAAAACCAAAGCCAGCATATAAAGGTGACGGTTTATAAAGTACGCTTCAGCTGCTGTGAGCAAGTATACGTCGATAAAATACTTTGCATCCAGTGTTTTCTGATTAAAAGAAATGTGATTAGGTTTTTTTCCCCATCAGATCAAGCTTGCTGAATGTTTGTATTCAAACATAAGAGAACATACAGAAGGGGGGTTTGTAAAAAGAAATCCATGGATGGAATACATAGTACAGATGAATCCATACGTTCTCTATGTGCTTGACGTAATAACATTTTCACCATGAGGTATCTAGAATATTATTAGCTAGCAATAAAATTCACATCAAACCTTGTGAAATGCATACCATTATGCTGTTTAATTAACGGTGAAAACATGAACTGCTTATAAAACTAAAAGTTTATTCAGCCAACCATTTAAACAGTCCCATCAAAAGCATGACAGAGCCCTTAACCTCAAAGCAAATTTCTAGAAGGAATGTCATTCATGTCTGATTCACTCAGATTAGATGTTTTTTTTTATAGCATAAGTTGCCAATACACTCAAGAGTCAGGTGCTTGAAGTGCTATAATGGAGGTTAAATTGACTCATGTTTTTTAAAGGCTTTCATAACAGATAACAGACAGAAACGAGTGAGGAGTTCACAAAAAGATGCTTTCATGGGAAGGAGGAGTGAGAACAAAGTGTTTTCTCAAAACCCGTACAAAATTGATATTTCAGAACAAAAAATCTTGTCATGCACGCTATGTCCTGCATTGAAATAAAGTACAGAGTGAACCAAACAGCAAACCAACATCCTATAAGACATGTGCAGCAACCATGTGCTCACCACATCCATCCATCTCCCTCGTTCTCTTTTCCTCTTGGCTGATGGCTCCATCCTCAACACCGTTTTACCAATATACTCATAATGGACCTTTTATCATTACATTAATATCTGGTCTACTTTGCGGTAAAGCTAAGCTACACAAATAAACAGTTTGACAGACCCAATGAGTTTTTGCTGTGTGACACATTCTGATATAGACATGCCTCCAATACCGTACTGTGGAACATTTTGTTCCAAATCATCACATGCTGACAGTCTGGTAACAAAAGTGTCAACACAAATCCACTTTTAATTTGTGATTACAGATTTGTGGGGGAGGTGACAGGTTTCTTACAGAGTAAACACCCTCCTACATGCCACCTAAGGAGTTGGAGATTTATCATGGAAAAACGACGAACTGTAACATAAGATGCAAACTGAGATTTTTGAGAGGCAGAATATCAAACACATTGTTCCAAACCAAAATGAATTTGTTCTGATTCAATGTTTTTGAACAGGATTAAATCCTTAAAATTCATGATCATAAAGGAAGTTTTAAATAAACACAATTGACCTGCATCCATAAATACTGTGTATCTTCATGAACCATAAAGAACCTGGTTTTGCTTCTTTGAATGCCACCTTCAAAAGGCATTGTGGGTGTTGCAGGTGTTGTATTGAATTATGACTACTGTACACTAGAACAGTGATCCCAAACCTTTTTTGTACCACAGGCCAACGTCGCACAATATTTTCATGGACTGTCCTGTAAGGTGTGGCACCTGAATACAGCACAATAAAATTATATACCCAGCATAAAATCTGACATTTTGTAGCATTTTTTTCCTTTGAAGTTGTAGGTTCTTCTGTCTCCTCACTGGCTGTTTTACCCAAAGAAACTTTCCAAAGAACTTTGTTTTTTGTATGTTTTACTAGCTTGGAGTTTCAATTTAGTGGTAAAGTATTTTGTGTTACCGGCCTGAGTGGCAGCTTTAATATGGTAACCATGTGACCAAGACAAGTATTTTGACAAGCGTCAAGAGTGATGGGTGGACAGATGGGGGCGGAGAGAATCCAGTGATCCAGTAAATAAAACGGAAATAACGTAATAATAACATAATAACTATATATTTTATTTATTATATATATATATATATATATATATATATATATATATTACAACAAAATATCGTTTTTTATTCTTTCTGTGCTGCCTGGAACCAAATGATGGACTTTGGGGACCACTGCACTAGAAGACTATAAGAAGTGTTCCACCCACTCACATACACAGACAATTTGTCATAAGTGACAAGGCTGTTAGTCACACACGATTGGATTTCACAAAGACGTATCACTAATTAAAAGACTGAATGATCAGATTATTTCCCATTTTGCTCAGTGGATGCAAAATGGGAAATAGTGGAAAAATTCTTAGTGAAAGTTTTCCGAATAGTTTAACACAGCTTTCTTTGTGGAGTGATTTGTGCTGAGTAGCCAAAGCAAAACAGACCAAACACCGGAACTTAGTTCTTACTCATATTCTACAAGCTGAGCTGAGTTGCAGCTTTTTAACATTCCTACAACTTCCATGCTTTGCAACTACTTGGTTTACTGCTTTGTGTATGATGCTGGAGAAAGTATATTTGTTGGTACAATGAACCATGAACCATAACAAAACATTCCTAATAATAGAATATAGAGATTCCAGAACATAAAAAGACTGGCTTCTGCTTGAGATTGACTTAAAGCAAAAGGTGAACAACATGCAACTCTGGTAAAACCATTTAGACTTTATTCCAAAGATGGAAATATTTTAGCGACAGTGAAAATTCTCAAGAAAATGTTCTGTGTGCAGTTGGCAGGTGCTTGATATCAGTGCTCTACTATTCAACTCTTACATTTTCTGTTCAACAAGTGCTCTACGTTCATGTTTCAGAGGGAATATGGTCGTAAAAGTGGAGTAAGGGCCAACAAACCTACACCGGTGGGTAGCTTTTATTACTCAAAAATATAGGATGAAGGAAAGCAGTTGATAATTTGTCATATATCTTTTTAGATTTAACACTATTAATCTGTAGGTTTGTAATATAAGCCTACTCAAATAATTGCAATATTTGCTCAGATATGTGTTTACAAAATCATGCGATCATTTAATATATATTATATTTATGCTCTAAAGGTTCATTCACTGTTAAGCTAGGACAATGGAGTCAGATCACTTAAACTTATGGTTCTGAATATTCTCATATGTGTGTTACTGAATTTCCTGTTCCTCACGCGCTCAACGTCTGGGTGACTAAAGGTAAATCTTGAATGCTATTATGTTCAAGTCAGACAGCAGAAACCAGCCAATAAACAGTTAAAACATGTCAGGGTCATTCTGCATTGTCTGTCGGAGGAGCAGAGACTGAGGTGAAACTAGCCTCACAGAAACACTGCAAGTTCTTTACATAGTTTGGCCTCTTGGTTCTATAATGATTGGACTGTCTTGGTTACATCTGATGCCAATAAATGAACCCGCTGCAGAGTTTATGATTCATTTCATTCTGGCTGTTCAATTATCCTTGTGATTTTCAGAAATCTGACATCTTTGTCATGTGCTATTTCTGGAATAAAACACGCATCCCGGGTATCTGAGGACGAGAGAGTTCTGGTCAGTTCAACCAAGATAAATTGGTGACCCCAAATGTGATTCCAGACTCAGTTCTGACTGTCAGGTAATGGTAGATAGACTCACAAAATGGGTACAGGACATCTTGTATAAAACAGAATGTATTCAAAACATGATAAAATGGCTAACAAAAGAGATTCTACGCTGGAAACAGCTCTTCTGGGTGATAATGGACATGCTTGTCCGGGTATCTAGGACTGAAGAGTTCTGGTCAGTTCAACCCTGATAGATCCTTCTTGGATGTGAATCCAAAGAGTGATGAGAAGCCACCCGGCCAGGCCTCCAGAGGTGGTCAAGTTGGGTCTGCCAGGTGTAGTTTAAAGCTGTGTCTTACTTCTGTGCCAGATTTAGTAGATAGTCCATAAATCAGGATGTTTTTAAAGCCACATAAACCTTACAGCCCTCTTCATAATTCCTGCAGCCTCCTGTAAAAGAGTAATAAAAACAATCTGCTTTGTCTCGCATGCAAACCAGGTATAAAGTCTGCAGTTTAATGTCTAATGACCTTCCAGATTTCCCAGGGCTCCAGAACAGCTGAGCATCAGCGTACTCCTCATGTGAGGAAGGCAACTGAAGGTGAGTCTGCTGTAGCTATTTATTGCTGCCATTAGTGAAGTATATCATCTGCTACTATATAATATGTTAATGGTTCTTGGAATGAAGAGTGAGCTGACATTACTGAGTACAGTATAGCACTCACTTTGCAAAAAACAATGAAAAACAGATTGTGAGTCCATGTGGGATAGACGCCTGCTTTTGTGCAGAAAGGGCAAGAATAGTGTGTTAGATCGCTGCACGTTAAATTTAAGTCAACACGACGGAGAAACAGACGGTTGCAAGACATGGATCACGAACACTTGAACATTACCTGCCATATTTATATAACTTTGAGGATTTTACGTTATTGTGGTGCATTATGTCTGTGTAGGTTCTCAGTTATCCAGGTCATGTTTATCCAAAGCTATTTAAATCAGTCCAATAGACTTTAAGAAAGTTTCTTGAAAACGATTCGCCTCACATCAATTATCACTGGAAATCCAGCAAATGACAGCTTGATTTATGCAGTGTTTGCCTCAGTTACTGTTTTGAATGCAATAATGGGCAAACTGCCATGTCTTACTTGTAATTATTAGTTACAGAAATGAAAGTTTATCAGTGTTGATTTCTCCCGTTTGACAGCAAACTATTGGGAAAGTGACTGCAAAATCCGAAATAAACATTAGTATCATCAGCTCAATTAATGTACATGCTGTATAGCTATATTCACGACTCCTTGTTTCTTGAATTACAGTCAGATAAGTCAATGAAACGTGACTTTATTCCTAAGTAACATCTGTTTAACATACTCACACACTTTCAGAAGCATACCTCCAGCAGCTCATTTAGTATGATTGTCACCTATCCAAACATTTTTTCTGTCACTAACAATCCACTTGGAATGGACAAAATCTGACAACTGTTAGGCCAACTGTATTGATATGTAAAGATGAGATATATAGATATTTCACATTTATTAATCAGCCTATATCTTGAAGAGGATAAAGAAGTATAAAGGATCACAAGACTTCTGTATCCAACTATTTATTGTATCTGTGGCACTGGGCTTTAATGCTGTGACGCAATGCAGTATTTTTGGTTTCCACTCCTTCCATCGCACAGGTTACCATGGAAATAAAGCTCCCTCTTTTAATTTCATGTCATCTATGCACTTTTCATCAGGAGCTAGATGACCAGATAGCTTTTCATACTGTTTATTCAACATCAGTGTGCGTCAGTGTGTGTGTGTGTGTATGTGTGTGTGTGTGTGTGTGTGTGTGTGTGTGTGTGTGTGTGCATCTGTATGCATGTTCAGTGTTTCTTGAATGATTTCCCTCTCTGTTTACAGCTCTGTGTCTCCTTCCTCTGCAGTGAATTGTTAATGACATTTCTCTCACATATGAAGTCCTGATGCGTCCGTCTTGACATCATTGCATCTCAGATCTTACTAGTTGACGTAAGTTAATGCTGAGCAAAGACAGTGAGGAGGAAGTTGCAGAAGACTCAGCTGTGTGTATGCATCCAAAGTTCAGATGAATTGTACACTCAGTGCCTCAAATTTAGCCATCTTTAATGGGCAGAAAGCAGAAGTGAACTTAAAACATAAAATGCATCCCATTTTTCATATGAAATAAATTAAGTTTGTTTATATGATCAAATGCAAGCCAAAAGTCCTGTCGAAATCTTTTCGAGCCATTCCTTCCTGTAACATACTGAAAAGGTTTAGCAGAAATATGCAGGGACCATAGGGGGCCTTTAAGGCTCATCAAGCATGAGGGAAGGATCACATATGGAATTTACACATCAAAGCAGAACAAAAGACTGGAGGAGAGAAGAAGAAAAGGAAGACATCCTTTTGACACAAACTGGTTTGTCCGTGGTAATTCTGTTGACATATAAAAGGCTACAAGGCTATAGGCCTGGGAGAAGGATGTCCTGAGCATAATGTGAAGCATGTAAGTAAGTGGAAAGAGAAACACAAAATATGTGAAGGGCTCCTCAGGACGTGCTCTGCATGTGTGAGGGCTGGCACATTTGTTAAGACACTTATGCCAGACCTTGCTCTCTTCCGGCAGATTAATGCTCTTCTCATATTAAGTTTATCAAAGCAATAAAAATGTCCTTTCAAATATTGTAGCTTGATGCATACTGATAGAAAGGATTGTCCGTCTCAGTTCCAGGGTTTGTGTCCTCTGTTAGGTCTCTTTCATTTATTGTTACATGAAATTTCCATAAAGTATGCAGAGAGGCCCCTTTTCTATAGTCTACTACAGTATGGACCACTCAAAGAATCAGGGGGGTGGGGGCTGCTTAACCTAAAACAGCTTTCCCTTGCCACAAAAAATAAGGGTGGGGGTTGGGGGGTAAAGATCGCTTGAATTAACATATAAAGATCTGGGTTGAATAAGAACCCGTGGTTGATTTCCCAATTAGCCTTTCACCCAAAAGTTTAGGTTTTCATTTGTGAGGTGAGTTTGGAAAACCAGTAAAGCACAGCTGCTGCAGTTACATGTGTGAAAGTATTTTAAAACGGTGCTTACAGGGGGGTAAATCTTGTCAAATGCAGAGAAATACACATAAATAAGTATTCAAATTAATTAGCAACACCCATTATGGCATGAGCCATAAATACACTGACCTACTTGACAGATGAGTTTTCAGAGAGATTAGCGGTCATTTGGTTCTAATAAAGATTTAAGTTCACTTGTCTCACACAGGTTTCTTTGAGGTGCTTTGTGAATTACGGTAAATTTCACATGAATGGCAAACGCATGAGTAATGGCTTTTACTGTCTGGAGAAAATGATTTGTGTTTCTGAGAATACAGTGACACTTTCTTGAAAGGGAACATGTTTTTGTGATTTACAGCCACATCAGCCAGGTCTCAGCTTACAATGTGAGAGTGCTGCATTTCCAGTACAGGATTAGTAGTGGGTAAGACACTTTTACTGGAAGAGGCAAAGAATGGTGGACAACACCATGACTCACTGATATTAAGCTACAATAATACTGGTACTGATGTAAAGCATCACTGGTCACAACAAAATCTGTTTTAAAACTGTGAATGAATGTCCAGAGACATTGTGAAATCTATTTAAATTTAAAACTTTAAAAAAATATTGGCAAATTGTGTAAAGCAAATTATCCATTTACTAAGTTATCTATGGTTCTCTCTCACTTTCTCTCTCTCTGTTTTGAATCTTGATATTTTTCTGAGACAGTTATCATATAGTGATACTATCACACTATAATAACTGCAGTATTCATAAAATTAATATCAAGGTTTTGATGCCCTGGGGATGGATGAAATTCGCCCTGAGTACCTAAAATCTCTGGATGTGCAGGGACTTTCATGGTTGACACGTCTCTGTAACATCGCATGGCAGTCGGGCACAGTACCTTTGGATTGGCAGACTGGGGCGGTGGTACCTCTTTTCAAAAAGGGGGATCGGAAGGTGTGTTCCAACTCCTCAGCCTCCCAGGGAAAGTCTATTCCAGGGTACTGGAGAGGAGGATTAAACTTATAGTGAAACCACGTATTCAGGAGGAACAATGCGGTTTTAGTCCCGGTCGTGGAACACTGGACGAGTTCTACGCTCTCCATCGAGTGCTCGGGGGTTCATGGGAATTTGCCCAACCAGTCCATATGTGTTTTGTGGATCTGGAGAAGGCATTGGATCGTGTCCCTCGTGGCATCTTGTGGGGAGTGCTTCAGGAGTATGGGGTTGGGGCCCTTTGCTGAGGGCTGTTCGGTCCCTGTATGACCGAAGCCAGAGCTTGGTTTGTATTGCTGGCAGTAAGTCAGACCTGTTCCAGGTGCATGTTGGACTCTGGCAGGGCTGCCCTCTATCACCAGTTCTGTTCATAATCTTTATGGACAGAATTTGTAGGCGCAGCCAGGATCCGGAGGGAGTCTGATTTGGGGACCAAAGGATTTCATCTCTGCCTGTTGTGGACAATGTTGTCCTGTTGGCCTCTTGTAGCCTGGACCTTCAGTGTGCACTGAGATGGTTTGCAGCTGAGTGTGATGCGACTGGGATGAGGATCAGCACCTCTAAATCCGAGGCCATAGTTCTCAACCGGAAAAGGGTGGTATGCCTTCTTCAGGTTGGTGGAGAGAATGCCCAAGTGGAGGAGTTTCAATATCTTGGGGTCTTGTTCTCGCGTGAGGGACGGATGGAATGTGAGATTGACAGATGGATCGGTGCAGCTTCTGCACTGATGCAGTTGCTGTATAGGTCTGTTGTGGTGAAGAAGGAGCTGAGTTGCAAGACGAAGCACTCGATTTACTGATCAATCTATGTTCCTACCCTCACCTACGGTCATGATCTTTGGGTCATGACTGAAAGGACAAGATCCTGGATACAAGCGGCTGAAAGTTTCCTCCGTAAAGTAGCTGGGTGCACCCTTAGAGATAGGGTGGGGAGCTCAGTCACCAGGGAGGAGCTCGGAGTAGAGTCGCTGCTCCTCCGTCTTGAGCAGATCCAGCTGAGGTGGCGCGGGCATTTGTTCCGGATGCCTCCTGGATGCCTCCCTGAGGAGGTGTTCCGGGCATGTCCTACCGGGTGGAGACCTCGCGGAAGACCTAGGACACGCTGAAGGGACTATGTCTCTAGGCTGGCCTGGGAAAGCCTCGGGATTCCCCCGGAGGAGCTGGAAGAGATGTCTGGGGAGAGGGAAGTACTGCTTATCCGGGGCCACGCGACCTGGCCCCGGATAAGCAGTTGAAGATGGATGGATGGATGGTTTTTATACATTTTCACAACACATACATTGACTTCAAAATAAATTATGGACATGTTGCACATTGGTAGCTAAACATCATCTTATCATTTTTTTCCTACATCATCTACATTGTTATATCCCAAATGATTTTGCTTTACCATGTTTCTTAAAGGAGAAAATTCCACACCGTTAAAATGATTGTTACCACTACAGATTTAGGTTCACACAGATTATCACACAGGGCAAAGGTCATTTTATTGCTGCAAAAATGATGTCCTATTGATTCAGGACTAAGCACAAGTTTGGGTTTAAATCAGCTCTTTGTGTTTAGGCAAGTGCAAAGGAACAAATTTTGACAATGCAGGGTAATATACTGTACTCTGGCATGAACGACAAATCTGCTACACAAGAACCGACATCTCTTTCATCACCTGTATGTCCCTATTGTTAAGGAGCCTGAAACACTTACTGTAAATGTTGCAGTCCATGTGCTCGCTGTGGACCAGGTTCAAAGCAAAGGCTTAATGTAATTCTGGAGCACAACAGGATTTGTGATAGTCCCAAAAGGGTCAAAGGGGTTAAGAGCTGTTAAGTAGTAGTGTTCAAATCCTTCCTAAGCTCACCCCCCCACTCCCCACTCTCCACTTGACTCATTTCACCGTGGGGTGCAGTTTTGTTTTAGAAAGACAAAACAAAGTTGACAGCTAATGCATTTGCCAAACAGTATTTTTTTTTTTTTTTTTAGGAATTTCCTGGTGTATTAAATCACACACATCCAAGAGCCAGAGTGTGATTTTAATGAGTTTGTGCTTTGATTTTGCAGCGTTTTTCCTTGGTTTGTGTAAGAATACTTGCCAGATTTTAACTTAGGGGTGTTCAGCCTGTTTTCAATACAAAGTAAAAAAAATGGCTCCATCCATTAAATCTAGAGAGAGTAATTTTGCCGGTTTTGATGCTCTCCACATTGATTTTAAAGGTCTTCAGACTAACACAGCCTGGGTTCTGCATGCTAGCTTCAAACAGCTGGTAGGGCCTGGTTTGACTTGTTTACCAATTTGTTTACTATACAGGTCATCTTTATTTACGCTGACTCCCACAGCTTACCTGCTGGATTATTGGACTGCCTCCATTGACAGCCACATACTGTACTATAATGATTAAATGTTGAATGGCCAGCATTTAGTTTGCTATTGAAATTTGGAACTGAATTGCACACTCTTTTTTGTTGACAGGGCCTTGATGTCTCAAATTTTATTTTTGTTTTATTGTATTTCTATTTCATTTTTTAATATGTATTAAATGTTACTGTAAATACTTGACAAAGTATCGGTCACATAACTGTGGATAACATCTTGGAGTGCTGGTATAAATCATACTTCCTCTGGAGTTGCTGCAGATTTACCTTAAATGAACCGGCGTGTTTGGCTGACAGTAGACGCAGTTGAGAGAGGAAATAGAGAAAGAGGGAGGGAGGGGAAGGGAAAGAAAGAGAGAGTGAGAGAAAGAGAGACAGAGAGATAAGACAAAAGAGACAATGACTTGGATAATATCCCTCTACTACTGTCTGCTTTCTGACATAGAAAGCAGACAGATGTTACTCGAGGACACACTGGGTGACCACAAATTAGCAATGAAAAATGAAGATGCAGAAAAATCATCTCAATTGAAACAAAACAGAAACATGTTGTTTCTCATTAAAAAAACTACTAGAGAGGGATATAGATAAGTTTTTCTCAAGTTTTTGAACAATCTGAGCAGGGCAAGCACTATGAGGTTGATTTACAATTAGACATTTCAACACCCCTGCTGTGGTGGTGATGGCATAGAGAAGACAATCTGAATTCTGGAGCCCCACACACTCTCCAGCATTTACAGATAATATGTCTGAGATAAAGAACTGTACAGTCCCATATCTTATGGTTATGACAGGCAATTGAAGCATAATCGAATGTGAGTAATGACTTGTGTGTAATTGTTTTAATCAGCTCTCATCACAGAATTGTGCACAGAAACAATATTAACAATTTTTTTGTCATTGTGTGGAGTTGTTATGTAGTGTATTATCATCATCATCATCATCGTCATCACACAATGAAGTGATAACTGCAAACAAAACCATTGTCCTGTGACAAAAACAACTTAGTCCCCCTTAATATGTTTAAAGACTAATAATAATACCCTACTTTAAATGATTTGTTTGCTTAGGTTTAGTACAAACATATTAACATCCCAGGTTTACATTACGCAATATACAATTATGTTTGAATGGTCATAACCTCAATTACTTGAGCTGGTCTTGCATTCTCTTGCTGCTTTGCATTCTTCATTTGAGTAAAAGCAGCATGACTTTTATTAAGAAACAGCCAATTATAGCTTCTTATTAGCCTGTTATGTGAATTATGTGTTCCGCAAAGAAAATATCTTTTTTTTGGGGGGGGGGGGTTATTCTAAATCAATGCTGACAGATAAAATCATAAAAAATGTTTTAACTTATAATGAAAGAGTAAAGTTTAAAATTTTATTTCAGTTTGCATCACAAAGGAGCTGAATGAATGTTTCTTCCAAAGAAGAAGGGGGGCGAACATCATACCTTACGATTGTGGCTTATTAAGGCATCTAGCATGAATAAGGCAATCGTTGAGTATGCCACCATTTAGCAGCTAGATGGTGATTTCACATCTTTACCTGGTGCATTTGGTGTACAATTATTCACATTATTGTAAAATTCAGTTGAAAATACTGTAACTTTCCTTTTCTACTGTGGTTGTGCTCAAACCTTTTGGAGCTGAGTTCACTGAACGTCACATCTGCGTGTATTTGAAGTCAGCCTGTTGACAAAATTCCTAGACAGTTTCTTTTATCCCTTGGCTGTATTTTTTTTATAGTAGTTTCTATAACCCTCTAATTGCGGTAGTAATCTAATTTTATGAGTCATTATGTTGGTGCAAGGATTCATAAAATCATTCTTCCTGTGGTGTAGGGACCCTTTTGTGAATACAGGAAGTTGGATGTCAGATGTAAGATTCAGCTTCAGACTGGACAAGTATGCCTTCTCAGAAGCAATTCCTCAGTACGCGTTAAATCTAATTCAAAATGTAACTACTTTGACTTAGTGACTAGATGTTATGCTGTCATGGGTTTCTCAAGTCTGCACAAAGGAACTCTCAGATGTTAGATTATATTTATCGTTCCAAATATAGACCGCCAGTCACGCAAGAATAAAAATAGCATTTTGTACTTTCTAGTTAGCTTTGGGCAAAGATTTGATAGTTTAATGTGTACGCACTGGTCCTGACATTATGGATACAAGAGTTTACTGCCAAAGTTCTAGCAGAACAGTTCAGAAGATGTGCATCTTTACTGTCTGGAAAGTTCTCATCAAAGAAGGCTGTAAATATTTAATAACTTTAACTCCAATGAAAATAATTGGTCATGACCTTAAATACATCCTTAAATTTTAAGGAACATTTTTTTTACAGATTGGCGAACATCCAGGGTTTGGACATTGAGATTATGGAGGACTACAAAATACCTGGTTGTTCACCTCAACAATAAACTGTGTTTTTTCACCTCTCTTCAAGTAATCATGTTTTGTTTGTTTGTTCTATCTGATTTTTACACTGGTACTTGTGCACACTGTCGTATTGTAGCACCGTACTTTTGTACAACTTTTTGCTGCAGCAGCAATTGAATTTCCCCTTTGTAGGACAAATAAAGCTTTTCATATCTTATCTTAAAGATTTTTTTGGGGGGAAAAACCTTCATTTAATTGTTCATGAATTAGCTCAAAATAAATGGAGATTCTGATGTCAAAAGAATCAACTTATAATTCATGCATCTCTTGATATCAATATCCTCCTTTTAGAGGATATTGATATTCTGAATGAAACTCTTACTCAGAATTTTTTCTGAAAGGTATCTTGAGGACAGATAGTCCTGTGGCAGTATGCCCGTTTTCTGTCTGTCATCACTGAATGAATAGCAGTTAGTTACACTCAAGGAATTTAAAAATACACCACACAATTTTTGTCTAGTATGTCTTGGTATTCATCTATAAGTCAGACAGGTTCTGTGATGATTCTCAACATGAGATGTATGGTCATGCTAAAATGGTTGTGACTTTATCCATCTAATCGTCAAAATCTTGTTTTTTTTTTATAAAATGGATAAAAGAGTTGGGAGAGAGTGGCATCTGCAATAATCATGACCTGGGATTGTGCTAGTGGTTCACTGGAGGTTTTCTAGCGATAAGCCCTGGCCTAGACCACAAAAGAAAACCCCTGAGGTTGGCTGGTTAGCTGCAGCATGAATATCTTCCACAAATTCACCTGCAACTCGATGGACCTGTGACTATCTTAGTTGAGTGTTGGTATGTTCTTTATATTTTCTGGTTGGTTTGTCTGTGTTACTTAAAATGTTTTTCCTCCAATGAGTTGAAATATTTCTGCCTCTAATTTCATGGACAACAATGGACATCAATGATCCAATAATATCCCCATAAGATTTACCACGCATCAAAGCCTGATGGGTACTGTGGCAGCGTTGCCTTCAGTTTCAATGACATAATGGACAAATTGACCCACACTGTTAAGGGTGAGAAATCATAGCGCTCATAATTTTAATGTTTGTCTCTAATTGTATAATTTATTTTAGATTTGAATGCAGTACTGAAGATTTTATTTGAATAATATTATTGCCTTACAAGGACATGAACAAGTCATTATGTCAGCATGTCAATTTTACAGATCCTGTGTATTGTCCATTTCAAAATGGAAATTCCAGATTGTATTCACATTCCAGTGGTCAAGACATTATCTAAAACACTAGGAATGCAGTATGGGGGTTTCAGAATGGGGCTAATCAAGTGTGTAAAAGAGGTCGTAAAATACTGCATTGTACCTTCAATTTCTGTTTTTATCCATCTTACATACATACATACATCTTCAAAACCCGCTTCCTCTACTATCATGGGTTGTGGGGTTGCAGGCGCCTATACCAGCAGACTTGGGGCGTGAGGCAGGGTACCCTCCAAGCACGACACCAGTCCACCGCAGAGCCACATAAGGACAAGGCAAACATGCACGCACACACTAACACCTACAGATATTTTGAGACCAGCCATTTCACCCAAAGTCCATGTCCTTGGAGGTAGGAGGAAGCTGGTGAACCCAGACAGAATCAACGCAGACACGGGGAGAGCATGCAAAGTCCGCACCACTGTATTTGTAGTAGCATTAAAATGGATCAGAAATAAAGGTGACATTTTTTTACTTTTCATAAACATTCAAAGAATACACTCTGAGAGGTCCTCACTTAAAAAAAACAAAAACATTATTGAACTACTACTGATGTTTCTAAAATCAGTCTAGGAGCTAAACACTGTCAAATATTAAGAGGGTCTATGAGAGTATTTGAAAATATGACAAGATAGTGAGTTCCCTCCAATATGGTAAATTAAACACACAATTTCACGTTTTCAAGATAGTGACACATTCCTCATGTGCCACTTTAATAAACAATAATGAGTAATAAGTAATAAATAGTAACAAGTCCAATAGTAAAATCTAAATTAAACATCAGCAATTATCATCCATCAGGAAAGTGGCCAAATGTTTTCCAAGCTACAGCAAACAGTCAAGAGTTCAGTCAACACGAGAAATCAGATAATCTATAAAAATAGAAAAATAAAAATTAAATAAAAAGGAACAGGCCAATGACAGCACAATGAGACCAGAGTCGTAATGTCATTTCACAAGACAAACATGAAAAGTTTTCCTCTGTGTGTTTGTTCCAGGGTGTTGGGTGTCTTTGGAGTAAGTCTGCAGAGATCTGCAGAGATGTTTGCTAAATGGTTTCTAATAAAATCAGTTTCTCTGTGAATGTGCCCGCTAAAGTTGAATTGAGCATGGAATTCCATGAATTCTGAAATCCCTTCACCCACACTCTATTATCTAACACCATCTGTGTGTGGATAATTTAACAGACTGCTTGTTGTTTGCCTGACACAACCGCCATTTGAACCAGTCTGATCATTGAAGTTTTATTCTCATTAATGGATAAATCTGGCTCAAGATTTATATAACTGGAAATACTGCCATTTTCTCTGCCAACAGTCATTTGGATTCTCTGTACAGCTCAGTCAGCAAAGATGCCTCTAAAATTAATAAGGTTTGGATGAAATGTTTCAGACTGACACATTAATGTCCTCTGCTTTTTATGGGAAAGACAAACATACAGAGAAAATATATTTTTACAGCTCTTCAGGTTAATTCCTCAAATGTGTAACCGTTGCTTGGCAATAGGCTGGAGACGTATTGTTTTTAGAAGACCTTTCTTTCACCGTGCAAGTGACATAGTACAAACATAAACTACAGCTTTGTCTGCAGGAAAGTGGTTTGTTATCAAATAGTAGTGATAAACCTTAACCTCACAGCAAAACAGACTAAAGTCAAACAACAAACTAAAATCAATCAACCATCAACAAAATATTTTTATCAGCTGTTTTCAATGATCACCACACAATACAATGATCAAAATGAAATGAGGCTCCTCACCTGAAAATGAGAGATGAACTCCTCCTATCCGAAGGGGGGAGAGAGAGAGAGAGAGAGCGAGAGACAGAGAGAGAGAGAGAGAGAGAGAGCTGTAGTCTCTGACACAGCAGATTAGTCTACCCTGCTGCGGCTGCAGTGCCTTTAGGCTATGGCTGCCGCCCCCCCAGCTCACCTCAGCTGCCCTCTCCTCCGTCTCATGGCTCCCCTTCATCCAGGACTTCAGGTCCCGGGCCCTGCAGATTAACACCGCCCCCTGTAGGTTCAGGGTAGAACCTGTATTTAGTGATCTGAAACGGCTAGCTGCGCGTTCAGTCATCAGTTTGTGTTTTATTACTCCCATTCATTTCACAAAGAAAAAACTTGTGATTTCATGCGTGATCCTAATCTCCATAAATGTCTGTGTAGGGTTCTCATTCATCCAGGTCATGGTTATCCAAAGTTGTTGGATGTTTCATCTCTCATCTAAAAAGGCTTTTTCAGTTTTAGTCTGTTCTAGTTCCACTAGAACTGAATGAGATGAGAGGTGGAACATCTTCAAGAAACTTTCTTAGAATTCACTGGATTGACTTAACTTTGTATATTCTCCATAAATATTTCTTATTATTCGTCTTCTTGTTGCTCTTACTATTTTTTTAAGAAGAAATGGAAACTTTGCAAAACACATTTACAAAGTCTTTAGAAAGAAAACTTAAACCGGAAGACATGTGGCACTGCTTGATGAAACAAGGAACTTAAGGTTAAAGCAAATAAGAAAGGAAGATAAGTGTTAATACTAAAGATGGAAAAATGGTTAGACGTAAAGCAATATAATGTAAAATTGTTAATAATTCAAATTACATAAAACAATATCTTTACATGAGAATATTGTTAGGATAGTAAGAATGGATAGTAAACGTACTTTATTATGTACTCTATTATATTATATATTGTGATATCTATCCATCCATCCAGGTAGATGAATTGTAGAGGATCCAGGTGTGGTTGGACCAGGAGCCAGAGGTGCTCTAGAATCAGTCCTTCAAGAGTGTTGGTGATGTGGGAGGTCTGTGCCACAGGTCTGTAGTTCTTAGCTCCACTTAGCCGTGGTGTCTGGTACAGGAACTATGCAAGATGTCTTCCACATCACAGAAGCCTTCAGCAGATTGAAGCTCATGCTAAAGACATGTTGCAGTACTCCATAGAGCAAAGAAGCAAAGGCTTTAAGTACCTTGGGGTTCACAACATCTGGGCCTGCCGCCTTCCAAAAATAGTTGTCTCAATTGTCTATGGTGAATTAGAAAACAAATTTTATTCTGATATTAAATTATTGGACCCTAAATAACAATGGCTAGGTGTGTTTAGGAATGTTAGGGACATGTGCTTCATTGGCCCTGTCATGAATTTAGTTGATGGTCTACAGACATTTGAATTAAAAGAAAAAACGGTGAACATTCTTCTTTGACAGAGAGCAACATAAGTGTGTCTGTGAGATGACTGTTGTTGGCAGCCTCTGATGGTCCAGATGGTGGCAGGTTTCCCTTCCAGCAACCTTTCAGTTTTGGCTCTGGGCCACCTATGAGTCAGGTAGGGCATACAAGGACAGCTTGGCAACAATACACTGTGATACATCGGCCAACGAGATGCTGTGGGATTTCAGAGAGCAGGCTGGTCTCTGTGACCTGAATCAGTAACAATGAATTTCCTTACTACCCGTATTTCCGTATTTCTCACACACAAATTACATGCATGAGTTAAGATAGCGTAATGTTACATTTCTTGATCATCTGAAGAGGCGCAACAGTATTTTCTAGTTATTTTTATTTTCATGTAATGTATTGTTAATGTGGATCTCTTTATCATTTGATCCTCAGCGAGTCATCTGGAAACACATTTGCCTGTGCGCGACATGCAAAGCATTCCCCCAAAAAATAAGAACGTGGTTAAAATAATGAAAATTTGAAATCGTACAAGATGTGAATCTTACATCAGGTGTGTCAGCCTTTAAGTATTGTTATTGCCAATATTATGCTTTTAGCAGTTATCAGTTATATCTTTGCTGTTTTGTGCCCCTTGTCAGAAGTTTCAGAGCTTCCTCTAAAAAAAAAAAAAACCTAATGCTGATATCGTTGCGATTCTTCTAGATGTAAAAAAATATAATTTTTTTACTTGTATGTAATTATACTGTACTGTAATATGTATTTATGTTCCCGTAAGTAGAACATATTGACTTTTTACTCCAGGATAATATGAAGTGGTTATTCTGGATTTGTTTTCATTAATTCATTAGTTGAGAAAAATAAAACTGAGAAACTTAGAACCATGCTGGCATCTGTTGCAATGGCAAACTCCAACACATTCATAAAATTAATATGGGTACCCTTAAGGGACAAATGTAACACAAATGTTCCAGAATCCATCAAGTTTTTATTCTTTGTAATTCCACCTATAAAATTCTGTTCTATTATTTTTCACTGTTAAATATTTGTTTCATTGTCAGTAATTTGGAAAAACCTTCTCAATTCATATGTACATTTCAATTCAGCATTTGTTCAAATCCACCATTGCTCCTGAACTCTAAAACTCACAAGACATAAGGTGGCTTGTCTACCGTCATATTTGCTGTAATTACACAGGAAAGAGGATTGACAGGACCACAAAACATTAAAATTGTCCTATCAGTTATCTTCCTTTCATGGTATGAATGAGGACAAACTGTAACGTCTCAGGTTTATTTACATCTGCAGTGTCAGCTCAGGACAAGGTAACAGACTTGGAAACATCTGAGGTAACAGTGAATATCTGGTTTCCCTGGAAGCATTCCCATGTTTACAATACGCCTTCTGCTCTTTGTGACTCACGGCATGTTTAAAGTCAGGATTTAATGCTCTGCACCAAAAGACTGCTATGCTGTTGTAAAGCGTGCTTAAGGTTCTGACAGGTAAAAGGCATAGAAATGTCATTATTATTAAAAATTTATAGAAAAATACAAGGCCAAAATAACCCAAAAACTCAACATGAAGTAATCCAAGTGGTACATGTTGTTAAAAAGTTTTACTCCACAGCGCCCACAAATGTAATCTGCTCTTATCAGTATTGCAATATCTGTGTTTTAATGGTTATTTATGCAATTCACTTGATTGGTAGATTTTTTTACTTGAATACAATTAATCTCCAGCTCCACATTTCAAAAAGGGAAAAGAATACTTAATTCAAAAATGTCTCCATGTTGACCTTGTGCTTGTGCTCAACAACCACCACATAATCATTCTATATAAATCAATGTTGCCACACAGGCAATACATAATTTTAAAGTGATAGTGAGCACGGGCAAATACTGTATTTATAAATGGTAAACGCATTCAGTTGAATGAAAAGAAGTACCGATCCACTGACTTGATTTGAACCAGGGGGCAGCATATCACCACACTAACACCTCAGTCCTACATGCAGCTTGTCCACATCATGTTGATGACAAGGTACTGAAACCTTTGGATCTTCACAGTCAGACAAGGTTTAGGACATTCTTTTCTATCCAGACCAAACAAGTCAGCCATGAATGAAAATCTCATGACAGAGGACAGACAAACAAATAATGGTAAGCTCTAGGTTGGGAGCCCTCAACCAGGATCCTAACATCTTATCCAAACACAATCCACAGACCACAAAAAGTCATTATTAAGTTACATTAATGATACCCAAATGTGTGGAGGAGTGAGCAGCTCATTGCATCATGGGAAGTACTACTGCATTATATAGCAGCACAGCTAAGGGTCAATCCAAGACAAAAAGGAAAGTTTTACTCTCCTTTAAATGTGGAGATAGTCTCTATACATACTCTATAAATGAGCTAATGTGAGAGGTATGATCTGTCTGTGCCGCAACAGCAGGAATCCGTTGATGTCAAGAGTCTTTGAAGACTTAATTAAACAGCATAATAATATAAAACTCTTTTAATCCTGCCTGGAAGTGACAAATGCATGGACTGATCTTTTGTCATCTCTTTGAGAAGATAAGATGAAGCTAACCCTTACTCCATGCTAATCTGGTTATTGCTATGAATTGGTGCACATTTATCTGTCAAAGAAATCCACAGGAGCAAAGCTTTGCTTGGACGCTTATTCGTTTCCTTGGTGTTTGGCTCCCCCTTGTGTTCAAAGAAGGCTACTGCTAAGGTGACGATTAATTGACGTCACTTGTGCTTAGACATTACTTTTCCATTTTACAGCAAAGGCACAGTCTTAACACTTTGTCATGAGTATACCCTTCAAAGAAGTAAAACCAAAATGGATGCCTGGTTGGAAATATATATTCATATAATCTCTTTATTCATTCTATATAGTTGTACACCACTAAAGACAGTGATAAGAGCACACAACGGGCATCAACATTTGTCAGTTATATAGATAAGGAAGGAATCTCTGCAAGTTTTTAATAAAAATAAGAACATTTTCTAATTCGTTGCATTGCTGAAATTACATCCAAAACTGAAGAAATAAGACGGTATGTGCCAAATTGACTTCTTTTACTTGCTATTGATGTGTTTATTCTGTACAGAGGGACACTTTGTACAAAATTAATCTAGATATGTAACACTACATGAAACAAGGTAAATCATATATACAATATTAAATGAATCATATAGTACAGGTCACATACAAAAGGACACTTTAAGTTATGTTTTGAAAACGTTAAAATTAAAAGATCTGCAAAGTTTCTACAAAACTGGATAAGCCACCAAGTCTGATTGAAGTCATCTTTTGCCATTGCAGGTGACTTAGCTTTCAGCACTTAAATAAAATCTCAAATATCTCTCAACTCAAACGCATAAAAAGTCATAAAATCTCTCCCAGCGAAGGTGACCATTTCTTAATGCAATGACCTCAATAACAGAAATGGATCCGATTGGTGAATGGCATTCCTCCAGGGTAAAAGGTACATGTTTAACATGGTAGTTTAAATTTACATCTTTTTGCATTGAAGCAAATACAGTATATAACCCGCAAACCAAACACCTGATATTAGAAGTGGTTGCAACACAAACAATGCCTTTAAATTTAATAAAGTAATTGTTCTGCCAGATCTCATGTAATTTGGGTAATTTGCTAATCATTTCATGTCAGCATGTTAAGAGCTACTGAGATTACTGGCTGTTGCATTGGATTATAAAGTAATTTCTAATTTAGGGGACATTTAAACTTTAAGTATGTACTTAACCACACCTTCACACTCTTCCAAAAAAAGGTCCTGACTTAGCAATGGTGGCTAAGTCAGGGTGTAGCTAAGTGGGTGTAGTTTTAGTGCCCCATTTCCCATTCAACACTCTTTGAATATATTTCCTTTAACAAGATATTTCCTTTTCATTTTACAGGATATATACAGAGAACCTCTGGTCCATCTTAAACATCCCACAGCTTGTGTTTTCCCCTTTCACTGGACTAATTGAAAAACTATAATCATGAACACCCACTAGCATCTTGTCTTAACATGACTCAGAGGAGGCAGAGGAATCGATCCGCTCTAGCAACAACAAACTGTAATAGGACTATGCCACCAGGGTGCAATAGCCGACAATTTAATTCAGATTCCTCTTCCATTACTCCTCCAATTTAAAAAGCAGTTGCCACCAGCTACCATTGTTTCAACCGCCCAGGCATCACTGTGGTCTGTTGTTCAAATACTGTGAATGAACAAAAGGAAAAAAGCATTTTAGCATCATATGGCACAAAACAATAAAATGGAAAGTGTCAGGTGTCCACAGGACAATTTCTCCTCTTCTTCACCATTTGTCCAGACTGGACATTGCAAGGCTAAGGACAGGCCTCAGTTTGGTCTGGTGTGCTAAATGAACAACCAAAAAATAAACATCTTTCTAAACACCAGTGAAAAACAAAGGCAAGTGTCCCTGTTTAAACCACAGATACAAATAGACACAAAGAACAGTCTTGGCACTGACTAGATGTCCGTTAGACTGAGCACAAAAAAAAATTCTGAAGGAGACATACAACAGATGACAGGAAAGTCTTCCATCTGACCAACAGGTTCTGTCGTCGTTCCCTTTGACAGACAGGAAAACCAAGCAGAGGCCAAGAGGCGATCCTTAGACAGTGAGTCAGTCACTTCCTATGTTTTCATGTCCAAAGCACTGTGAACATATTTTCAAGACGGAATGAAGGAACCAGCGCTGTGGCGCCTGTACTCCCAGCTTCCACATTTACAGTGAGCGAGTAAGGGGGTGGAAGGAGGAAGGTAAGAAAAATGGATGAGGGGACAAACTGGAGAACACAATGAAAACTTCCAAGGGCTAAAAGACACAAAAGATACTCTCATCCTGTCAAAAAAACAAAACAAAAAACAATAATAATAAAGAAATGAAAATAAGTGCAGGAGAAACGCGCTAGTGGAGGAGGATGGTGGATTCTGGGTGAACAGTGGGCAATGAAGAGCTCAACGTGGGTCACAAAAGGGGCAGTTAAACCAAGAACCGGCAGAACCTAGAGTCCATCGCGTATGCTCAACATGTCATCAGCTCTTCGGTGGGACTCCAAGGCTTTTGTGGTGTAGATATCCTGAGGCAACTCAGATTTGCGTCGCACCATGGGCCGCTCTTTCCGCTGTTCATGCTGAAACTGAGACGCATGGGGAGTTCAGTTATGTAACATTTTGCTTCATCTCCTGTCAACATGTCAGGCTTTCCCCGTTCTGATCACATCACATCACTGAGATGAAGCACAACAACTCAAGCACAGTCCAGTTACCAACATGACAATCTAATTTATGGAGGCAAACAGACCAAAATTAAACATAATGAATGAGTCGGTCATACCCAGACAGAGAATAAGGCATCCTGCACCAAATCCATGAAATCCCAAAAGGTTCAGTTTATTCAAATGGAAGGATTTTGTTGAGGATTTAAAGTTTTTGTAGGGTGATGATGTCATAAAAGATAATAATAGAGACTCAAGATATACTCAAAATCCTCAGCAGAGGCTTCAAATGTTAAACACCACTAGCATGCATGAAAAGCAGACACACAAAGAGAAAGCTCTTGATTCCAGTGTATAATGAATGGTCAGATTGGTGTCTGAATTTATTCTGTTAGACTTATTGTTAGTTTTATTAAAAAAAAAACAAAAAAACAAAAAAACAACCACCAAGGAGTTTACTACAGCACATTCAAACTTCCATTAAATTGCTTATATATACAACTATAATCAGAAACATGAACAGAGGCAGAGAGAAAGTCAGGTTTACCTGAGTCGCGCCCTCCTCAATTGTCTCTTTTAACCTCTGTACATCTTCTATCAAAGCGATATCCGTCTCCATTGCTACAGGACTATTGAGGTCAGAGGAATCAACATACATAGAGAACTATGTTGAAAACAAAGGGAAAAAACACAAAAGGATGGAGAAAAGACTTTCAATAGCATGCAAAGAAGAATGAATCAAATGATTTACTGGGATTTGCAGCGTTTATTACAAAAAAGCAACTGAGTAAAATGGCTAAACATCACCAGTTGCTGGGGACAATAGAATATTAATCTAACATCAAATAAATCTTTGATGACAAGTGAATTCCTTTATTGCTATAGGATACTTATTTTTAGTTGATTGCATATTTAAAGTAAGACCTCAACATGTTGGGAAAGATGCTTAATTGCTTTGAACGGCTGATATAACTCTCAGGCTGGAGCTAGCAGGCTGTTCAAGTCAAGACAAAGAAGCAGCCGGTATCATCTCTGCGTTAAAGTAAACTAAATGTCTGCTAGTCGTAGCTTCGGGCAAGAGAGCTGTTATCAATTCCACTCTGCAAGAATGCAAGAAAGCAAATGTGATGATGGAATTTGGTTAGTGCTCAGTGGCGGGTGAGAGAGTTCAGGTGTGGTTTGGATGGGGACTGTTCATCATAAATGTGTTTCATTGATGACTCTCCCGTATCTACGGCAGTGCGTGGACCTGAGGACAAGATATTCTTCAGGCCGGAGATGTGACCTTTTCAGAAACTTAAAAATTAGTTTTTTGTGATTCTGTTCCCATCTATCACCACCTGGAGATCCCGAACAGAACCCAAACATAAGAAGCTGGGTCAACTGTTAAAGCGAATGAGTTCATTCACAGCATCATTTTTTAAATGACATGCTGAGGTGACAGGAATTTTAAATGCACAACTTTCGATCTCTATTACTTGCTCTCTTCAGTCTGAAACGAGTTCCAAAGTATAGCTGATCTTTGTGGAAAAAAACCCTCACTCATCAAGATGTCTCCATCTTTCTCAGAAATGTAATTCGGGTTACACAACCTTCCAAGTTAGTGAACAAATGAGTCTTTGAATATGTAAATGGGATAAGATGGAAAGGGAATTACAACTCAATAAAACTGCATTACGAAACACAAAGGAAGTCTTAAAAATATGTGTGTATTAGTTCTACAAGCAGACACAAACACACACTGGCAGCAAAGGAAAATCAGGCATGGTTAAGTGATTACACACTCACCTGTGGGTTTGACTTGGCCAGGTTCTCAATCTTGACCCAAGCCTCTTCACGTTCTTTTGACTTTGCTTTTTCTCTGTCAAACAAAGCACCGAACATTAAGTCATTAAATTGGTTCTCCTGCAGCAGTAACAGTTAAGCCCAACAGTAGCCTAGCTCCAGATGAATTAAGCAGGAGATGAGTCTGCGCTGCCTACTTGTTTTTCTCAGCCCTGAACTGCTGTGTGCAATCGTCGAACAGCTTCTGGTTCATCTCCATGAAGAGCTTCAGAGCGTTGTAGATCAGACCGTGGATGGTCCTGTTAGACAAGCACAAGTTGGCAAATATTTACAATCTCACGTAACATTTGTATAAAAGCCCCTTTGCCTCACAACAAACAAACAAACAGCAAATTGAAATGTTCAGATTACTGAGAAGCTTTAACCTACTGGTTGTGACACTTAAAATTCATGTAGAGAAACTTGAGGATAACAAACTACTGATAACAAGACTCTAAATCTTAAGAATGGGTTTTCAGGGCCAATTAGGTGGTATTACTGTGCTTAGCATTGGATGATGCAAATCAGAGAAAATCTCAGTCATAATGGCGATGTCACCACAGTGTGTAATATGGCTCACATAGAAATACAACAATTGACGATCACCTAAAGGCTTTACAGCAGGGAATGTATGCACTGTACACTTAGAAAAACATCCAAGCAAAGAATATTAATGAGGGAAAAATATTTAAAAATTTCAAAAAACTATTTCAAGTTTTGGTGGTAGATTGTTTTTGTTATTTTTCTTATTTTTCTATTTCAGATTTGTAGTCAGCATCAGACAACAATATCAAAACATTAGACACTGAGATAATTAAACTCAGCAGCACTCCATTGCCTTTTGCTGACCATTAATGTTTAAAAATTATTTGTAAAAAGCTGATCAATGTCATTCCATATTATAAAGAGTGTATTGTAGGTTGTGATCAACAGGGAGCTGTAGATTCTTCATGATACATACACCTGTTTAACTCATGTGCAGGATAGTGCATTCTGTGACCAGGCTCAAATATCAGCACATACTTGAGAGATATCACTATTGTGTCAGACTGGGGTTGCACGCAGTGTGAAGAACACAGCTTTTTACGGACATTAGTCCAGCCTGTGAGGATCTTACTTGTTCCAGTGAGTTTTAGAGTTACGGTACAAAGCAGGGAACATAATGGGCAGGATCTTTGCTGCATTGTCACTGATCAAGCTCATGATGTACTCATTGTTCCAGTAGTACAGTGCTCGCTCCGCCACCTACAGTGAGAAAAACAACTCAATCAGGAATTTACTGACACCCACTACCACTGCACCTGAGAAACTGGAGTTATTATGGTGCAGTTATTAATGCCCATCTGGTACCTGGAAGTGTGGGCTGGAAACACATTTAGCCAACTGTCTGAAGAGAGGCTCCTGCACTTTGACAAACTCAGAAGGCTCGATGACGTCCAAGATCTCCTCCAGCTCGTTAAGAAACATCACCTCCTTAGGACTGTGCGTCTTTGGCCAGTACTTTAGTAGAGCCATTACAACCTGCCAGGATGGCGAAGAAAGATGATGTGTATTAAGCAATAATTGAGTTAAAGAGTATGTTTAAGTTGATTAATCTATACATGTGTGTTGACAATCAAATTAAAAAAAACATTTACACATGCAGTGTTAATAAAAAAAAGATCAAAATGAGGTAACATTTTATTTGACATACCGGCTCAGTTAGAGTGCTGTCCTTTTCTAGGAACTGAACCACACAGTAGGCCAGCTGCAAAACACAGTCCAACCATTAAGCTGTCAGAGTGTTTTGAATTTATGCACAAGCAAACAACGCAAGAGACGAGATGCTTGAGGAATTGACTGGCTATAACATGCAAAACCAGTTCTTTTTTTAAAAAAAACTGAATGTACAGAATAACCAGCTGTGCACACTAGTAAGAGGAAAAGAATACCTGTGGATGGTAGACACTGAGTGATTTGACTTTGTGCAGAGGCAATAAAACCTTCAACAAGAAAATCTTGTGCTCTTCTTTAAGCGGTAAGGCAAATCCATTGATTATGCTGCAAAAGAAACACAGGGGAAAGAATCGGAATTTGAAAAACTGTCAGCCGTAATTCAAAATTTAGCAGTCCCATGACAAGGTTGATGGATTTATGGATGATTTATTTATTTATTTGGGAAAATACGATGCTCATTGCCGCATAAAAGTTACAGTGATATAAACAAAACAGCAAGGTTGCACAAAATGCACAAAATGCATGAGGATTGGTTGAATTTGCAACTTTTTGCAGCAGGACTGAGTTGGTGTAAAATTAGCTTTTACATTGTGAAGGACATTACACACATCATTCATCAAAGCTGATCCATTCAGCTACGGGCCTTACCTTCCAAGTATTTCCAATAGTTCAGCTATACCATTATGGTGCTCTGTCTCATAGATAAACCTGAGGTCAAACAGAGACTTGTATCAGTGACAGTGAAATAAAAATACTTGTTTCAAATGGAGAGTGAGAATGCAGCACTAACCTATAGAAAATGTTATTAATCTGTTTTCTGATGTACGCCCTCAACCCAAGAAACTTTCCATAGATCCTGTGGAGGGTAGTTTTGAGGAAGTCTCTCTCTCGGGGATCCTCACTGTCAAATAGTTCTAGGAGCTACAAGAGGTCAAATGCAAATTGTTCCACTCATCCATCTTCTTGGTGCAAATTTGTCATTATGACACAGTTTGCCAAAAAAAAAAGTCACTTCATTACCTGCATAACAAATTTCTGATCGATGTATTTCTTCGCTATGTTGGGTTGAAAGTCTGGAGATTCTAAAAACCTAAGAAAAAATTCATAGACAAGCTACAAAAAAAATGAGAACAAAATGAATTAATGTTGGGATGGAACATTAAAAAAAAAATAGAACAGGTATAGCATAAATACACTGACCATAATATGATGCCAAGTCTTTTTAAAATGTATCATTAAGTGTGACATAAGAAACTATTTTCTTTATTTAGTATCGGTAATAAATGTCACTGTACACCACAATAAAATTTATGTGTTGTTGTACCAGGATTATTTGGTTTCTGACATCGTTATTAGAACAAAGGAGAATCTCAGATGTACTTCCCCACCTCCCTTATAAATACTAACAGACTCATTACAAGCTGTGCAATCCACTTCCATTTCCAAAATAGACACTGTTAGAAACTTATACATATAGCACTTTGAATTACATTAGTGTTGAAATGTGCTATACAAATAAACTTGCCTTAACTGTTGACTACAGAATTGCAAATGCTTCATTACTGTTTGTGAGCCTCCTATACAGCTTGAGAATGAACTGTTGTAAGCCTCTCACTTTTCTGCAGGTGATTAAATAATTTAAACATTGACCTGGAGGTGCGGCCATGCAGCTTCAAGTGTTGGCTCGTCTTCCTCCGGATCAAACTCTGCTCCAGTGGGGTTGGATGATGGAGGCAATGTTCTGAACATATTCACTGCAAACTGAAAGAGACCACAAATGTTTATTTTTAGGTTAAACAGAGCACTGTTTAACTCAATTATATTTAACTGTTTAATTAACCCAAAGATGACATCCATATTAGGATCAGGTTACTGAAAATCTTCCCATTTTAAAAAAATGAACTTCTCTGGTAGAAGTTCTTCTGGCTAAATGTTACCCTCAAGGCAACCATACACTCCACCAGGACAAGTTGTAGCAGTGTTTCAGGTTAAAAAAAAAAAGGTGTCCAACAGTGTAATGCCTTTTGTGTCTGATGATAAAAGCCAGCATCATGAAGCAATCAACTCATTTTATTCAAGTTTCTGGTCTTTGAGTTTAATTATTAAGAAAGTTAGTCAGAAAATAGTTGCAAAACTGACTGGATACATTACTGTATTAAACAAATATCTTTTAAAATGTCCTTGGCAAGTAATCAAAAAATAATTTTGCTTGGTGGACTGTGCCACAGCAACTGGCCTGCAGGGCCCCCACAATAATCTAAGTATGTTGTTTTTCTGGTCTCTCAGTATCAACTGACTCCTCGGTGGGTTGCTCTTCCCAGCCAGGCGGATCATGGGACAGTGCAGGTGCCGGGCTAAAACACTGGGAGCCTTGTTTGAAGAAACAGGCTACAAGGTAGACGAACTGTCTGTACTGCACTTCAGCCCAAAACAGGATGTGAGGATGATTGTGTATTAATGCCACAATCAGGACTGCAAGTGGAAAAGTCATAAGTGTGTTAAAGCTGTGGTTGTGAACAGTGAGGGAATGATCATCCTGTTTGAAGTGCCATCTGAAGACTGCGACAAGTTGCAGAGCAGAACATCCATCATGAACGTTCATTAGTGGTTCGCTCATTAGCACTAAGCAGCATTCAACGGAGTCGCACTGGATTAGCATTTATCTGACACTCAGTTGGAAAAGTCAAGCTCAATAGAGCTATCGTATGTAATTAACATGGACAAAAGTATAAGATGAAATTATGCATAATGTGACACTATGCATGATTTCTTGTTTCACAATTTTGCCTTGACATTATTAATGTCAAGGCAAAATTGATTCATCCAGGCAGTAAATGGTGTGGATAGTTGAAGCTTTAAGGATCTCACACCTTCTCACTCTTATCTTTGCTTAAGCCCAGCTTCTATTCAGCAGCCAAGTTCAATTCAACTCATTTCACATTTAAAAACCTTATTTTTATGTTTCAATGACCAACCTGACAAAAATCTAGTTCCCCAATTCTGTTCTGTTGTATGCAAACCCATAGATACCTGGTGTACCAAAGAAAATACTGGTCAATCTGAAAAACTAGTCGTCTTGATGGCATCTTGCTTGTTTTTGCATTTTGCATTTGTTTTTGCATTTTGCAATTGTTTGTCTTTCTATCTGCAGCCTTTTTTCTCACACGAAGCCTGCCTCCATCTAGCAATTAAGAACCATATACTGAGCAAAACAAACAGAACATATGACTGTGGGGTTCAACATGTGCAGGAGAAAGAAAATGTTAAAAAAAAAAAAAATGGCCGTGGAAAAAAAAAAAATGTGTGTATGTTTATATATATAGCAGAAACAGTAGCTTGATTGTTGTCATTCTGGCAGTAATGTAGCCTACTGCAGACTACAGGCGGTGTTTCAAGCCCTCTTTTTTTTTTTTTTTTAGACAAAGGTTGCTCTAAAGCGCCCTGACAAAGATCCGTCTGTACAGCACTCTTGTTTATGTAGACTGAACAAACTACCAGTGTAACATCTATTCACAATGTCTTAGATTAATTCTAGATCAAGGTTAGGGGGCGTGGCATCATACAGCATTTATTGAATCCAGTAAAAACAATAATTTATCTTCCTAGTAACATAGACCATAAATATGTCACACTCTCACCATTCAGTGTAGGGGGGCAGCAGTAGGTCTTGGGCAGGGGAACGAAGGGTGGCTGGTTCAAGGCCCGTGTGGACCAAAAACATTTGGAATGTGAACTGGCAGTGGGAGTTATCAGTTCACCTCCTGAGTTCACCTCCATTTTTGAAGAATCTAAATTAGGAGCTTTTGTGATCTCCATTGGTAAAGCAACAAGGACACTCGTGTACATTAAATGTATTAAATATTGAGGTACAACATAAGTAAAAGTATTTATGAACAGGCTGTAGAAAAGCCACAGTTTTGTAAAGTGAAAAGAAGAACCCTTGAAATCCTGGCATCATCCTAGCCTATAATTATGAGCACTCATTGTAGTGGAAACACAAAACAGATTTTGGGTTTAGTATATTTATTATGGATTACACACGGTTCCCAAGGATACTATCCTAAAAGAGGTGCCGTATAAAAGACTGAAAACCCTATTAAAGCTTGAAATTCTTTTTTGTCCGTGAGTAAGCCAAGCATATTCACTGACAAATACATCAAAAACCTTGACAAAATAGATCACTTAAATGATCTATTAAACATCCATCCATTTTCTAGCAGATGAGAGGATTTCGGGTATCTTGTCTGCATTTGCTTATCCGCTTTGGAAGGTTCTGCTGGAGCCTATCCCAGCCAGCTAGGGGTGAATGGCAGGGTACACCACAGATAAGATGTCAGCTCATCATGGGGCCACACGAAATACAAACAATCATACACTTTTGCACTCACACCTATGGACAATTTGCTGAAGACCAATTCATCTTAGCTACATGTTTATGGAGGTGGGGGAAAGCCAGAGAACCTGGACAGAACCCATGCAGACACAGTGAGGACATAAAAACGTCGCACAGAATTGAATCAAATCCAAAACCTTCCTGCTGTGATGTGACAGCGCTACACACTGTGCCACCATGCCATCTCATGATAAACACCGCAACCAAATCAGATCTCCTGCCTCACGCAAAAAAAAAAAAAAAGATGGCCCTGTCAAACCTGATCCCAAATATGAACACACTGTACAATCACAATATATGCTCAGATCTTCTCAGGCTCAACTGACCATGTGCACCACCTCTGGGTAGATGGGCTCTGTGATGACATTCCTGTTGTGGGTGATGTACTCCACCATTTCGCTCAGCGCCGCCCGTTTCACCTCCTTCCATTTTAGGTCACTCAAAGGGTCAGACAGGAAGTCAAAAAGGACGCAGCACTGCCGTAGCTTCTGAATGAAGAGCTTCTCCTGCTCTGCAGGAACAGCATCTGAGGAGACAAGGATAAAAAAGTGAAGGAGAGAGAAGAGACCAGGCCTGACTGAGACAGTTGCATGTGAAACAAGGAGGCAGAGTGGTGAAATAAGACTGTTGAGAATGTTTTAAATGGGAACATGGTCATCGAGTCAGACACCACCACCACCTCCTCTTGTCTATGACCCCTACCACAGCAATGTGACAGAAAGAGATATGAGGCAGCAGGGGACAGATGAAGAAACTGGCAAATGAGTAATGAAGTCTAAAAAGGATTAAAGGGAAGACTGACATGGTTAGAACCCAGAGAGAGAATAACCACTACCAGAGGAGGAGAGTAGATTGGATGGAAAGACAAAGATGAGAGTGACAGATTTGGGAACTTGTAAACAGTCAAAGTTTATCCCTGTGACGCACGCAATGACAGAAAATATTAAAGAAAACCGAGTCTCATAAGTAGGTCGCTATATTCCCATTGTTGTTGGAGGAATTCCTGACTTCATTCAAGAGCACAGGCTTGTAAAGAAAGCTTCTCTTAGAAGGAACACTTCAAAACAAACACAAATAGGAAACATCCATTCTGGTCATTTTTACATTCCTGCATGATTGTGTGGCGCTGTGACACGCAGTGACCCCATAATTCTATTGCTATGCAATGTAACACTAACGTGGCGCGCAACTTTTTTTCTATCTGACTTTGATTTTATCATTTAAAAACGAGTGTTTTCAGAGATTGCACACCTTCACTACAGCTGAGCATTTCCATTCCTTCACAAGTCACATTCCCATTCATCTGCAACAGAAATGAAAATGTACCTGTTGTCATCCCAGTGACTTTCTGTTTTAAAAATCTTAACCCTGATCCATTCCTAAACTTAATGGCTTATGGGACACGTACAATACACAAGTTTGATTTGAATTGATCCCATGCTGTAAGCACTTTAAAAAGGCTATTTAGAAAAATAAGACTAAAACAACGATCATGCTCACAAGTTAAAAATCCACCCGAGGCACAACAGTTTTCAATTGTTGAATCTCACCATTATACCTGCATAAAGTAGGATAGAAATAAAGATAGTTAAGCTTGAACTGTTGACTTTAGTGTATTTTTGTATGTATGTATGTATGTATGTATGTAACTAAACAGAAGATTTTGCCCTCAGAATGCAGCAGAATGCAGGAAAACAATCCCATTTTCTAAAAAATATCCCGGGCTCGCTGCGCCGCTGTCTCGGCCACAGGATGTGGCTTTTTGTGGCTTACTCAATTTTTTTACACTGAGCCACAGTGGCTTAGTCATACTACCTCCTAGTGCAAGCCCAGGTGACCATGACGCTGTTTCGTCACTCGGATATGTCAATACCAGATTAGGTAATCTAACCCTTTGAGTCTGGAAACCAATCCCCAACAGTTTGTGACGGGTAATTTATAGTCATGTATCCAGTACATGGCACAGAAGACTTCATCTTCCATGACACCGTACCTAGGAAATGTGGTCAGTCTGTCAAATTCATTGATGCTTCTACTAGTGTCTCTGATGATAACCAATAATTGGTACCTGACAGTCAACCAAGTGATGAACATCATCCACTACCTACACTCCTGACAGCTGTACATCAAGATATTCCTACATATATGCCATTAGAATGGTTTCTTGTGAGCAGGAATACTATGCAATTCAATACTACTTCTACAATACTTCAATACAAGGATACTCTGCTATAACTCAATTAATAGCCTTCAAGTGTCCTAAGTCAGTCTGCATTGGGGTGAAATATACGTACAAAGCATCTAGTGTCGATAGTGTTGAATTCCAAATGTGATCACAGGTCTGCAAAAGCTGTGCACCCCATCATTACCAATATGCAAATGAGGTGGTGCTAGTGTGCTGGCAGCGACACCTGGACGCTGTCTCCACATGATGAGATTGTGAGATTGGCTGAATTACTGAGAAAAAAAATCTTATGAATGTGGCACAGAGTTCACATGTGGAAAAAAGTAAGAATAGCAGGTTTATGAATGCTGACAGAGCACTGTAATTGTGCAGTATGAGTACACAATATATTAACCTACACTGCAGTGTAGGTTAAGAGACAAATATTGTATAATACTGCCTTTCATCTTGTATTTAATTAGATTAAAAGTGACAAGCAAATAAACTAGTGTAAAATTTTACATAATTTCAGACACACCAGTATTCAATGAGATGGAAATCACTGCAAAAAAAACCCTCACAAAACCCACACAATAAAATAAGCGGCTAAACCCGTTTAGTCATGACCTGATTTCGATGAATGAAAAGTGTGACAAAGGTCAATATGACAAAGTTAGTCAGGCACACACTTTAATGCTTGGCATCCTTGAAAAAAGGCAGGTAGTAGGTAGGAACAGAGCTATCCTATTCAGGCCGAAGGGAAACATGACTCAAACTGCCCGTTTCACATCAGACAATTCATCTTGACAGGTGCAGCGACCATTCTCAACATCCCTGTTCGACCAGGCTGTTGGCTTGGTCTGTGGTATTGCTGGTCGCATTTTTCAAGACAAACTAGATGCAGGTGTAGGTGAGTAATGCCAGACCCCCTTTGTAGAACACGGGAGTAGCTTCCCTACTTCTGCACAGAATGTTTGCCTGTTTCCCCTAAATTTATTAATATTGAGCATGTCATAAAACCAAACTGAACCAAGTAAACACTGCATTTCCCTGGGCCTCACATATTAACATAGGTAATATCACATATCAGCTCTGTCAACCAGCTGAACTGTTCTTGAGGTAAGCACATTACAATCAGTCATGCATAGTAGAGAAACAGATTCTTTGCATAGTTAGATGACAGTGTAGCTGGAATTACAGAGAAGAAGTTAGGATTGTGAGATGTTATGTCACATGATGTTCATTGATGGCCAAAAGAGATGTAACTGTCACAAATGGAAAACAATGTGATCCAGTCACACTGATTAAAACTCATGAAGGGATATTAACTAGGACTTGTCCTGGTTTAAAATTTGGTATCAGAAAAAGGCCATCTAGGCCTTTTGTTTCAGTACCTGGTGACTGAAACAACCAGTTGTGAAAAAGGGGATTACATTTTTGATTATATAACGGTGTTTGTTTCTATTTCAACACTAAACTTGACATTCAACCATCTCTGTCCCCACCATTAAGATTGTGCTGTAACATGTTCTGCTGGTTGCACTGGGGGCTTGAAGGTGGAAAGCAATGTGCATTCACATCTTTGCACCCCTGGCTGTGTCACACTTGTGTTCCTCTCATTACATAAGTCTGTCTGCCCGCTTGTGTTATCAAGTTTCTGTACACTCCTAAAATACCCCCAAGGGTTGTTGTGTGACAGATAAAGGCCCAGTGATCCCAAAACTGATGCTAACCACATTGTTCCTATTAAATGTAACAGAAGCCTGAAAATGGGAATGAGCAGGAATAGCCACGTGCACACACACACACGGACAATTATAGTGTCTTGTGGAGAACAGAGGAATATTTATATTAATAGCCCCCGTTGCAAATGAAGATAATGAATAAATAGACTCACTGTAATCAGTCTCTAATTACCTCTGCCATCGAGAGCCAGAGGAACTTGTGTGATTAGTTTGTTTGTTTGTGTTCTCAAACTCAAAAGATTTTAACATATTTTGATAAAATTTCATGGAATGATGGGCCTTGGGTTGCGGAACAGGCAGTTAGGTTTTTAGGTTTATACTAGTGCTGTCAGGCGATTAGAAAAATTAATCTAATTAATTACAGGATTTGTAATTAATTAATCTAATTAATCGCATTTTAATCTCATACCTGCTAAAGGCCCCCAAATAAAGAATTTGAATTCTAGGACATCACAAAAATGTAGTGCATGACTAATCAATAGAATACACCAAGAGGAAATGATTTTTCACACTCCGATGGATGTCGTGGCGGGAGCGGGACTTGAGCCACCAATGGCTGGGTGATCCGTCAAGATGATTGCTCTACCGCTGAGCCACTGCCACCCCAATAGTGCCGTGTTTGTTCTTTTCATAAATAAACTTTCCGCCCAAAGGTCCGAGTGGGCTTGCCTTGCTCTCCTGTGTTGTGTCCATCTCTGTTGTCAGTCACCCTGCTTTTGACTAGTGGCGCAGGTACGAAGTGACGTGTCATTGCAGCCTACGGGTCTCTCAATGGGCCAAATTTAAAATGCTTGCGCATTGACTTGCCACTCATGATTAATTGCGTTACTTTTTATAGCACGTTAATTTGCAGAGTAATTAATTAATCTAATTAACGCGTTAAACTGACAGCCATAGTTTATACACAACAATATTTGTACCTATGATATTTCTTAAGAACCCTACAACTGTGGCAATGTGTCCCTCTGTACTCTGCCTCCAATTTACCTAAAAAACACTGTCATGCCAAGCCAATCAGAGGCAGAGCAGAGTTCGTATGCAACCACCATGATAAGATACTGTACATACATTCATTTGGCTATATTCACAATCTAATGTTTCAAATGAATGATGCCATTTTTGAATTGGGATAGGTTTAAAAATCTGCTTTACTGACATTATGCAAATTCAGATAAAGTATTATTATACATCCCTTTTCACACACACACACACACGCACGCACACGCACTTACGCACGCATGCACACAGATAGTATGTGGAATGAATGTGTTGGCATGAGCACATTCATTCATTAAAGTATTTGAATGTAGGCTAAATATAGAAGGGCAAAGACTGCACATTATTTTCCATGTGTTTGTAAATATGCACCAATCAGGTTCTAATAAGGTGCTTACTTTCAAGATGACTTTTTGCATCTCAAACAGAGAGCAAGAGATCTTGATCAAACTCGTGGAGCTGATGTACATTGGCAACTTCTTTAGTCTACAATAATGTGTTTCGAAGAACACATGTGAATTCACTCAAAACACACAAAGTTAAATAGTGGTGTCAGACTGCATGTACTGAGAAGTTAATTCTTAAAAACTCTGAAGGGTCACCTAAACATTTTTTTCCAAATGAAGATCAAAATATACAACATATATGTTTCTGAAACTACCTGATGTAAGACATGACAATTTAGTACCATGTAGATACACAAATAAACATTATTGTTTCAGTTTTATTTTCATTTTACCATCTGCAGCACATATCCAGGTGCTAGGCATCAACTTTAATAAATTTCAGTTTGCACAGCGTATCACTTGAGCTTTAACACTGAAACACTGAAAAGGATTTTTAATGTAAAAGAAGGGACATTAATTCAAATATATAACTTTCTGCCGGCAAAAATTAAGATTACATTCTCAAATGATATACCTGCTGAAAACTAAAATGAGTCAGGGGATGTTTTTGAATGTGTCTCTAAAGTAACGTCTCAGTGTTTCTGGTCATTTGGGTTGTCTTAAATCGGCAACACAACTTTATTTTTATGCTACAGTACTGACATTACATGTGGTTTTGACTAGCCCTATAGTCAAAACCATATTTTGATATACTATATCAAAATAGTCAAAGTTGTGTAAACCGCCACATGCTGATCAATTTGTCAAATGATTATTGGGGTATTGCCATGGAGATATATCATCTTCCGATTACTCATTTCAGAATGCAGAGTGCAAATTACTGTAATGTCCTTTCCCCCTAATTTTGTGCCACCCCAACTCAAATGCATCCTGACCGAAGGTGAAATGGCAAAGAGATTTCTGGTTGAGTGGGGATCAGAACGATGGATACAATGACAGAAAGGAAAAAATATTGCACTCTGGTTTTCACTGGGTCATTCATTGGGCTGTCGCCTCTGTGGCTCAATAGTGTAATCAATAATTGCCTAAGGCCTCATAATAACACTGGGCTGAGTTCACTGGTAACAGGCTGGGCCTTTCAGACTTGACAGACTACATTGTACACACACTGACACAGAAGCAGAGCCCTGTGCTGCAACTCTAAACCATGACTGACAAAAATGGCTGGGTCACATTGTGGACGAAGATAAACAATTAAGGATCACATTCAGATTTGCCTAAACATGTCACTGACTGGAGGGTGACGAGGGAACAGGGTGGGGAGATGCAGAAGGGGGCTGCTGGCTGCAGAACAGTGGCTGTATAAAACACACTGTGACCGATTTGGACCCAGATGAACTGGAGTGTAACTAGAAGCTGTGCTGGCTAGAGCAGCTCTGGGAAGCAGCAGAAAAGGGACGGTGATACGTTAGCTTTCCCTCAGAAACTACGATTAAAAATGGCACATATAAATACGGAAACACACCATTACAACGGGACACATGAAAAACTGAAGAGAGGACCCTTCCCTAGGCTATGACCTCACTTCCTTTGACATCACTATCTCGGCGGGGGGATGGGCGAAGAGAGCAGCTAGCTAGTTCAACCAGATTTTTATGTAGCGCCCGCGTCTCACAGCAATGCCCACAAACAAGTCATCCAAATAGCAAGACACAATTTCCTTTTCGACCGCAAAAAAGCTCCAACAATTGTCTCTATCTTATCTCATACGTCTGAATGCTGACTAACCAGGCAGTAACCACTGAAAGGCAAAACGCAGAAGCAACACAGCCTCCTGTCTCTCCTTATTTCTCTATGACAGTAAAGCAATCATTTTTTTGTCCTTACATACCTCTGATGTACGAAAGAGGCACCGGCTGAAAAGGGCCATTGGAATTAGGTGCATCCACAACCATCGTGTCTCCAGATTTATTGCATGTCAACATCTAAACCTCAACCAGGAAGGCTATCCACTTAGGGCGACCAGCCAACCTCTATTTTAGCACAAAAGCTGATCAGAAAATGAAGCTCTGCCGCTGGAGGGAACTGGATGGTCGGTGACGTTTCCAGGGACAGAGCGAGCTGATTGGTCAAATTAATACGCTCTGGCGCAATGAACGCGACTGCTAACGGAATGGAGGAAGGTGATTGGTTCAATAGAGATATGAGGGCGGGACATAAAGAGGATTTTCTTTATTATTATTGGGCTCCTCCTCCCTACTCAGTGGTCTCTGCAAGGTAGGCCCTGGTACAGATCTGGAATCAGATTTACTTGTGTTTTACGCACAGTTCAACACTAACATGCTTTTTTAAAAAATCTTAATCTAATTTAAGATAAACAGCTGTAAACATATTCTAAACGTAGGCCCTCCAGGAATTAGTCTGTCATTACTCTCCTTGGTTCTTTATAGTGGGCAGGTAGGAAAGGGTCAGAGTAGCCCTTGTATTCAGTGAAAAACAGAAAGACATGAGAAGTAACACCAGGACCTGAGGAGAGACCTGTTGGGAATGTAAACCCCAGAGCTACTCAGGAAAAAAAACAAAAAACAAAGAAATGAAGAAAACTGCAGTGGGAATTTATTCATGCATAGTGTCATCCTGATTGAAAAAAAGTCACGTTGCAGATCATTAAATTAAGAATATTCAGATCCATTCCTGACACATTGAAGATGATTGCACACTTTCTACTATAAAAAAAAAAGAAGAAGAAAATGAAACCCCAACCTTTGTTAACTTTACATGGACAGTTTTTAAAAGGTTTTATAACTTGTGCATTCTTTGGAGCAGAAGCATAATTTCCTGTAGTATATTATTCCAAGCACACTTCACAAAATTAAATGTAAACAGGAAGTGAAAGCAAGATGATACAAAAAGAAATTGCATAGGCATTCACAGTACAGGAAACTGATGTAGATCTAGGAAACATTTGGATGCCAGTTTAGAAGTTTATATAGTGACTTAAACATTAACAGATTGACAATACAAATTGAATTGATTATGTTTATACTAATCTTTTAAGGGAATGATCATTTAAACAATCTGTACATCAACAAGAAAAAGCTCAACCCTTATAGGTGACAAGAGCATATCTGCATTTCATCTTTGCGTAATGTAGGGGCCTTCTCTCCTTTCATGTGATTAATCTGAAGACACACGGAGCCAAACCGCAATTACACCACAAGACCGATCAGGGGTTTCATGATAATGTGACTCCTCGTAAGTTTCACAGTCATTTTGCTAACTTACTAACAAAGATGTTGAGTTGCTTTCCAAAAATGTTTAACATGGGTTTCAAACAATGAAATAACTATTCCACTGATGACAAGGGTATGATTTACAGTGTATCATGACCATTTACCAGCCACTCACTAAACTCTGTTCTTTTTTGGAATAAACGTAAAGTAATCTGCATCAATAATGTGCAAAATCAATACGGCACTAATAGTGTAATTTAATAGTGTAAATTCACATTACACTATTAAATTAAATAGTAAGAATAGTAAGTATCACCACTCATGATCCAAAAATGTGTCTAAAATATCTTGAAAGGTAAAAATTCTTTTTGACAGGTACCTTGTGGTACTTATTTTCAGTTTATTACTTGTTGAGAGGACAGAACAAGAGAGGAAAAGAGAGGAGTGGAGTGGAGTGGAGAGACTTCCTTGATGGATTATTAAAATTCTCTGTTATCAGGCTGTCCTATTAAGTCTCTGAAGACTCTCTAGCGGATCCAGAATGTGTGTACCGATGCACATGGAGCAGAACTAATAAAAAGATCATATCTCTCCCTTATTAGCTACTCCTCACTTCCTCATTGTAAAATGCAAAATAAAAGGAGAGGAGAGGAGAGGAGAGGAGAGGAGAGGAGAGGAGAGGAGAGGAGAGGTGAGGAGAGGAGAGGGCCAAGTGGGCCACTAAGCAGTTCCCACTTTGGCATTCTCTCACAGTGGGGCCAAAGTCTCTCAAAGATGTGACCTTACATTCCACAACCATGACAACGGGTGATGGTTCTTCAAGCTGCCACTAACTTCTTAGTAGTTGGGCAGGCTGAAAAGGACTGTGTGCAACAAGAAATCTCTGAGGCCAGAATTCAAAGCCAAAACGTTTTTCTCTCTAAGGTAATATCATCCCACTGCTTTTCCAACTCAAATGCTTAAATAAAACACTTTCTGAAAACTGAACCTGAGAGTAACTTTTTTAACTAATTGATTTCTGATTTTTAAGGTTATTACTTTTTAAAGTCAAATTTAAAAGTTAAACCGGATGTCATGACACATATCCTAACTGAAGCACTATTCATAAAATGAATGCACGCGTACTTTTGTAAACTGTAATTGAAGATATGTGTCTTCAATAAAAATAAATAGTCTTAGAACTTAATCTCACATACAGTGCAGGAAAATCTGGAAATACTGACAGATATAATGAATTGTTTTATATTACTGTCTTTTAAATGAGTTTAATGACACAAGCTGAAATCCAGAAAACAGTGTCGAATTGGAATCGTTAAAAAAAAAAGCCATTGTAGGAAAAAATAAAATTCCCCTTTAATCCAGAGGATGGCAGCACAGCTAGGCTCATTTCTGTAGGAGCAATCTGTAACAGGAACCCATCACTAAATGTTTTACTACCACTCGCTACAACCTGCTCTCCATTCGTCTTCATCAAACATGCATTATTTCCCTTCTGACAACATCATGTCCACAATAGGAAAAAAAAGAGATTCCATCAGCTGTTGTCACAAAAGACAAAAGAGAGAGATAACATGTTACACATTAAATCTATAGCAAAGCTATATTTGCGACAATTCATTTGACCTGTTTCCTATCTCACAGAGACAGAACAAAACCGACCCTGTGGCAATGACTAACCATTTTAAGATGTCTGTGTGAAGTTGGATCACACTCATAGCTGCAAAAGAAAAATCTATTTATAAATATCATCTGACTTCCCTTGTGTTCTTTTTGTGCCCTTAGTTTTTTCTCCAAGAAGTTCTCACGGAGATTTTTCATGATCTGCTCTAGTAGTCCTGTCTGCAGTCATATTATAGGCAATTAAAGTAGGAGCGAATATTTATCATATGCACAAGTTCTCAGCCCACATGATCCAAGAAATAAAAGTTGGAAGAGATTAACCATCATTCCCTGGGAAACACAACATATAATAAAATATTTCATGGCAGATAAAAGCTTTCTTTTTTTTTTTTTTTAGAAATACATCCTGTCCAACTAAAATGCATTAATAATGTAGACAAAGGTTCAGCAGTCACAAACATTTTACAGAAAAATAGAAGAAAAACCATAACATCAAATAAAGAGAACATAATCTTCATAATTCGTTCAAACATAATGAGTTGTTTTCTGTGGGTGAATTTGATGACTGTCAAATTTTTGAAAAGTTGTTGCTGTGGAATACACAGCTAAAGAGAATGGTATGCAAATGACTGCATTCTCCTTTTATTTAAGTTGTATACAACATCAGCTCTCTTTTTTTGGAGGTAGGTTTGTACTCAGTGGATAACTTGTCAGAGAATTATCAAAATGTTCATCACGATTTCAGTAAATGAAAAACAATGCCATCCAATGTCTCATTTTTCAGTCCACAATCCAAATTTATAAAATTAGCAATGATATCTATCCCTGGCTGTGAATTTATGTTTCCTCTGGATATGTCAGACAGATTATTCTACTATTCCTTCCACTTTTTACTCCTTAGTTTCTCCTTCTCCAAAATCTGAAAACATTTCTCCACATGAAACACCAAACTACTGTAAATTAATCATTCACTCCGATCAACTAAAGTATGTGCTCGCCTCCCCCAGTCTCGCGTATCCTCCTGGCTGTGCATTGTAATTATTCCTCCATAGTGTCACCAAGCTCATCCAGGTGAAGCATTGCAAGGGTATAGTTTACAGGAAACCACTTCACGCATATCCTGCCTGTAATGCTGCATGTAAACAAAGAAGCTATGAATGATTGATATAAATGCTCAAACCTCAATCTCACTGTCTGGTCTCAGAATTGTATTGGTGTGTTTTGCAAATGACACAGTCAGCAAGGTAAATTTGAACCCTCACAGTTGACACAGCTTACTGTACTATAGTCGACTATTGCAATAAAAATAATAACTAAAACAACAGAATAGAATGATGGATAAATTGGACTCAAGTATTCATAATGTACCTTAAACATTTTGTTATCAGTTATTGTCCCTATGCCCCCACTGCCTTATGATCCATTCAATTGTAACTCTCAATAGACTTTTTGTCCATTGGGAGTTACCTTTCATGATCAAGTCCTATGGGATTAATATTATTTCCATCCAGGTTTGAGCTGTAGATGTAACTGATTGCACATAATTTGCATTACAGATAAGCTGATGGACCATCAGCTGAGCTATAAATTATGTAGTAAGCAAAGACCACAAGGTTAAAAAGATAGTTATGAGGGTACACCAAGACTATGAATTGTTAATATGATTCCCCTCATCCATTTAGCTCAAACATACAGTTTTACAGTTCAGTTATCAAGTATCATTAAAGGATTGTGAATCCATGTTATAATGTGTTATTACAGAAGAGGAAAATGTTGAATAGTTGCATTAATAGCAAAAAACATTTCAAATGGAGTGTTTATGGAGATACTGGAGGCATACCTGCCAGCGCAAGTAGCTTCTGTAACTCTCTGTTAGCACTGAGGGGGAAAGAGGAAGTGCTGAACCTCTTCTCTCTCTTCACAGCTGAGTGTGACCCAGACTGCTTCACCCTCATCAGCTGAGTTGCTGGAGGCACTTTCTTGTTGGATCCCTACAGAAACAAGAGTCACAGAGGAAAGGCTCCCATTACCAGTTCAGGGTAGGGCAAAGTAATTCTTATCCTGAAGGTAATGGTTCAGGAAGGACTTCACACAATTGCCAATGAGGACTCTATGGCGAGGTGAGGAGAGGTGAGGCGAGGAGAAGGAAAGGAAAGGAAAGGAAAGGAAAGGAAAGGAAAGGAAAGGAAAGGAAAGGAAAGGAAAGGAAAGGAAAGGAAAGGAAAGGAAAGGAAAGGAAAGGAAAGGAAAGGTTGGTGTGGTTAGGGGGTTAAATTCCTTTCTGAATCACATCAGGTGATTCTCAGTGAGGCAACCTGATCACAGTTGGACTACTGTAATGCATCTGGTGACAGAGCTTGGGATGCACATCAGTGCACAGAATAATTGAGTGCAGATAGAGCTAATAAAGTTGTCAGTAGGGAACAAAAAACAAGTCCATCACTCAATCAACAAGGCCCCTTCCAAATACTCCTACATATCAACGTGATTTAAAATGATCCTCTAGAATGCCTCAGGGCAATGAATGTCATGATGTGAGACCAAGTATAGTTGGAGAAAATAGTCATAAGATCATGCTTTGATGTCACATGAGCAACCCCGCCTTCATACATTAAACATATTGACCTATGAACTAAAGCTAAACAACACACGCACACACATGCAAACACACACACACACACACACACACACACACACAAACACACACACACACACACACACACACACACACACACACACACACACATAAAAATGAAAAGAGTGAAGTAGCCTACTTACATCTTCTGCAGGCCCATTTTTACCTCCAGATTTTTTAGATCTTCCAGATTTGGAGGATTCCTAAGAACGGATCAGTAGAATAAACAAAAGTAAACATCCGTTTGTCTTACACTGGACAAACATGTATTTCTAATGTGAAAAGTGTCGTTACCTTGTCTTTTTTGCTTTTGTGTGGCATGCTGAGGAGGGAATCCCCGGTGTCAGCAGGTCGGCAGTAACACTCTTCTCACAGCAGTAGCCAGGTTAAGACGTCTGTTTGCACTGATGTGCCTTCCGAGTGGACCAAACACTATATGACCGAGGCCGAGCCAGCGCCAAGTGTCATCCTATTTCCGAGGTGGCTGCATGAGAAGAGCATATCAATTAGGTTAGAAATGTCTAACTTACTGCTGCCGTGGTTGCACTTGTAGCCACTCTTTGCTTCAGCTTGAGCGAGGGACGGGTGTCCACTGCCGGGTTGCAGTGTTCGATGAGTGCCGCAAGAGGGCAATGTTGGATCTCTATGAACTGGACAGACACGAGGTTACCGGAGCTCTGTGCTTAATATTATTATTATTATTATTATTATTATTATTATTATTATTATTATTATTATTATTATAGCATTCATGCTTGTACTTATTTCTGTGATTTACTTGCAAAATTTAAGTTCATATGATTAATACCTTCCCTGTTCTCCATTAGGGTAAATTCTCTGAAAGCGAACGACAGTGACTTTTTGTCCCGATTTCTTCCGTAGTTTCAGTACAACGTGAAATCTGTTCAGGTCACTACTAGATACAGTACTTTGCACTCGAACACATGACCCTGTACTGATCAGATATTCTCCATTGAAGTCTATAGTCGTTAATTATTTTGATTATGAGAATCCACATTTGAAATCACACTGTTATCATTATTAGGACATTAATTTAGACATTAGATAAGGTTAGATTAGTAGATAATTAGATAAATAGATGTGTGAATTTTAAAAATGGTGCCTAGGATCTTATCAGCTATATATAAAACACTGTTTAATCTTCTTTTTCTTCACCTTTCGGCTTTTCCCTTTGTCACAGTGGATCAATTGCCTCCATCTAACCCTGTCTTCTGAATCCTCTTCTCTCACACCAACCACCTTTCACTCCTCTTTCACTACATCCATAAACCTCCTCTTTGGTCTTCCTCTAGGCCTCCTGCCTGGCAGTCCAAAACTCAGCCAATATATTAACTATCTCTCCTCTGGACATGTCCAAACCATTCCAATCTCCTGTCAGACATTTGTTTTCTCTCTTTTTCCTCGTTCATCAACTCTTCAAAGTACAGTACTCTTTCTATCTTCCCATCACACTACTGGCACCTGTCAATAGACTTCCACCCCTATCCTTATTCAATCCTTAATCACCCTAACCTGCTGGACATCCTTCCCATCTCTGTCTCTCTGTCTTGCCAACCTGTATAGATCTGTCTCTCCCTCCTTAATGTCCAACCTAGCATACAAGTCATCATTGTTTGGCCTTTGCTACCTCTACTTTCACCTTACGCTGCATCTCCCTGTACTCCTGTCTACTCTCCTCAGTCCTCTCAGTGTCCCACTTCTTCTTAGCTCGACTGATCCGGTATGGTAGTCATATATTTGATTCGCATGTTTGATTTGGCAAAAGTTTTACATCGGATGACCTTCCTGACACAACCCTCTGTATTTATCCGGGCTTGGGACCGGCATAATAAGACACTGGCTTGTGCCCTCTTGTGGCTATATTATATAAAATACTGTTTTATAGTTGTCCAAAAAAAAAATATTCCACTAATGGTGGCTTTGCCTGATGTGTGATGTTATGAGGATGTTATTGTGTAAATCCTTTTCAAAGCATTGTAACCATTATCAATGATGTTAAACAAAAGCCAAAAACAAAACAGTAAATCTTTTTGACAATATCTCATGCCATCTTTGTAAAATTATTGTGAATACTTGAAAAAGCGTTATCAGGAAATAGGAAAGACTTGAATACAGACAAGCAGGATGCATTTCTCAACTTCCCCGCCCATGTTCTCTATGCTGTTGTGAAACATTGATTGGTCCATATGGTGGCAGTGTTGCGTGCCTTTGAACTGACATGTACTCCAGTAGTTTTTGAGGAAGAAAGAGAGAGATGGTAAGGAAATGTAAATATTTAATGAGGGGTCAATGGATTAGCTTGAAATTCAGTCATGTGGTGTAACCATATAATGATAATACAATATTGACTTTTCAGTTGATTTTCACAACATATCTGTTAAATGATCTATAATGCTTAGCTGCATTAAACCCTCATCAGTGATAGTCTTCTTCAGTGTATTCACTTCCAGCAGTAGATTCATGGATTATTTGGCTATGATCTAATTCATAGAATTCAAACTGCCCCTCACTCACCCCTTTGACATGAGACATTGGTTTTCACATCTACAGTGAGTACATTTCTTAAGTCTGATTAGAAACAGATTGAAAGAGCAATGAATTCATGTGTGGGCTACAAACAGGAGGATTGTTTTCTATTCTAGTTGTTGGTGCACTACATTGGTGCGTATCGATCCGGCTATGAGAGTGCTCTGTTCCTTGACTCACTGTCTTTCCATCTCTCCCTCGATCCTTGGCCAGAGCTTCATTATCAACATGGTGTTATTACTGAGTGATATGGCTCCCTTCATTTCCTGTTCCAGCAGCAATGGATCCAACAACACAGAGGGGAAGAGGACTTCTTTTTTTTTAAGCATTCACGTGTCTTTGTATGGTTGGGTGGATGGATGACTGTGTGAGAACAGAACAATATTTTCATTCTTCACACAAAAAAAGCAATAAATCTGGCAGTATTTCATAGGCAGCTGGAATAATGAAGAATATCAGTGGTGAGGGAAGACGTATCGTGCTTCCATCTTTTGAAATACAAATATTGTTTCAGGTAAATGTGTTATTCTTCTTTATCAACATGTTTCTCTCTTTTGTTTCCCCGATGCTTCATTATCCAGCTTTCTTTGAAAATCACCTGATTTAACCTTTAACCTTTGACACAATAATATTTTACACCATTGTATGAGTTGCCATAACGCCAGCTTGTTTTACAAGAAAGCTGTCCTGCCAATGGCGTTAATGAGCGAGGATGCTCAATAAAAGCCTGTTTACTTTTCCAAGAGCGAGAGAGAGGGGTACATGGAGAGAGAAATGGAGAGCTTGTTGTGATGGAAGAAGATTGCTGGAGAGAACAAAAGAGAACTGGGGCAGTGGGGGAAAGATGTTTTGGTTGAATGAACTCGCTGTGCTGTTGTACAGGTGCATGATTCTCAGTGATAACACACACATTTAATGTTGCACAGCTGCTCACAATTGCATGCCTGTCTGTAAATCTGCTTTTATTGTGGATTGTGAATTTTTGTGGACTTGGACATTGGTAATGCCTGATTGTTGGGCTAGATTATGCATACCTGTGGGGTGGAATTAAGGACAGGCACTAGTTATGAAAAACAAACTTTTGCATGTTTTACTGATGTGACATTCACAGTTCAAACTTCTGAGTTTTCTGATTGAATTGTAATGTTTGTGAGGCTCTCGTTGTTTCCATGTTTTTTTCTTGTAATCAACTTTGCCTCAAGGACTATTTAACAGTTTCTCTGGGGATTATTGTCATATCCCATAACCTGATCAGAAAAAGTAATTACAGTTATTTTCATTGATTGATTGATTGATTGATTGATTGATTGATTGATTGATTGTTTGATTGATTGATTGGTTGATTGATTCATTCATTCATCTTCTTGACCAATTCTTCCGCTTTGTGTGGAAGAAGCATAAAGAGGTAAATTTGGCAAATTTTTAGAATTTTAAAATGTTAAGCATAAATAGTAGAGACAAAAGAAGTTATTTGGCCTGTGGCTGCAAGAAGAGGAAATTACATTTGTATAACTAGCATATATAACTAGCTACTTGTAGCACTTACCTTTGTGAACTGCCTACTGATCTACATGTTGACATGCTTTTGCTCACTAAGATGGAGCGCTCTCTGTGTACAGAGATAGCGTCTTGGTGACCTCGTCCTGCCCCAGAAGATGGTATTTTTGATGGGCTTGGAAGAACATCATGCACTGCTTTCCTTCATGAACATCCTCCGCAGGGATTCAACTTTACAGTTTCTCCAAGGTGACCTCATAGACTCCTTGCCTGTAGCTACTTTGTACATTCACCTTGCTTGGTTTCATGCCAGCTCTCATGTTCTGCAGCCTACATTTCATGTTTGGCACCAGCTTCAACCTCTTTTCCTTTCCCTACAGTGTTGGAGCACTCCCTGGATAGCTCTTCCTGGGCCTCGACCCACCGCATTTGTGTTGCAGACTGATTGCTGACTTTGCCTCTGTTCAACTTTTATCAGTCAACTTGAGACTATTTAGATTGATTGTACAGTTGAGCACTTTAAGCTTTGAGAAAAAAGTCATTCTTGAGAGTTTTGAAAAAGTAAGTGTGTTTTCAGGATTTTTCAAAACAAGACAGGACAATAATATTTAGAATTTTGAATATTAAGATGATGCTGCTAGTTTCAAGATTGTATTAAATATACTGCTAATACAGTAAGAACATTTGAAGATCAAGTTCAAAGTACATTTTGTTGGGGTGTTATAACTTTTTATAAGTCTGAAAGTCATGTATATCCATGGCTGAACAAGACTTTTAACAGAGGGAGCATGAAAAGAATGTTGCTCTGTATCTCTCATCCATTAAATGTCATTATGGTTGATGCCAAACAGTGTACTTATAATCCAGAACTTCATTAAGAACAATTAAGCCAACCACCAAAGCCTGAAATATACTTAATGGCTATTGATTGTCAGCCTTTGATTCAGGAGACTAATACCACCAAACTCACCTTTGTCTTGCTTTTGCAATTAAAGGCTCTTCCAGAGTCACACTGCATTCCCTTTGGTGCTGGAATCTGATCCTCTTATCTATAACAGCATTGCATGACTCCCACTGAGAGCTGTTATATCTTGAATGTATTTTGAGAGTCTGCTTTTGCTCTCACATCCTGTAAAGTTAGAGTGGAATGGTACATCCTTGTTGATTTCAATTGTCCAGATAAAAACAAAGGTTTATTAATCATATTTAAAATGAGAAAATATTCATTTTAGAACAAAACAGGTCTACTTTAATCCTTAATTCTCTCATCACTCCAAGAGAACAAACTCTCTCATCCCCTTTCTCTGTTTTGGAAGATCAGAGGCTTCTTGGTTTTAAGAGAGGCCTTCACTTTTTCATCTCACACAACATATTCAGGCATACAAATGTGAGTCAGCACATTCTACATTCACACTGCACAATGTTAATGTAGTTTGATTAAGTTTGACATCACTGCACTAGAGGCAATGTGGATTTGCTTAAAATTAACAGCGTCAATTTCAAATCAAGCTGTTTCAGCCTTTGGCTGAATTATTCTGTTTGTGAGGGAACCTGGAGTTTCAGCCTCTACCCAGAGTGCAGAGCTGAGGCTGAGGTGACGATGTGATTTTCTCACAGATATTAGATGTCTTTTGGTGTTCTGCAGATGAAAGCATATCAGAGATGCTGGAATGAAGGAAAGCCTATAAAACTTCTGGTAAGTGTCAGGTGGTGGAGAAACATGAAAGCAAACATCAGTGCAAACACGTCATCCTGTCTGTTTCCATGCTTTTCATGTATGCACAAAAAACATAGAGCTGTTTAGATCAATGCTACATCTTAAAAGTCATGTGACAACTGAAAAGGCTTTGGAGTGCATCATTTGATAATGTAGCTAAAACATTACAGAAGGGTCATTTGTGCAAAGAAATTTTCATTTAGGAAGTGCACATATTTGCTTTCATGTCAGGAGTTATCAAAATGAATAACATCATTCTAATCTGTCAGGTTATTGTTAAGGTGAAGCCAGCAGCTTGTTATTTTAACTCAAAGCGTGCTGTAAGAATTTGATTTCAAGTGGAAAGAGCCAGTCCAGGACTTGAAGTCTACATGAGGTTGATCTTTCTGTGCTCCTTTCGTCTGAGATTTTCCATGTCTGTCTTCCTCCCAACTAGTCGGGGAGATTTACCCCATCTGTGACCTCATCTATAAAGGTGTGGTCTTCCCAAGATGGCTAGCTCTAACCCGAGTGGTTGGTTCTTCCAGACTCCAAAGTGAGTTTTGTACTATCACTTAAATTTTGTGGTTAACCGGTTAATTAATTGTGGGTACCCCTCCTTGGTTGTGGTCTTGAAGGACCTGCAACAATCTCTTACAAACTTGAATCCAATGACCTTTTATCATTGTTATGATGAATTTCAACCCACAAATGTTCCCAAATGAAACCACAACCAATGCAGTCACAGACTGCAACATTCCCCTGAATTCAAAATTTTACCCTGACCTACTTGAATAGGTCAAAGATCAAAGCTAGTGCTCTGACCTAGTGTTATTAATCAAAGCACTGGCTTTGATCTATGGTGTTACTCACACTGGCCTTTTCCCTCGTCTTCTCCCTTTTCCTCCGAAGATGTTTGGTGGACTAACAAACGGACAAATGGACAAACGGACGAACGGACTTACGGACAAACGGACGGACGGACGGACGAACACACAAACGCTGACAATTACAATACATCACCGCTTTGAAGTAGGATGTAATGATTTTTTAAGTGAAAATGCTGTATTTTTATTAAAACAGTTTGCAAGTTCACATGAGCCAAGTTGTTGGCATTTCAAAAGCTTCTTCGTGTATTTTTTTTTTACACTATTCAGGCATTAACCTATGAATATGTAGACTTGAGTATTATACAAACAAGACAGAAAAAAATGCATTTTGCTTTCATAACAGCATCTGCACACCCACACATGCCAGCACAGAGGAGCATATGTTCCCACAAACATCCTCTCAAACATGATATATCCTTTGACAAGCCCCGTTTAGTGCACAGTGCAATATGCACAAGGTCAGGGTGAACTGCCTGCTCTAGAGGGTTGTGTTTCCACTAAACACACTCAGTATAGTACCCTTGAAATCCATATCTAACCATAAAATGCACCAAAAATTGTTTCGTGCCCGACCAGAGACAGTGCTTTTACAGAAACTTTAAAGTTGCTACTGGACAGAATTTGCAGCATGAACCATATAAATATGGGAACACTGTGTCTGATGCAACACATAAACATGACAATAACAAAAATGACAAGGACAACAATCAATATGTTGTGCTGTTAAACACTGCAAGGACACAAGCTTTGTGAGTTGGGGTGCTTTGGTGGTTTTTTACATTGAATCCTTTGTCATGAGAGAAACAATTCATTGACAGCAATGTTTTTAGCTGGGTTTATGTGCCTGGCGGAGCTGCCAGGAATCTGAAACATTCTGCAAACTTGTTGTCAATGCAGAAAGTCTCACTGAAAGAGCCTGGAACCAGACAAAACCTTCTCCAAACTCCCCCATTATACATTGAACCTGAAGATAATTTTACCCACATAATATTCAGAATTGTTTTAGTATATTTATTAGTGTATCTGGATTCACGCAAACATCCATCGCCCTATCCCTCTACCCAGTTTCATGGAAATCCATCAAGTAGTTTCTGTAAGAAAAAAGGCCCCAACTTCCAATGTTGTTAAAACATTCAGATTTTATCCATATCTCTCAATTACTTATTGTCCAACATTCTACTAAGTCTCATCCAAATTAAATTAGCATGTTTTTCTTTACATTCCTGCTAACGGAGGTACTGTATAAATGTTCTGCCCCTTCTGTTGGAAGAGATTGACAGCTTTCAGCTACAGCTCTCCTCTTACTGTCATGTTAATTCTTACACTCTCACCACAGTTTGACGGTCTTGGTTTATAATGATGGAGACAAGCTAAAACTTTTAGAAGAAATTATTTCTCCCTCTGTTGCAACACGAGAAGGGATTACAGTTATAGTTGAAATCTGCTGACTTCTTCAAACCATCTGTGTGTGGGTCAGACCTTTCTTTCCTTTCTCTGTCTCTATCTTTGAACAAGGAAACCCCAGTGACAGCTGCAGATGTCAGTACATGAATATAAAGAGTATGAAGGGAGTGCAAGAAAGGATGACAGAAAGGAAATGAATGAGGCTTAAAATGAAATAGCCATGAAAAACTTTGGATCCCCCAACAAAAGACAAAGAAATATGTCAATTAAGCTGCTCATGTAATTCACTATTCCTGTTATAGAATATCTGATAAAAAGTAAAATAATGAAAGTGAAAATAAAATTTTAAAAAAAGCTTAACGTCGCTAACACATTAAGAGACATCGATCAAGCACATGGGAGATGAATACACAAAGGAAAAAAAATGTTGAACTGTTTTTTAAATTATGCCTTGGAGACTCACATCCAAGGTAAATCCCATTCACAACTTTCTACAGTAACCATGGAAACAGAACAAAATAAAGCAGAAGTCCCTTAATATGCCACTTCAGTATTTCATTACTGAGTGCAGAATCAAATCAAATTGTATTATTGCTTCCTTCTAGACTTAATTCTTGCTGAGTTTCAATGGTTTCCATGGACACCCCCCTGACCAACAGAAATCCAAGAGTAGCAAGAGACACCACTTCAATACTTGGTTGTTGTTTGGTAGAAATCAGGTGATAAAACCCCCCCCCCCAAAAAAAATCAGTTTTTGTCTTAATGAACAATAATATACAACATGCATATATCTTTATATTACAATCACATTGTACAGAGGAAAAAAATCAAAAGGCTTCTCTCCTGAGCAAAAAGTTCAGCATTTAATTACCGCCCACACTGCTTTCCTGTGACTGGGGTTTTTTTTCTCTACATAAATAGAAGTGTTGTATTAAACACTCTTATAGCACAACAGTGAATTTATGTCATTATTACTGTGCGAAGTGTAACATCTGAGAGACACCTAATTAAAATGTCTCTTTAGATGTGAAGATGAAAATCAAGTCCTCAAAGGAGCACTCCAACCGATGGGATAATCTTTCCTTGAAGGTACTCATAGTATTGCTCTTTTATATGGTGCACATAAAAAAGAAATGACATAGTGAACTTCGTGAAAACTGAAAGAGCATCTGAAAGAGAAGTTTTTGCCCACATCTTCCTCAACTTCCTCTTCTATATAATCAATTTCACGAGCAAGTGTGGGCACTGTTAGATTGTGGTAGCTTTTAATAAAGTCTGTTGCCTGGCTTTCATGCACCACATTTCATTAGAGATAAAGTCCTATTGAGAGTCCTGAGATGAAATAGCACTCCATCAGTCAGTGTTCGCGCTGACCCCTCTCTGCTGCACCTCTGACTATCTCAGGTCCTCCTTTTTTCTCTCTGTTCTATCCACATTTCCTCGTGCCATCTCTTCCTCACACAACCCCCTGCATTCTTTTTCAACCTCAGCTCGGTTCCTCTCTGCCGGTGAGTTACTCAGGTCAGAAAATGAGCCAGCTGCCCGGCCTAATCTGGGGAATATAGGCGGCTGGAGAGCGAGACCGAGGTTGACAGAAAGGCCAGCTTCTCCACAATAATAAAAGGCTATGCTTGTGTCCCAAATCAGATACCATCCAATGTGACCTATAAAAAGTACTCATCCACCACAGAAAAAGAAGAGCAGCTTTACATTCAGATCAACACTATCATTGGCTAAAAATCAGTCTGTAGATGTAGCAATTTGAATTTGACATTAGAATTTGTTCTGCGGCAAAGAGGAAGATACAGTTTATTTTACACTGTAATTGCATAATTGTGCATTACTATGTGTGGCAGAGTCATCATTTGCTAATGAGGTTCTTGTTAATTCATGCCTCAAACCATTTAGAGCTGTAATGGACAATATTGGGGTTGTGCTTTAGGCGGTGTCAGAAAATGGAAAATGTGATTCTTGTCAGGTATAGATGTATAATTATTATAAGGACACTTAAAAATGTGCTGAAAAAGAGACTCTTCATTTTGCCATTCCATACTAATTAGTCCCATGGTTACTTTTTCACACATTATAGCAAATTCGGAAATTCCTTAGGTATTTTATCTCACCCAATGGTTCCATGGCAGCATTTTACAAAGAAATTGGGACTGAATTATTTTCCTGGCATCGTCAAGCACTGAGAAAATCTTTGGCAGATTTCTGGTCCCTCCGGGAAAATATTCTGAAGTTCTGACTGTGTGTATTTTTGTTAGTGTGTGTATACAAACTTGGCTAGAACTGAACACCAGATTTTGGACCTATTTTTGTGCTTGGTGCTGACTGTGAAGGGTTTGTAGATGAAAAACTTTGCGAAGTAATGCTGTAGTGTATGTCTTCTAATATTCAATTGGAATCATATGTTTTGTGTGTGCATGGAAACTTGTGTCTGTTCGAGAGTTGACAAGTCAATTTTAAACCATGCAAAAGAGACTTGTAAATATAACAAGCAACAAATAAAACATACTGAATGACATACTCTATATGTGTGCACCATGTTTGAATGCACTATTCAGGTCTCCTCAATACATTAATGATAAAAACTCCTTGCATGGATGAAGATTCTTTGTCACATTTCGTTGAAATGAATGTAATCCCATCCCCCCTCTCCCCCCCAACTGTTTATATTAAGTACCTTATTATATTGTAATTTGCCAGTGCTTGATAATTTATCTGTCAAAACATAGCTAAAGAAATGACGCCCTCATTTATTGTGGTATTATTGAGATTTTATTGACAGAACTACTGCAGAGAACATCCAATAGGTGAGACCTTTTCGCTCATTACCTGGAGGAGCTTCCTTAAGCACAAGGAGCTATAAAATATTTATTGCAGCTGTCACTGGACAGTATAGGAGGATCATTGGGGTTTTCCTCTCTGTGGTGTGGATGCAGCCTAGCACTGCTGGTATAACATAAGTTGTTCGGTAAATGAATTCAAGCTGTCATTAAAGGTCCAGTGGCCATAAAGCACAGTCTGTCTCTAGTACAATCGTAATTGTGTGGAGACTGTCCAGGCTTTATTATGATATATATGCATTTACTTTATGTAGCGATAATGTATCAGGACAATACAGAGGTATTTTGATGCTTCTTATGTTAAATAGCAATCAAATAATTGGAGTAATTTGTCAAAATGCTTCTTTTTTTTTAATATTGCTGAATTCTTCAATTCTAGAAAATGCATTGCAGGGGCAACTGGTATAATATGACCAGAATATGACGTAGCCTTAGAAATACAGGTGGCAGTTTATTTATTTTTGTAATTTATGCACCTCTCCGGCTTGTTAAGACTTTAGGCGTCTAGGGAACAGGCTGCAGTCTATGCCAGGTTTGGCTGCGACCCAACTAAGTCAGAGGAACTGCTGCCAAGGACAAGGGCTGATAAGCATGGATTAATGTTTTGATTCACCCCTCCCTTCATGCCTTTCTGCAATAATTTCTACTGTGGGACAAATAATTCTTCACTTCTCTCATACAGTTGTACTGACACGCTGTTTGTAAGTATGAAGTCCATTTCTAAGTGACAGAATGACAACCAAGTGACTGAAAGAGTCTTTGTTTAAAAGAATTTGCCACAGCAGCAGAGTATTAGTCACCTCCTATTGGAAATCACTTGACTACACCGGGAGCAGACACAGCTTCCGGGACCAGTAGCGAGGAAATTGACAGGAGTGGATGTAATTTGGAAGTGATTTACAGCAGCTCCGACAAGGCCTATGACCCTGGGGACAAGAAGACAGAAAGGGACAAGGGAGAGGTGAAGTCACAGATAAGTTAGAGAGAGAGTTAGGCCTCAGCATCAGGTGCAGTTAGTGTCATAAGGCTTAGAAGCCCATACAATACAAGGCATCCTTGGACTATGAGCAACAAAAATATAAGCAGAGGTCAACCACAGTCATGAGAAGAGCATTTAAAGTGTGACTGTCCTATCTGACTTTCCATCAATGTGATGTTGAGAAAATAAAATTTTGTTGAAGGCTAACTATTCTATTAACGTCATAACTAATTGTATATTGAATGTGTTGAAAGCGTCTCACATATTTGATCTGTTTGTTATTTTGTTCTGGAGGCAAAAATTAGGAGAATAGTGAGGCAAGAGAACTATTTTATCAACGATTTGGTGATTATCCAGAACTATGATGAATTGCCAGAGGTATTTGTGAGTGCTGACAAGCAGACGTGGGATTTGGCTTTTCAAAAAATGTCCTCGACATTTATTCCACTGCTTACTGAAATTCTGCCAGTCAATCAAGTGGATGAAAAAAATGCAAGCACTGACTTCTCTATTAAATAAATATGATTACCTTACCTCATTCTATTTTGGGTTCAACTGCAGTTCATCTGCTGTAAGTAGGCAGATCACTGACCCAACACACAATCTCTGTGTATGAGTGCTTTTGTATTTCTATGTCTTTATCTTTCTTCTCCTCATTTCAGTACCTTGCATTTTCTTTGCCAAGAATTTCTCAGCATGATTAACATTGTTGTGAGCAGTACACACTGTCACTACGGAGTTGTTATGGCAGCCTTATTGTGTTGGCTTTTGTTTGAGTATCAGCCTGACAGAGCTGATACACAAACAGCCCTTTACGTCTGGCTCCTCTTCCTGGGTCAGCACACATTAATACAGGTATTAAGATATATTCAGTTTTACAATGTTTCCTTGTTGTTATGGTACCTTTATTTTTAACTTGTGAGAGCATTAACTGCCTGAGTTAGCGACTTACCTGTGAGGAAGACATTCTGATTTGCTTGCTGCTAACTCTAAAAAAATTTCTCAAACATGATCTAAAGAAAGGACAAAACAGGACCCTGCTGGGAAAAACTGGATCACCCTGCCAAGAAACAGAAGTATGCAGCATGTCAAGTTTTGCAATCGTTTTTCTCAACCATCAGCTGCAATTATGAATATTGACTGTATATGCCATCCAAAAAATTAAACCTTAAGTCAAATGTTGTGCACAATCAGCTTCTTTTTCTATCATTTATTGAATGGCTGTAACATTCTGCACTGTGTGAAGCTATTGCTGAAACTGCTGCAGTTAAGATGAGATTGGTTTGACTTCTATTTCCTGCATGCAGCGTAGCACACTACTAACCTGCAAAAGGGATTCTGACTGACCGACCAACAGGAACACACAGTGTGATGTAGCTTTGTACATTTTCTGAGCTGAACTTGGACTAACATTTCTAAGCACCACTGAATAACACTAATTTTCAAGTCCCCTAAGTGACCTAAAGCTGCTTCACTGGTACTGCTGGACCTTTCTGAGGAGGAAATTATCATTTGCTTCAGGAAAAGCCTTGGTATTGTCAGGAACACGTGCCAAGATTATCAACGAGACAATCCCAATAAACGTTTTACTGCATTTTATACATTATGGCTGTGCTACTATAAGACTATATGCACAATTTTGATTTCAGTTTTAGTAGCTATAAAATGCATTATTTAAAGTGTTTTGGTCATGTTCATTTTTAACAACTTATAAAAAAATGTGTGTTGAGAGTCAAAAAATCTGATGTATTTCACTTACTGAACAAGAAGATATGAAAAGTTTGGGCAGTAATAATTTGCATAATAATTGCAAGCAGGACATGTCTGTAAGCAAAAGTGAGTCAACACATATCAGTGTCATATATTTGTGTTGACAGACATTATGATGTCAGTTACCCCAAATCCAAAATGTTGTGATATTATCATCATGTCATGAAAATGTAAAATCGCAAGGCTGCAGAATTACTCGAATGTACCTTATATTTTTGGAAACTCAGTTTTGTTGGACATATGAAAACCATGAAATTGATTCACAACATTTTGACTTCCAGGAAAACATCACAAAGATTAAACCTTTGCGTATTTTTGCTAATTCTGTAAAAGCCTATATCCATATTTATTATTCCTTAGGCATCAGCATTTGTTTTAAAATTGATCTTAAAATCAGGTTTTTATTGAAGGATTGTATATTTCTTTCTTTCTTTCCATAAAAAAGTCAAGATTTTCATTTTTACTCTCTTCAAGCTTTAAAAATTAATCATCATCATGAGACACAATAGAAAGTACATGAGACAAGACTAATCTGTTGTATCACTTTTAAAAGATGGAAAAGAGGCAAAGAAGGGACAAAGAGTTCTCTGAGGGAGAGCTTCTGAATATTTACTTAAAGATTTACTTTTTTGAAATCTATTTGAATGATAAAAGGTTCAAATTGATTCCAAATGGAAAAGGGAAACCAGAAATGTCTGGTTTTGAAGTGTTGCGAGTATCAGAGAAAATGGATAAAGTAAGAAGCAATGTCCTACACACACTACAGTGACAAAAACCTGTCTGCGGTTGGCTGCATTTAATTGCATATAATTCAGAAAGACAGTGGTCTTCATGCAAAAAACGCTTGAATGAACACATTTTGTTCTAAAGTGGCGCTCAGACGTGATCCAGACCAAATTATAAATCCTTAATCTCCCCAACAGTTTGATTAAAGTTTTTTTTCTTCATAGAGTTTTGTCTTAAAAATATACAACTTGTGTTTTTACAGTGAAAGACTTTCACTTTCTTTCACTTATCTAAGGTTGGGATCTAGCGTGGGTCTAAAGAGTTACCCTAGAAACTCTTCAGTTAATCTAGGGGGATTGCAAGGCAAATATCACAAACTGATATTGAGGATTGCCACAACCTCTTAGGTAGAAATAAGTGGTACAGAAAAAAAGAGAGAAAGATAACCAAAGTTATTTCAGTATGTTTGGGTTTGGGGCCCTTTCAGTGGGTTTGTGGAAAGAAAAAGCAAGATACTGACTGAAAAGCAGTAACTAAAAAGCATTGAAAGACTAAAACTAAATACAAAGTTGTTTGTTAAGCATTTGGATGCTGGGTGTCATATCTTGTATTACAAGTGGATCTGATAAGGATCAGTTCTGCATTGCTTGAGATAACCAGAGAGAGATGATTACACTTGAACTTATTTGGAGCACCTCCCTCTCTTTTAAATTCTGCCTCTGCAGCTATTTATTGTGCTTTTAGTTCCTCATTCTGCCAACCAAGCTGCTCCTGCTGCACAACCTTGTTGCCTCTGAGTCAATTTTCTTGCTTGGTTACCCTTCATTCCAATATGCACCTTCTTGTGGAATCAGCAATTCTCCCCATGCTCCCGGGTTTTAACTCTTTCTTGCGATATTCCCACCTCTGTCTGCTCAAAGTCAAGCCCCCAGTTTGGATCGTAGGTTTCGTGGCTGGACGAAAAGTTGCTGCTTTACAGCAAAATGTCCAAAGCTCATCCATGTTTTAAATAAATGTTTTTCTGGGACGTCCGTTGCTGTAAGTCCATTCATAAAACATGACTCCTCAGCTTGGGTGGAGATACTGTGTATACACATTGGCAAGAGAAAATTCAAAGTAACCTTTAAAACAATACATCAGCATTATTTATTCATTTGTATTGTGAATTATGGAGAAAGAAAAGGTGTACCAGTATAGACCAGTGATACTGATCTGGGTATTTACTTATTTATTAATTTTGAATATCGGCAGTGATTGAAGCATTACAAGTCTCCTGTGAGGTTTGTGGATTTAATAAACTAGCAATTAAATACCCTAGATAAAGTTGTGAGGGATGTTTTATTTATTTTACAATAAATCTCATTCATTTCAATTCCTTAGAGAAAAAGGTTTCACTGTTTCTGTGTAAAAGAATTAATCTTTAGCAGAAGTAATGATGTTATATCACTGCAATTAATTTTTTCCAAAGCAACCAGCATGTTTTTCTCTTCATTACCACACCAAAGTGTTTTCGTTGTTCCTTCACTGCACATATAAATTTGACTTGACTGTCTACCACTAGATATGAATTGTAAAATATTCATGAAGCCTTTTAAATAATTTATCTTCCATGTTTGCGATCATGTATGTTGATTTAGCAAAGGTGTCCCACTGTATGTGGACACGCAGACATGCATATGGACCAGACTGTATATATGCATGTGGTTCATAAGCATTTAGAGCAGTTTAGGAGACTGTGCATGGATAAGAGCTTTGTGTTCATTATATGCTTTTTTAGTCAAAATGTGGGCCAGCTGTGGACAGTGCTCTCACGTTGGTAGTGTTTGCATATTTTATACACTGTATCCTGTCTTTCTAGCACACAGAAACTCTTTGTCACACAATAAAGAAGGCAGGAAAGGAGCATTAGTTTGTATGTGTCTGGCTGTTGATACTTTAAGGTAGGCATCAGATATCAGATATGTTTTTTGTAAAGAGCCCTATATAAGCAAGCTAAAGCTGAGTGTGCTTTGGATTGTGAACTTGTTTGTAAAAGATGTCAAACTTTCTTAATTATAGGTGTGTTTTGGTCTCAGCATAAAATAAAGAAATTAGTATATTTTCCCAGCCCCTTTGGAGGCCCCCTTGCTCTGGAGACAGCAGTGCTTGTCTTTATTGCAGGTGGCCCTTTGCTGTTGGATCCTCTGCCTCTGCCATCTCCCAATCCTCTGTCCCATCAACACTCTCAGTTCATTTGACTGCAAATGAGTGAATACCCTGTCAAACTCAGCAGGAAGAAAGTGACAGATAAATAGTGGATGACAGTTGTTGGGTGAAATAATGCATCTTAATTGGGAACATTAATTCTCTACCCACAGAAATAAATGTCTCTCGGTCATCTGTGCCATTTTTGTATACAACATAGCAGCATAACTTCAGTGAGCATTTAAATTTCCAAATGCTTCAAAAATGTCAATTGATATTCTGTCAGTTAATTATTGAGAGAGAATAATTACTTTGGCTGCTGGTGGTTAGTCAAGGGCAGGTTTGGCACAGAAATCGGAATTTTTAATTCAGAATAAAGCACCAAACAAGAATATCAGGCTATTTTACACACAATTCTGGATTAAATTAAGTTATATTCAGTGTGTCCTATAATTTTTCTTGTGCATGCAGCTGATGAAGAAAGAAGCTGTGTCCCAAACTGCAGAGTATTACGACTGTTCGGAAATCTCTCATAATCTCTATCTTTTTAATGTTCATGAGACTAATCGTGCGTTATTGGAATGCATGGTTTGAGTAAGGAGTAGCAAACGGGGGGACATATTGTGGGCCTCTTGAATGATTTCCGGCTCATTACTGTGGGATCATTATCAAAAATCCTGTGGTTGGTCTCATTGCCTCAAACTAACTATGATCTGCCTGGAGGAAGATGTCACCTGCCAATCAATCTCAGCCTGTTTGTCTGGACTAGGCTAAGACTGGCAGGTCTTACACCAGCACAGAAGAACCACAGGAACCAGGCATGGACAAAACAGCTCATTTAAACCACGTAAGCTAGCTGTGAAAGGTGTTAGTAATGATGTAGATTTGAATAACAATCCTTCCTTTTTCTATTATTAGCTTATCTGTAGATATTTACACTCACCACTCAACTACACCATGTGATCCTCTCATCAGATATGGTCATGAACATGCAGGACATGTTCATGTTCATGAAGTGTTTGCTGCTAAAGTCTCAGAGACAGATGCAATTGTACATTGTCATGTGATCACGTCGAGTCCATACCAGGTCAGGTCAAAGCTGTTTGGGTGGCAAAGGGGGACCTACACAGTATTAGTCAGGCAGTTTTAATGTTTTGGCTGACAGATGCATTTGTACACTACAGGGAACATTCCCGAGGGCTTCCACTGTCAGCACAGCACTTAGACTGGTTGTGTGAGGTAATTTCACAGGCTTATCTCTGTTCTGGAAAGGACAGCCAGGAAAGTCTGAGTGAACTCCGTCAGAGGAGTTTCATCCTCCGTGGATTTATAGAGAGGGATGACAGTAGAGGTTGTGGTCTTGGTTTCTTCTGTCCTTTCATTATTTTTTATGCATGAAATGTCTTCCTTTCTTTATATCCCACTCCGTACGTAAAGCTTTGTCGGAGTAGAGGGCTTTTCTGTTATGTGCTCCCTCTATCTCTGTCTTTGTTGTTGGTTATTAAAGAAGTTGTTTTCCTCCAACTGTTTCTCCTCACTGGTCTGTTGCAGTGAGTAACATTTGACTTCACACTGTCACAGCAATAGGCTCTACTTGTGCTTAATCCATTCATAAAGTTCAAAAACATTAGATCTACCATGCAATAATATATGTTGTATCTATTTCCATTGTACGGTTCCATTATGCATGACGCTTCAGCTCAATATGACATGTTAGTGTTCACAGTATGCAGCTGTGTTCCGTGTGGGACATTGTGCTTTGCCTCCAACCTGCTAATGATAGCTCTAGAGTGAGAGATTTACTGTATATGAAACAGAACATTAGTTATGCACCCTAACTCCAGATTCTACGGAGTAGCCCTGCATGTTCCAAAAAGCCATTCTTGCATGCCAATTGTACTCTATGCAATTTATACTTCTGCTGAGACTGTGATAGTTTCAATGCTGCATGGTCATGAGAGGGAAAAACCCACTTACATATGCTCACTGTGGGCTTCATGCTCAAAAGGACCTGGAGCTATGTTTTATAACCAATGACACAGAGTAATGTAAACATAAAGTAACAGTATGAACAGGCAAAGAGAACATGGAATCATTCTTGAATGTCTCCAGCAATAAATGTCATTGCTGTCTTGTTGGAATTTTAGTCTTGAAAACAATAGATTGCATTGCAGATCTAACATGCCAATGAGATATTTGTGGTACCTTTTGTAGCACTATGTATGTCATTGGCCTCACAGTTTACTTCATATGTATAGGTTCAGAAATTACATTTCTTATCCCATGAGGTTAAGCGTATCCTGAATTTATGGTTTCACTGTTTCAGGCAACATAACAAAATTTGAAGCCATTTCCAATCCTTGCTGATTCACAGTGACAGAGCCACTGCTTTTTTGTCTTCATTTATTGTAAAATGATACATACAGTTGGATTTAAACCCAAGATAAAGTGAACTGCATGGTATTTGCCAAACCCCATGTATGTGCAGATGCTTATTTGTCTTTTATCTTGGGTCTCTGAGGAATTGTGCTCAGTTCTGGTCATTTGTTTCAATATATTTTCTCAATGCTAATTAATGTGGACATATTCATATGCCCCAGTTATTTTCAAAGCACAAATTAATAGCTTGTGGGCTAATTGTAGCATCTTTAATGGTGTGTTGTGTATCATTGGCATGGTCTAACACTGTTAAATGTCACCCATCTATAAGTTTGTGGTATATTCACAATGTAATTAATTTGATACCCTGAGGGTTAGATTTGCCATTAACTGCCACGACAATTGATTATTTACGTGAAGCTAGCTGCTGAAATGACAAATACATGTTTTTCCAGTTTTAACTAATTTCCTATTTTGTGGTGAGCACACCATTCATGGTTGATTTGTAACTCTCAACTAAAAACAAAAATCACAAACTGACATTTGACTGATGAACTTAAGTGATAAAAATTACTAAATTTTACCCCAAACTACATAGTTAAAATTACTGTATATACGGCACTCTATATACAATGTCACAGCACATGTTTTAGCAGTTGGTAAACAAAAACAAAGAGATCATCTTTTTTTGTTCTTTATTTTTTCCCCTGTCAATGTATTTTTCTTTACTACTGTATTCTAAATCATAGAGCAACATCACAAAATTACCAGTTACTGAGGTTGTTGTATGAAGATGTGGATTATATAAGTAAACACTTTATATTCTGATGGGCAGACCAAAATCTGTCACATTTGTGTGTCCTCACCATTTTGCTATGCACCGTTTTGGGGTCAATATGACACGTTTTGGTAAAAGAAACAGAAAAGTCTTCTACTTCCTTCATCTGTCACTGTCTGGGGCTGTCGATTGAGACATCAGCTGTTAACACCAGCTGGTCAAATATGTGCAGTGACAGACTTGCTTTGTTGGTTGATCATCCTCCTGTTGTTGTTTTTTTTATATACATGTTTCTGTACCTTTGGTTCATGAATGCAGTTAGGTAGGTCCCTTCACCTTCCCATTACTCCCCAGCTTTCCCAGATTCACTGTTGCCATAATTTTATCATCCAAATCAGTTTTAGCAGAATCCTCATCTCCCTCCACCACCATTACCACCAGTGTCTGGATTCCATGGGGGGAGATTTATCTTCCTGAGGCTCAAGATAGATACCCTTCTATCATAAAGCTCTCTGTGGGTCTATGGACCAAAGCCTTTCTGACAGGCTGATCATAATTTATTATCTTTACTTCAATCATTTTTCTCTCCTGATAGAAGTTTGTTCTTATTGAAATATTTTTAAAAATATGCAAGAGCCAACTGGACACCTATTGAATTGTGGTTGTGTGGGTTAGACCCACCCTAAGCGTGAACTTTATTATTTTACCATTGGAGTAACCTTTAGAGCCAGTAACCATACAAGTACAGTAATGAAACAATCATTTGCTTGACAATACTGTGCAACTTGGATAGATATCTTGTATTCCCAGACCATATATAAAACACATATATACCATTACACAGCTGTAAACCCATTGATTTACTTTTAAATCAGACAAATTATGTGGTGATATTCATATCAGAAGTGCAGTCAGCTGTAAGATAGAAACACTGGCAGAACTAATGAGAAAGACAACCTGATATGACGTCTGATGCCTGTTAAAACCAACCAATAAGAATGAAGGGGACAAATAGTTTTATTAGTATAGTAGTGTGGTGGGTGGCACTGTTGCCACACTGGAAAAAGGCTCAAATCCATGTTTCCATGTTATCCCTGCGTCCATGTGGGTTTCCTCTTGGTTTTCCTGCTTCCGTCCATTGTCAGAAAATGTGTATTATTGGTGACTTGGTGACACCAGATTACCCATAATTGTGAATGTGAGTGTAAATGTTACTTGTCTTTTTATTTGATAGCTCTTAACACCAGTAACTTGTCCAGAATGTACCCCAACTCTTCAAAGTCCAATGTCAGCTGGTGACCAGTATCATACAAGCCTGCACAGGATAAGCAGATGAATGAATGAATTTGGTCTGATCCAGTCCACTCAGAGTCTAGTCAGTCCATTGCTCCAATCAATCACTTATAAGTCGTTCTGTGATCATGCTCCACTGGCTGGGATGGTTGAATCTGCTCTAACGACCATCCGTGGACTGAATGCAAAAATGAAATAGAAATATTTCATGATGCTATTTTTTATGTCTTCGTATGACATTTTTGCAACCCACCAGAGACTTGAACCATTTTTACAGCATATTAAAGGTAACTAGGAGTAACCACACTTTGGCCCTTCCAGTGGTCCTTCCTAAATTAATCCACTAGACAAACTTATGATTACCCAACTTCCACTCATTCTGTTTTGATAAATAATTGTTGATATTATTTTGAATATTCATTCAGTAAATTAAATAAATTTCACTTGATTTCCAGCTCGTCACCAGGCAGTGAGATCTCTTTTTGTTTCTTTTATTGTCTTACTAACACTCCCTCACCCATCACTGCCTTTAATTTATGATTGTGTTAATAGAACTTTCTCATCACAAATACACATGAAGTTCATTTGAAAACTAAATCTCAGCTTTCATAAAGCCATAATATCTTCAAAATGGAGTTCATGATTCTCCATTAACCTTGTAAGTGAGGTTCTGACCTCCTCTGAAAGAGTGAAGTTTCTCATCATTCCTGACATTGATTGATTTATAAAGAAAGATTTAAACAGTGATGGAATAAAATTAAAGGAAAAAATCAGTCTAAATATTCTTTTAATTTAAAGTTGCTTTTTCAAATCTGATGTTGATACAATGAAGAAACTCACTTTAAGATTCACTGTAAATTTACAGCATCAGCTTCAACTGCTATGTCTTACAGATTTTCTCTCAGTATTTTTGGAATTACACCATATTACTGGACATATAAGCAGTTAATTCTTGTAAAACTATAACACAATACTTGTCACATATTTATCCATAAAATACTATATATCTACAGAGTGCAGATGTTTGAATCTATGGTTGTCACCCTGTATTCATTGACAATTACAGAATCTTACCGTAATACTAAAACAGCATATGAATTTGTACTTGTATGTCTTTCTAGTGTGTGACTACTCTGTGTGCTTTACAACAAATATTTGATGTTTTGAGAGAAAATAAATAATAAATGAATAGACAATGCCAGCATGTTAATCAGTGGAGGCTGTCTGATCAATGCAGCTGAGGACCACACTGAGGATAAGCACATTTGATGTGTCTGTAAATTTTCAGACTTCAGCTCCCACAGTTCTTTTACACCTTCCTGTGATACTCTGCTGTCCAGTTAAATTTATAGTACATAAATAATGACGGTTTCATAAAGGGCCATACAAATGTGTAATTTCTCCTATTGTTCATTAGTTAACAGCGTGGCAGTGTGTGATGTCACTACAGCAGAAAAGTGTTCAGATTAAACCAGAAATTCACAATTTTATATGATTGCTGGTTCATGATCAAGACAAATATCAAGGTTACATATCACTATTGGAGTTGATATGATTCGCATAAAACAACTATTCCTGAAGAATCCTGAGGGGTTGGAAATTCTAATCAATATTAGTCACTGTACCCTCAATAAAACACAAGGCCATCTGGAATTATACATGGTCGACACAGTGTGATCAATATCAAATCAAATATTTTTGTGCTTTTAGAATTATCAGTTTAATTTCATCAAATTAAATTAATTCAACCTTCAGTTCCACCTCTTGTAGACATTATTGCCTTTATGCCCATTTTTGTCTGGAACAAGCATATCAATCCAAAAATAAAGTTACAGACATCTGACGTAAGACATTGACACAAGCTTCGTCTTCATTGACACAGTCATTTTTAACATCAGTGAATCTGTTTCCCTGCAAGTAAGTATAGCATCTACCAATGACACTCTTTCATATATCAGAAAAACAAGCATTTACATTTAAATGACAGACACATGAATTTTCTAAACATGAGGCATTCTGAAAATAGACGCATGTGGCTCTGAACGTCTGTCCTTACCTTGTCCTCTTTGCTTGAGTATGTTGTTTCATGAAGTCTTTGAAAGGGCTTATTTGTTGCTATAGCATTTGGTGTAACTTCTAATTCAGAATGGAAATACTCTCTCTATTTCAGTCTCTGTAATGATGAGACAAGCCTCACTGGTGAATAGCATGTATAAATGTCAAACACTTGATAGTCCTCCCTTGCTCAAACATGCATATATTACAGCATAAAGTAACCACCTTTACACACACACTCATACACACAACACTCCTCTTTCAAATATGATTGCATATATGGCAATGCTTTTACTGAATCTCTAGAGTTTGCAGTCTGTACCACAGAATCATAATATGTGCACAGCAGATACAGTATGACGAAGAAATCAAGACAACATATATCACATGGCTTTTCCATTCTTCTGGACTAAGTCCAATCACTCTGAGATTGCTTGTTCCACACAGTAATTACTTTTGTAATTATTTGTAGAATTAATTTTCTTCTATTTTTAAGATGAGTTCCACAACTCATGGGGTTGAAGATTTGCTTATTTTGTAGCATGCATTTATAAATCTATATGAAGGATATTCTGTATGAATCTAAAGAGCTATGGCACGAAGCAATTTGATGTACAAATCAAAAACATGTTACAATTATGTGTTCACAAGATAGAACATTTAAGTGTACAATACTCCTGTTTTGGTCACTGTCCTCTCATATATCGTCTTAAACTCCCTGTTTGAGAAGTGAAGTCTTAATCCACTTTTTCAGGAGCACCGTCTGAATTTGATGAGTTTTTGGAAAGCCTGTTTGAATTCATCATTGAACACGGTGTAAATAACAGGATTGATGAGGGAGTTCACATATCCAAGCCAGGTAAATACATCAAAAAGCACTGGATCAAACCAGCATTCTTTACATATTGCCATGACAAGTGTGCCGATAAAGAAAGGGAGCCAACACACAATGAAGGCACCCAGGATAATGCCCAGTGTCTTGGTTGCCTTTCTTTCGCGAGCTGCACACAGGCGTTTCCTTTCCAGCACGCTATCGGCCAGCTTCACTTTCACACTATTCATGAACAGAGGCGATCCTCCGCCTCCGGCATTGCCAGAGTGTAGGTGTGCTTCCTGGTTGGAGGAAGAATTAAGAGAACAGAGAGAAGAGCCTGCAGAGGTCTGGATTAGCTGGGCTGTAGTGAATCGTTTCCCAGAGCATGATGGCGTCTTGAGGATTCGGGACCGGGCAGCGACATAGATCCGTCCGTAGAGGATGATGAGAAGCACTGTGGGGACATAGAAGGCGCCAAAGGTGGAGTATAGGGTGTAAGAGATCTGATCTGTATTCACCATGCACTCTGTCAGCTCCTCATGGGCCTTGGCCTGCCGCCAGAAAAGTGGAGGCATGGAAATTGATATGGAGATCACCCACACGACTGCAACCATGACCCCTGCCCGACGCATGGTTCGGCGTTTTGAGTACTCCAGCGCGTCTGTGATGGCCCAGTAGCGATCCAGAGCGATCACACAGAGGTGCAAGATGGAGGCTGTGCAGAATGTGATGTCTGACGACAACCAGATGTCGCAAATGATCTGCCCAAATGACCAGGTCTTGCTGACAGTGTAGACAATGCTAATTGGCATGACTAAAATAGAAACCAACAGGTCCGTGACGGCGAGGGAGCCAATAAGGAAGTTAGCAGGCGTGTGGAGCTTCCTGGTCAGAAAGATGGTGGCAATGACAAAAGCATTTGACAGCACGGTAGCCAGTGTGAAAAGAGCTAAAATCACAGACAGGGAGATCTGGAGGCTAAGCAGAGTGACTTCATTCCATGGTGGAGTTACAGTAGTTTCAGGAATCTCTGTGTAATTGCTGGTAAAGTAGTCCAATGAGTTATTATCCAGCTCCATCTCTATCTCCTTTCTTTCTCCACGGTTTAGAGCTGCCTCATCACTGTTATCTAAAACTGCACTTCAATCAGTTCAGGCATAGCACTGATGAAGGCTGTGCAGTGCCTTGGCAGTGTTAGCACTGGCTGTAGATAACACAGAAACTTGTCTTTTACCTCTTTATTTTCCTTTATTTCCCCTCCCTTTGAATTGCAATGTAATTTCATCTCATCCATTAGCAAACATCTAATTCCATCATTTCAGTTAAAAACGAATGCCCCTGTAATCGAAGCCGGATAGTTTGTGCATTTCACTTCTCCAGTATCGATCTACCTCACTGGTGTAACTGCAGGAGAGACGAATTCTAATTTGTATTCAGGGCCTGTCAGACAGGCACTTCTTTTCTCTCTTCCCAGTGCTCTTATCTCATCTCCAACCGGCAGCCAGCCAGCAACAACACCTTCAAACCAAGCCTTCCTATCTATCAAATGCTTTAATGGGCTTCTTCTTTTCGGTGAAGCTAAGCGGAAAGCTGCATGTAAGAAGATGTTGATGGTGGATACAGAGGTTCACTCGTCTCTCTTATCTGTTCTGAAGTCCATGTGAAGCCTTCTAAATTGAGGTTTCTACTGAAACTTTGCTTTTCCTAATGACTTTGATGACATTGGGAAGCCGACATATTAGAGTTACCCGAACCACAGCAAAAACCAGACAAGGAAAATTTGGAGGCCATCCGTGAAATAATCGATTGATGTCCACAAAAAGGTTTTGGGCGTTTTAGAGAAGTTGACTCATGAGATGTGATCAGCAAAGATCTTTCTTCAGGTTTCCAGTGTTAAATGTAGTATCTTCCCTTCTTTCCTGTCAGATACACTAAGCTATTGTGTCCAAACAGATGAAAAGGGTTGCATCAGACTGTCATGAAGCTTCCTTTGGAACATCTTCTCCTATGGGTAAAACAAACAGGAGTGGAAATGTATTATTTTCAATTTACCAACGTGATGGTTACATGCTTACTGTACTTAAAAATATATTTTAACACATCTGGGGAAAACTAAGAACATGAACAGCCAGGAAATGGAAATGGAAGTTTGACCTGTAAATTAAGGGGTCTGACACGCTGATCATACTGTCACACAAACATCTCTAAATTTACATTAAATCCATGTCTGAAAATCCAGATTTGTTTTGAATATTACAAAACAGACAAAAGACAAGTTTATAAAAAACATTTAAAGCACATAAATTTCATGAACAGATACTGTAAATGTTCTATCATGACACATTACACATTAACATCTTACTTAGTTTTTACTCACATTGCATTATCATTAATGATATGTTGATCGGAAATTGGAGTGCAGAGGCACAAAGAGAAACTGACCGTGTTCTTTTAGGTACGAGTAAGTGAATATTATCAAAGGAGGATGAGCCTCACTTTCAAGTAAAATGAAAGCGATGGGAACTGAAATGTGGACTTGTGACCTAGCAGATGAGGACTTCAAATGACTTTTAATCACCCCAGAAGGCATTCTCCTTTTTCACTCTTTGTATCAAACATGTTCCCTTTAATTTATTATTTAATAGCAGCAGCATGGATACTGACCTTTTTTAATTCAAAGGAGATTTGGGGAAATGTAGATTAAGTGACATATTTAATGAGTTCATTGGTTGTGACTGCTGATGCCACGTGTCGCACCTCACCGCACAGAGCAGGTTCTCTTCGTCATCATCAGCACACCTTGATGAATCTTTTTACAAATGGTAAATGCTGTATTACTATGCATTTCTAAGTGTTGCACACATGGGAATTAGATTTTAAGTAGTTAAAATGGAAATTAATGAGGGAACAAAACCTTAGAGGAATGCACTTTCCATCATTTTATAATTCCGTTCCGAGGGATGTTTTATAATTCACAAAACAGCTGTGAAGTGATGCGGGAATATCAAAGGCCAAAGCTGCCAGCAAACAAATGATGGTGTTTGCCAATTACAAATGTTTGTTTCCTCACAGTTAACACATCCCTCTGCCAGTGTCAAGTCAGATTTCTGAGCGAGTGTTAGTTCCTGATACAACTCTGCAAATCCTCCAGTAACTGGAGTGTTGATTGGCAGCTGGGCTGTTGAGCAGGGTTGTTGCTTTGTCACTGACAATAGATATGCATATTGATTAGCAGATGAAAATAATCTTGTCTCTCCCAGCACATTCATTTACACATTCCACGCTGTTATAATCTTAACTCTATCCAAAAATTATGAAGAATCATTGGAGGGAATCGAAATTCATTGTTCACACACTGATGCTTACCAGGCGTGACATTTTAGGTATAATTTTGGATTATGAGGGCATGGGTAATGTTTTGGTTTTTTTAAGGCTATAATCAAAATTTCATGAGCAAACATGGTAATAATTAGTTCAGCAGTGCTTGCTTGTTGGAATGTCATAATTCGGAATAATTCTCCACTATAACGCTTGCCCCAGAGCGTCAGTGTACATAACAAGTAATAATTAAACCAACATGTGAAAGAAATTAAACCTTGCAGGTTACTCTTATCAGAGATAACTCTATTTAACCTTTAAAGCTTTCTCACTTTGTGTGTGTGTGTGTGTGTGTGTGTGTGTGTGTGTGTTTGTGTGTGTGGCAAGACAAGAACAGCTCTATGTGTAACTGTCATGACTCCTGCCAAGACTTAAGTTTATTTTTTGATTCTATTCATTTTTAATCTCTTCCTGCATTAATATCTCTTGTGATTTTAGTCTTCTCCACCTCCCTGCACTCAATTAGTTCATCATATTCACCTGTGTTTCCTCAGTCACACTGCAAGCCATCTCAATCAGTTTCCACCCTATATATACTCTGCTCAGCCCTTACTTCCCTTCCATTTTTGTCCTATTTCCAGCATTCCTGTTTTCCGCCTGAATGTCTAGTGCAGGCCTGCTTAACTCTTTGTCTCTGCTTGTTGGACATCAATAAGCATTTGCAGAAAAGAACACTGTTTTTTATTTATCTCTAAAGCTCTACTGGTTAAAATCCTCGGCAACCTTTTTTCTAACAGCGCTAGTAGTTAAAATCTGCGAGTCTCCAAGTGGCTGATTTTGAATTCTCCTCAGGTTTTGATGGATCTGGGCAAAACAGTGTTCTCCTATCATGGTCATGAAATAACCTATAAAAAACTGTCAGATTAAAAAACCATATCCACCATGGAATGAAGTCACTCTCCTTTGATACTTTATTTCATGAAGAACGCAGTGAAAGAGAACTGTCACTGTTGAGAGGCAACTGTCCTTGAATAGCTGTCAGTCTGTTCTTTTATTTGAGTGATTTTACTGTTCATTTATGTATCTTGTACCTGTTTTATATCGTTTCTGGTTTTGGATGACTGCTACCTTGGCCAGGTCTCTCTTGTAAAAGAGATATATATAGGCTATCCTAGTTAAATAAAGAAAATAAATACAATGTTTTCGATTCTATTCTGCTGTTGTCCTTTGGGTTCCATCTGTCAGTTCTTGTCTGAAGCGGTATAGTTTAAGGGTCAGTCCACCCTTGTCAGGGACAACAATTTTAAAGCAAAAGTAGTTGTCAAAATACTTCTGCATCTTGAAACAAGAATTGGAACTTTTTTTTTAATAGCACAGTGGCGCAGTGGGTAGCGCTGTTGCCTCACAACAAGAAGGTTCTGGGTTTGATTCCCTTCTGTGTGGAGTTTGCTCTCCCCGTGTCTGCATGGGCATGCTCCCAGCTCCAAAAACATGCAGCTTAGGTGTGTGTGTGTGTGTGTGTGTGTGTGTGTGTGTGTGTGTGTGTGTGTGTGTGTGTGTAAAAGACAATCACAGTTGTCTCATCTACAAGAAAATGGAGGAATGTTATGTATATTTGGAGGATAATTATTGAGAATCAACGACCTCTTATGTGAGAATCCTAACAAGTTAGGATTTTATTACTATATTATCTTTTAGTACCAATGTTTTTTTTTTCCCAAAATACACCATTTTATGCATCATTCCATCACTTTTACATTTATCTAAGAGTTTTTCTGCTCCAAATAAAAAAGCACATTTATGCCATCAAATATTAACAGGAAATGTTTAATGTATGCATAATATGTGCACTTGGTTTGATTTGATTACTTAAATATATCACTATGTATTTGAGGAGGGCTGGAAAACACCTTTTCCTCACATTCAGTTAAATATTTATGAAGATTTCTTTAAGTGTATGGCATTAGCAAAAGCATCATGTTTTTAATATATTTTCAGTACTGGGAGACAGCAGAACATTGAGTTTAACAAAAATTTAAGATCAAACTAAAATAAGTCTTATCCCAATTATCCAGAGTTATCATGGTGATAAAACACTATTTTATAGGATGGCATATCAAAAGCAGAGCACTTTTGATGTGTTTTATGTATGATTAGAATCATATTAGCTTTACAGTCAATTCAGTTTTTTGCATAAAAGAGAATAAAATGCTTAAAGAATGGGCTGTTGGAAATGGTGCCAAACTTCAGCTACCAATGACGAACAGATTGTTATCAGACATAACAAGAAGTCTTCAAAATACTTTGTATCAAACTAATAGGGGTGGATTACAGCATCAGTACTTTTCTTTATTTATATACATACTTTTGTTTTACATGTTCTATAGATTCCAAGGAGACCGCATCATGAGCAGATCTATCAGAGATGCATTGACCCCTAATGGCTGAAACAATACACAGCTTGGCGAGCTTACAATCCTACAGCATTGCATCAGCAGAGGAGAGACGGATGACTGCGGTGCTCAGCAATTCCATTTTTAATATAGAGTTCACTTCACGTTGTGTTAAGTAACAAAATTGTGGTAGACAGCATCAATTTTACATTCAATCGTCTGAAACTGCCATTTTGTTGTAGGATCCTGTGTCATTTCCTGTGAACACACACACATACAGTAGCATATTTGATAGATGGCTTAATAACTTATCTGTTTACACATCAGACGAGACGAGGACGAGTCTTATCTCCTAAGGGTCTGGTTTGCAGCACAACGAGGTAATGAGGTTCATAATGACTGAATGAGGGGAAAAGATTTGTAATCAAGTACAGACCTTGCCAAAATTGGACTCTGCACTGTTTGAGTGAACTATATTTGTTTCTACATCTGGCTTTGAAATTGAAGATCTAATAGTTATGGCTCTGCTCAGTGATAAGACACGCAGTTGTCAGCCTTTAAACAAGGGATATGAAAAGAGTAGGTACAAAAGACCAGGGTCACACTGAAACATGCACGGACAGAACATCACAAACCTGAGTCTAAAGTAGAGCAAAACTTCAGTTCTACACCAAAGCGTGGCCCAGTCCAGTTGGCCCATTACATCACACACCATTCACTAAAAATCAAATTTATTCCTTAAAGGCTTGGGTCAAATCCAAGCAGATGCTGCATCATATGTGGTGGTCTGTTTGTTGACCTGGGTGAAACAGTTTTAGCCCCAGAACCTGGCAGGCCTGCAAATGCTGCATGGCCCCACTGGAGATAGGCTAATTGATTTAGCAGAGAGGAGGTAGAGCCATCGCTGCCTCCGCTGTCAGCTAATTGTCTGGTGTTCACTCAAGCTTGCGCTAAACGGTGGGTGAGCAAGGTGTGTATGTGTGTGCGTGTTTGTGTGTGTTCACATCGATGTGAAGAGAGGTGTGTATGTGTGAAGAAGTAAAAGGAAGAACGAGTCAGGCATTGCGGCTTTACAAAGGCTCACAGTGTCTTTCACATCCTTCACACACCCTCTTGTAACTATTTCAGCTTCAAACAGGGAAATACTTTCTACAGAGGGGGAACACTGATCACTTTTGCTTTTTCACATTTAACACACATTTTTTCATGAAGCCTTTAGAGGTTGTCTTTTTATTCTTCTATACATTCAGATAGGAGAAGATCTGTCAACATAAGTAGTTTGATAAACTCTTTTGAGTTGCCACTTACTCAAAGTAATAACCATGAGGATTGGATGCTATTGTATAAAGGTTTTTCCGACTTTTTTTAGCCCTGGCATTTACCTGTCAGGCTACATAAAGACGGCACTTATCTTATGTTTGAGCAATGTCGGTATATATGTGGTTTGAAAGAAATGCCTGCAATCCATTCTCCAAAAGAAATATCATTCTGATTTATTTTATTTCCTCTAAATAATACATAAATAGACAATAGAAATCAGTCAGTAGGCAATTGTATGCCAATGGACTGTGGTTTTTGTTGTGAGATGTAAATAAAACATCCTTTGTGTGTTCAGGGCCTGTACATACATATATATACTGTATATATATATGTATGATATTCAACTTACTAGAGTGTGCCAGTAATTTCCCTGCGGGGATCAGAATTAGTATATGAAATAAAAATTTTAAAAAATCAAAGAATCATTTGTAGGGAAGGAGAGTAAAAACATAATTCAGAGCATATCCTGTGTTACT